>WBNH01012624.1:175409-435597 GCA_013401255.1 Urocolius indicus
TCTCCTCTCCTCTCCTCTCCTCTCCTCTCCTCTCCTCTCCTCTCCTCGGGCGGCCGCTCGCCCGCCGCGTCCTTCCCCGGAATCGTTTCCCCTCCGCCGGCGGCAAAGTAAAAGTGCGGCGGCGGAGGATGCGGCCGTTGTTGCTGGATGGAGGGAGTCGGGCACTTTTTGGCATCATGGAGGTGGGGAGGAGAGAGGGGCCGACAGCGCAGGGCTCGCCCGCGCAGGGGAAGGCGCCCTCGGGGGCAGCCGCTTTGACGGCCAGAAGTGACAGGGGCGCCTTATGGCCACCACGGAATGACTGCAACTTTCTGCTGTCCTCCATCACGCCTTAGATGATAATGTTTTTCTCCTCCCTCTCCTGCTCCTCCCCTCTTGTGTTACACCGACAGCGACAGCAGGGTGTTGTGGGTGTTTGCGGGGAATATCTGTGTGAAGGTTATGAGCAAACAAGTCCCTTTGCTGTTCCCTTTCGGGTATTGTCTGGTTTTCTTCCTTGCCACAAGATGTAGCAGTTATACAGCTAGTGAATTGCTCGGTGCTTTTTTAGCTAAAATAACTACTTGCTGAACGCCGGTTAGTGGCGGAAGAGAACTTTTATGCACAGATACTTGTATACAGAGCAGTTGCCTAATTTTACTTATTTACTCCAGTTGAATGACTTACCACGTAGCGTCTGCAAAACGTCATTGCCCAAGCAGGAAACTTGCTAACTTAAAATAGAAACAATAATGAAAACGGGGAGTCTTTGTTTTCGTCATTGCCCAAGCAGGAAACTTGCTAACTTAAAATAGAAACAATAATGAAAACGGGGAGTCTTTGTTTTCGTCATTGCCCAAGCAGGAAACTTGCTAACTCAAAATAGAAACAATAATGAACACGGGGAGTCTTTGTTTTCGTCATTGCCCAAGCAGGAAACTTGCTAACTCAAAATAGAAACAATAATGAACACGGGGAGTCTTTGTTTTCGTCATTGCCCAAGCAGGAAACTTGCTAACTCAAAATAGAAACAATAATGAACACGGGGAGTCTTTGTTTTCGTCATTGCCCAAGCAGGAAACTTGCTAACTCAAAATAGAAACAATAATGAACACGGGGAGTCTTTGTTTTCGTCATTGCCCAAGCAGGAAACTTGCTAACTCAAAATAGAAACAATAATGAACACGGGGAGTCTTTGTTTTCGTCATTGCCCAAGCAGGAAACTTGCTAACTCAAAATAGAAACAATAATGAAAACGGGGAGTCTTTGTTTTTCAGGTCTTCCTGTAGCTGTTTGCTTGCTTTTTTTTTTTTGTTGTTGTTGTCGTTGATAAGCGATGTAAGGATTCGGTGACAGGGATCGACATCCTGAAAATGTATAATGCGCTCCGTGTTTCTCCATTTTCCGTGCCAGTAGTTGTCAGACTTGTATCACTCTGTGTCACTTTTGCACACGCTCCTGCAGGTAGATTGACATGAAATGCTCTAGAAAATACCTGGAAAGGAATTATGGTATACGTTAAAGATGCTGAGTAAAGTGGCAGGCATTTTGTGCTTGTCTTCTCTGGGAAACTGAAGCGCTCAGAAAAAAAACAACCACCAGCCAGCCAAATATTTCCCGTTTAAGTTTATCGAGAGTAGATTTCTTCAGTGTGCCAACCCTTGTTATGAATATGCTTGCATATAATGCTCATGTAGATTGCATACGTGAGGTGAGTTTCGGATACCTGGTATACAAGGCTGAAATGATCATTGCAGCATGCCTTACGTCTCTGTTTGAAAGGAAAATGGTATTCCTTGGGCACCTCTGTTTAGATAAGGAAAAGCGTTTTTGTGAAATTAATTTTTAATGTGATGGTACTGCTGTTTTTACTTCTTTCTTTCCTATGGCTCATGCTGTTGGATTTTTCTGTGTACCGTGATACATATCTTCTAATACAGATTCAAGGGTTACAGAGTAATCAAAACCCTGGTGCTTGCTTGATACTATTTGCATGGTGTTCCTGGGTGGTGATAATTGTGTGTCCTCACTGGGTAGTTCTGTCTGAAAATCAGCATAAGCTGCCAGCCACGCTTGGGTTTATACGTTGCATCCATTTTCGGGGGATGGTATCAAGCTCACCTTTATGTATGTACATTTTACAGTCAAGTATCTTGCCTTAAAGCAGTAGGCCTTGAAGTATAAACGTGTTACTGTGTTCGCAGATATTGGCTAATATATGTGAAAGAATGACGTCAGATCAACCTAATAAGCGTGCGGTGTTTGCAGTGCAGTGTATTTATAGGAGTTAGTGCTCTCATTGATTCTGAACTTGTGAAACCTTGTGATGTTAACAGAGGTTATGAGCTTTGGAGCAGTTCACGAGGCTGCTGGCCCATGTTGGATCAGAGCTGCATTGCTGCTGGTGCCTGTGTGGCTTTTAAGTGAGTAATATTTCCAGATGATAGGGTGCATTTGGTATTTGGACTGAGTCTGTGGCTCAGACTGGCTGCCTTTTTTGTGGATTCGGATACCTTTGGTTGGCTTCTGGGAGGGTTATGCCCATGCTGCCTTGGGATGCGCAGGCCCTCACTGAGTGCACCACTTGTGCTTTGGTTTATCCGACATTACCTGTGATTCACTGTGAAAGTTTGGCATAAATCCACATCTCTCATATGGGCTTTTAAAAGTTCTGCTATATTAAGAACAGAATCCCCCCCCAGCACCCTGATTTAGGAAGTCCTCAAAATATTCTCTGAAGGTCTAATGTGGAGAAGGCAAAGAGTGTAGCTCTGGCAAATATAACGATCGCACAAAGTTATTTTTTTGAAGAGAATGCAATGCCTTGTCAGTATCAAAAAAAGGACTGCTTGGGGAATACCTCTGAAATTAAAGTATTTTTTGAAATGCACTGCAACTTCACAGTGACATTTTTCATTGGAGATTGTCTTCCAAATCTTGACTCACACGGGCATCGTGGCTTAGCTGTATAGATTTGAATTTTTTTAAGGTTTTAAAGTGTGAAAGGACTAGGGTGGACTTGAATACAGTTGCATCTGTACACTTGTGTTGCACCAGAGCTGTTTCTTGTTTGTGTTTCAGTGTAGCTTGCAAGTGTCCGTAGTTGTGACAATTGTTTTATATGCCAGTAAGTTTCATGTGGGATATGTGGTCACTTACTCAAAAGCCCTGCGGTAGATCCCCTTAGGAATTTATGCTGTACAGTATTATTTTGCATACAGTGTGTGACTGTGTGGCTAAATTGCAATCATGCAACTTAATGTTCAAAGTTTCTTGACTTTTGACTGCTTGGTGAGAGTAACAAACAAGACAAAGTGCGTAGCTGGTAAGTGCTGTTTTGTAAATGGAGGATGCTCAGGCCATTGCTGACAAGGGAGAGAGATTGAAGAGATTTTGGGAAGTGCATGTGAGTGTCATGAAATAGCTTCTCCTTTGAGGCTGGAGCAGTACCATAGTGTCTGGTAGTCGAGCGTGATGCTTTGCAAGTTATTTTGTATGTGTGCTGTTGATTTTGAACACTTGCTGAAAGCAAAGCAAAATGCCAAATAAAACTTTGAATTACCATGACAGGAATGTGAATATCAGTTTTCAAATTTGAACTCAAGTTAACGTAGTATGACAAAATGGTGAACAAACTCATGCCATGCATTTGACACTGAGAAACTAATGTAGCTGTAGCAAGTTATGGTATTGACTTTTTAAAATAAATTGATAAACATATACTATTTGCATTTATTGTTACCTAAAATGTGTCTGTCTGAGAGTGAAGGTACAGGTTATTTCCTCCTTAAGCTTCTATTCTACAAAATGTTTTTAAATGCCAGGTTGTGTCACACATACTACATACAGCGCATTAGCCCATGACCTCATCTTAATAAAACTTCCAGGGTTGTTTTCTGTTGTTTAGTTGTGTAAAAATGCATCTGCTTTATTTGCTTAACCAGTAAGTTCTCATTAAGTTCGTTGTCTTTTATCATTCAGCTGTAGATCGGGAATTTTAATGGATTTGGCCGATTTCTGTGGGAACACTTCACGTTTAAAGATGCTGACGTATTTTTTACTTAGGATGAGCACAGCAATCATAGATGATTCTTTAGGCTGGCTGTAGCATGAGCAGGTGTTGTGCAAGACTTGATGTTGTTCTACTGATATTCATAGATTCAAGCTTGCGATATTATTCCTGGTTTGTTGCAGATGGGTTGCTCATAGGGAGCTGATGTTTATGCCAGATTCTTACGAGATCTTATAGCATGCCCAAATGATAAATGGGAAAAGATGACCTTTTTTTAATGTGGATCTTCGTTTGAATCTGGTTTTCTGAAAGGCAAGTGCTACAGAGAATAGAGCGAATTAGTACTTTGGTGATGGTTTGGTTTTCATTCTGTTGTAACTTCCCTAGAATGGAATTTCCCATTAATCTGTTCCATTTTAAATGGAGAGGGAATTAATATCTTTAAGAACAGGCTGTGTTTATTTATTTGTTATTACCTCCATTCCGATCAAATGCTTATAATTTCTGTCATTTTTTTTTTCACCTGTACCTTTTCCTTATTTGTTTTTTCTTTCAGCAAGTATTTTTCCTCTTCTTTATCGAGCTGAAGTAAGCTTTCTTATTTGTAATAACTGTGGCCTGTGATTAGTCTTGACATTTCTCTGGACTTTTTGGATTTTTTAAATCCTAAACGATTGCAAAATACTGTTGAGACTCCTGGGAAAGGCCACTCTATGTATGGGCATCATGGTCAAAGTAAAGTCTCCAGAATTTTGCTACCTGAAGAACATAGATTACAGAAATACGACAGGCTTAAGTAATCCTTTATGCTCTCTGTGTTTCTGAGGTAAGGTTGTGTTTTGAAGTAGTACTTGCTCCAAATCCAGATTACTCCCTCCCCAAATTTCTTGTCCCTGGGCTGGATTTTTTTTATTTTATTTCACAAGAAAATGCTGAAGTTAGTGAATACAGTATTTCCTGAACTGCAGCTCCCCTAAAACGTAAAAAACACACGAGGAGGGTGGGTGGGTGAAAAGCTTCGTCTTTGTGAACTTCTTGCTACTTGGCTTGGTGTGTTTCAGCTGTAAGAAGAGAAGGGAAGTTTGGTTTGCCAAATTGCTCAGAGTAAAGGCGAAGGTGGGTGGAGGAAGGAGAGTGGTCAGGGTTTCTGTTGAGAATGCCAGTGCCCAGTTGTGACCGCTTGAGAGTCAGGAGCTGGGCACCATAATATAACCCAGTTTCTCAGGTGGGCTTGCAAGATTTCTCTTGCAAAAAAGAGAAGTTTGGTTGCTTGTGATTGCTGAAGATAACAAGGGGCAAGTACTGCACTTTGTGTTCAGTACTTAAAAATCAAGTTTGGTAGCAGTAGAGAAGGGTTAGTGAGCGTCAGAAGGTGTTCTGGAGCTTCTATTTCTCTTCATTTTGACTCCATTCTTATGGAGGGATGGAAACTAAGAGTCTGCTTCCTTCCAAGGCACTTTCTTTCTGGAAATTTTCCCCCTTTCTCTCATTCCTGAGCAGAGTGCTGGGACGTGGTAGCCAGCCTTCCCCTGGGGAGGATTATGTGGTAGGTGTCAAGAACGTGAGTGCTTGCAAGCTTTAATCGACCTCAGTCAGACTTAGTCCCAGAAGAGGAGAGCAGAAGGACCGACTGACAATTGACGGGGGAAGGCTGGGGCTGTAACAAGCCTTCAGGGGTGGATCTGTGCTGTAGGGATTGACTGAAATCAGAGTGATTATATTACCAATTTTAATCATGACTTAAATCAGCAAGCAGGAAATCCTGATTAAATAATTGTTTTTAATTTTATTTTGCATTTGTAGTTAATTATTTTTCCTAAAGAAAAGTTGATTCTAATTGGTCTAATTTGATCATACCTCTTGCTAGTCAGGAGGGTACGCAACTTAAGCATTTGAGTAGTTATGAAGCTTAGATTCTTAATGTTTAAAAAACATAATTCTCTCTGCTTCAGACACCTTCTAGCAAATTATTAGCTAAATAAAATGAATCTTAATTGTGCTAGATAGATAAGAAGAAACAAATATATCTGAATGTGGTTTGCATTTAAACCAGATTAAGCAGAACTGTCTGTAGTTTGTGAAAAGAGTTATTTCTAGTCACTACACACTGCGCGATTCAGAGTTAATAGATCAAATCCAGTCACTGTTCCTTCTTGTTCATCATTTGGAAAAGAAAATGAGACTTCCCTGCTTTCTGAATTGTCAGTTGCTCTTTTGTGGTTCTGAGTGAACTAACTGTTGAATGAAGGAAAATGGCAGAAGTAGTTGCCGGCAAGAGCTGGTCAGCTGCTTCAGACATCCAATTCAAGCAGCTTGATGGTGTCTTCCAGCAATATGACAATTGGACTACCAGCAGAGCATCAAAGTTTACATTGTTTGAATGTGTCTTTTCCCTTGTATGAATTTATTAGATCATAAACTTTAAACATCACCATAGATTTGTATCGCTTCGAGTTTAGCTTAAACATTTAATGTTGGAGTGTGTTTTTTAAATACGCAAATAAGAAAAACTAGCTTTAGCTGGAGAGGCTTTGAGGCTAGTAAGTGTCCGTCAAGGATTTAAAGGGAAAGCTAGGGCTTGTTGGATGACAACTGTGATGAGTATTTGGTTCCTCTGGAACAGGAATCCTAATTTACTGGAGCTTTTAGGTGAAACGGTGTCATGGAGGAGGTCTGCCTCTGCTTGCTGAGAGGTGGCTGCAGGAGCATTTTAGCAGTGTACCTTGCCTTATCATATCTGCACAGTTTTAAGTGGGTGGAAACTTAAAAGGCCATGATGCTTTCTTTGTAACATCCTTAAGATCAAAGCACTCTGCACTTCAGATTTTAAGACATGAGGATGGTGGTAAAGAAACTCCAGAGTGCCTTTACAGAAAATGAAGCCTAACCATGATTACTTGGAGATAGGCAAGTACCAATTCCCTTTCTTCTAATACAGCTATAAGATAAAAGAAAAAATTTTAGGAATTTTATTTTTTAAGATAAAGTAGTTTCTGAGGAATAACAGAAAATCTTAATTCTTTGCGAAAAATCCCTTGTGTGATGTCACATACATCCAACCTTTTACATATTTAATTTTATAACCATACCTTGAGCTCACAGCCTGTAGCTGCTTCAGGCATTGTATCCTGCAGCTGTTGCTTCTGAACCTCTGAACTGTATGCAAGGTGCAAAGATGGAAAATAATGTTAAATATGCAAGTTTTTAAGGTACCTTTCATAACTCCTGTAAGTCTGAAAGAATATAATTTAGACCTTGGTCCTCACTCAGCAGGTCTCTGATACCCTTGGGATCATGCAGCTTTAACAGCAGAGGTGTTTCACATTTCTCTTCCCCACCACTTTATTATTCTCCAAATAATTAAATTGGACCTCTTGGTTCTGTGGCAACAAACTCAGATGGTGTTACACAAAGAATTTCTAATACTTAAGTCTTTCATTTCTGTGACTTAGGCCAATGTATAGCTGGTTTAAGTATTGCATTTTCTAGCTCATGCGTCATTCTCTTAGATTCCACAGTTTTGTCCTAAATTTTGCTACTCCAATCAATGCTTTTTTGGGTTTTTTTTCCTAATGCCCTCTTTCTAGCTATTTTTTGATCCTCAAAGAAGTTACAGTTTTTGCTATTTCTTAGCTTATTCCTAGTAAAAGTGATGAGAGAAGTAATGTCCTTTAGTAAGTTGCTATTTTCAGTATAAAACAATCAAAAGTACTGGTGGACACCAGGATGACCATGACCCAGCAATATGCCCTCATGACCAAGAGAGCCAATGGCATCCTAGAGTGTATTAGCAGGGCTCTGGTTAGTAGGTCAAGAGAGGTTCTCCTCTCCCTCTACTCTGCCCTTGTGTGACCACATCTGGAATATTGTGTCCAATTCAAGGACAGGGAGCTGCACAGGTTCATAAAGATGATGGAGTGCAGCATCTTCCTTATGATGAAAGGCTGAGGGAGCTGGGGCTCTTTAGCTTGGAGGAGACGGAGGGGTGATGCCATTAATATTTACAAATATGTAAAGGGCAAGTGTCAGGAGGATGGAGCCAGGCTGTTCTCAATGATGTCTAGTGATAGGACAAGGGGCAACAGGTACAAGCTGGGGCAACAGGTACAAGCTGGAGCACAAGAGGTTCCAAAGAAACATGAGGAAAAACTTCTTCACTGCGAGGGTGACAGAGCACTGGCACAGGCTGCCCACATGGGCTGTTGAGTCTCCTTCTGTGGAGACTTTCCAAACCCACTTGGATGTGTTCCTTTGTGACCTACTCTAGGTGATCCTGCTCTGGCAGTGGAGTTGGACTTAGATGGTATTTGAAGGTGCCCTCCAACCCTTAACATTCTGTGATTCTGTGAAAGTAAAATCCACATGTTACTGATGTTAAAGATAATGTTATTAATAGAAATATGTATTTTTAAATTTAGATACATATAATTACTATTTTTAAAATGTTTATTTCTTTAGATAGGACAATTTTTGTTTTTGGTGGACGCTGGTGATTTAGAGCAAGCCTTGTTTTTTTTAAGTGATATAATTTTAAAGGTCAATCATATTTGTAGATACAGCATTGCAGTGAAACCAGTTCTGCAAATTGAATTATTGTGTAATGAAAGACAGAGTAACTTTGAAATCTTTTTGTCTCTTATGAGTACTTCGTTAACAGTTTGTGTAGGAAAAGATTTTGCGGGCATTGTGGTGAAGGTCTTCGTTTTTCTTTTAGTTCTGATGGTTAATGACCTGTTTTTAACAGTTCTATTAAACGCTTTATTAAAAGATTGCCAAGGTGTATCCAGGAAAGTGTCCTGCTTCCCTGTCACATCTTTTTTTCCCCTGGATATGTTTCCTTCACCAGTCACGTGAGAACTTACACTGTGATAAGAAGAGTGGTGATGGCCTCAGTGGTGTGACTGTATCGATAAAGTAATTTTTTTTTTTTGTTTTAATTGTGGTAATAGCAATAATGGATTATTCAGAGTAGGTTTATCAGTATCAATCACTAGTATTTTTTGTTTGGTTTTTGTCTCTCTTGAGAGTCAGTTACTCCTTGATGGCTGTTTTTTGTGAGTGGCTGTTGTGTTTTGATACATGTTTTAGAAACNGGCATTGTGGTGAAGGTCTTCGTTTTTCTTTTAGTTCTGATGGTTAATGACCTGTTTTTAACAGTTCTATTAAACGCTTTATTAAAAGATTGCCAAGGTGTATCCAGGAAAGTGTCCTGCTTCCCTGTCACATCTTTTTTTCCCCTGGATATGTTTCCTTCACCAGTCACGTGAGAACTTACACTGTGATAAGAAGAGTGGTGGTGGCCTCAGTGGTGTGACTGTATCGATAAAGTAATTTTTTTGTGTTTTAATTGTGGTAATAGCAATAATGGATTATTCAGAGTAGGTTTATCAGTATCAATCACTAGTAGTTTTTGTTTGGTTTTTGTCTCTCTTGAGAGTCAGTTACTCCTTGATGGCTTTTTTTTGTGAGTGGCCGTTGTGTTTTGATACATGTTTTAGAAACTTTTTTTTGTCATTAATGTTGCATTTTAGCTTCAGAAGTTTTATTCACAGTACTAAACTATGGTAAAAGGCTGTCTTGCAAGTTTGCTACAAGTACTAACTTTGAATGAACTGGAGCAACTCTTGTTAAAGTCTCTTCGTATTTAGTATTATGAAGGGCCATTATGAGGAAGTGGGACTTTCATATTTTAAAGTTACTATAGGATACAAATAAAAGTAATTCTTGAAGATCCAGGTTTTAAATCTGTAAATGATATAAACCCCACTTTTTGCTATGCATGTTATTGCCTCAGTATGTGTGAAGTTCATTGCGTATTTAATTTACTTATATAATCAGTTTGTCTATTACCTCTTTCTAATTAAATTGTATTATTAAGTGATTCTGATACTAATAGTGCCTACGAGGGGGAACACCAGTATTCAAACTATGAAAGGCAAACGTCATGGTTTTTGCTTCCTTGTTAGATGGTGTTTTGTATTTTACATCCATAGATTTTTTTCAGTCCCTTGCTTGATATGTACTGGCACATTGAGAACATCCAAGTGGTTAAAATTAAGTAAGAGGTAATTTAAAATATCATGAGTGTACACACTTTGATAAATACGTAAAATGTGAGTGTGAAGTCTTGATGAACTGTCTGTTCTGTCATTGGGAATGGTAATGTTGTTAGGACCCACCATCCCCCATATCAATCTTATAAACATGCTAAGCTTACACAAAAACTTCAGATGCTTTTTAGTAACATTGCAGTAAGAGACAACAGGAATTTAGAACATAGTTCTTACAAACTTGCTTTAGTTTTTCAAGTATGGAATTTTGTTAAACCTGCTGAGAAGTACTGCAGATGATGCAAAATTTGACTGCTAGATTAATTGTGATAGTTTTACCATATCTTCAGTTTTAGCTTTTTATATTGCTGTTCTCTTTTAAACAGGAGTAGAAACACGTAGAGCCTACAAAATAAGCAAAGTCTGATTGTGTATTGTCTGTATTGTGTAGGTTATATATTAATACTGTATTTCTTGTATTTTTCTTGCCTTTTTTTTTTAACTTGCAACATATAGCATGATTTGGAGATGAGATATTGAAACTATGGCAGCAAAATAATTTCCAGTAAATGACCTTAATAGTGATTTTTAAATTTCTTTTTTCCCCCCTTCCGTATTGTGTGATTGAAAGTTGACCTGATTTGTTCTTCTGGCTAAATCCCAACGTGCTGTTCTCTCAGAGCCTTTCACTTGTTTTGTTTTTTTTTTCTAGAGAAGTGCAAACAACAAGCACCAGTCTCTGTCAGCATCTGACACTGCCTTCCTGCTGTTTTCCTTAAATCTTCCTTTTTCTTCAAGTTTGTTTATACACACACACACAAAAAAAAAAAAAAAAAGAAAAAAAGAGGAAGCCCTGCTACTTTTACTTTTTTATTTAATTGTTCTTGCAGCTTTGAAATCCCATCTTTCTCAAGGAAATGAGGGATGAGGCAGCATTACCAGTGCCTATCAAAAGCTGCAGAATTTGGTGGTGTGCACCATCGCTATGGCTCTGATGGTGGTCTGTGTGCTGTCTCCTAGATCAAGTCCTTTGGCCTGCCTCCTCCTGCCGCCAGTCTCCCTTCCGATGGGCCACAAGGGTGACTTCTGGTCTCATGCTGCTTCCCCTGTGCTTCTCTAAACTGACATTTTTCTCCTGAAATTGTTGTCTCCCTGCTCAGCTTTTGAATTGTGTATGCTGCTGATTTAGGTGGAGGAAGGGTAGCATGTTTTATGGTAAAAGCAGGAACCTTCTCAGGCATTGAAGCATGGGTCACCCATGCTCAGCTGGAAGCGTGCTCAGTGACGTGGTTTTGCAAAGATGTAGCTAGGACTCTCTCTTCTGTTGTCCTGCGGTGTGTCACCACACTGGAGCTCTCCTGCTATAGCACCAGCAGCAATGGTGAGTGCCTCATGCAGTTAGGAATTTGCAGATGCAGGTGCCTGTGTCTAGAAAGACGTGAGAGGAATCTTGGAGATGTCAAAATTCTGCCTGACCCCCAGTTACTACTTGAGAAAAGGTGAAGTCCAGTTTTAAGTTTATTGTGGATAAAGGCTGGAACGAAAGTCTTCTGGGAAATAACGAATGTTGTTAGTGTTTTTTCAATCTCTAATAATGGAAATTCTTCATGTTTTTTAGATTTAAGACAGGTCATTACAATTGCTTTTTGTTATATCCATTGAGTCATTAAATGTATTGGGTTTGTTATAGAAGTGATCCAAAGATACTGAGCGGAAGAGTTTATTTCTGTCAAAACAAGACATTTTTTTGGATAATAATTATGTTAGCATGTATTACTTGCGGAGCAATAGTTTTTTCTGTGAAAGCAGGAAATAAAAACAGTAAATTAGCATTGCAGGTAACTACCAAAATCAGTAGTGTTGTCTAGCTGTTAGGGATATAAAAGGGTTTCATTGGAGACTAAATTGATTTTTTTTCTCACAGTTATACCAAAATTGGCATGATGTACTCAGTCGTTTGTGTTAGTATTTGCCACCTTATATTTAGTTGTTTGTCTATGTGTAGACTTTATTATGTGTGCATATTAACCGTGGCAGTGTGGTATCTCCAGTGGGTGCTGGCTCTGAAGGCATGTTGTGTGCCTCGGCCTTGCCGGCGGCAGTGGCTCCTGCTGAGCACTTGGCTGGGCAAGGAGGGCAGCTTCCAACTGAACTTTTTTTTTTTTTCTTCCTGGGAACTGCTGTTGGTGAAACTTTATCTTTCCTGACGTGTATTTATTCCATTGCTTTTACTAGTTCTTAGGTTTCAGTTGTCTTTTCATCACTGAGATAGCCTGTTAAACCAGCAGGCTGGGGGAGGGAGCGTGGTACATGTGGCAGTAACCCCATGCATCTGGAGACTCGTCAGGGCTTTGGCCTTGCCTTGACTGTACAGGCACTGATTTCATTTGGACTGCCTGCCTTTTCTAACTGACGGAGGTAAGCTTGGCGAAGTTCAGGATCTTTCTTTAAGTCCATCTCAGATTTGTTGACAGACTCATTAAATCGTGAGGCATGGAAAAGATTTTTAAGATCTTCAAGTCCAGCCACTCCCCATACCCTGCCAGGCCCATCACTAAGCTAAACCACGTGCCTCAGCACCTTATTTATGCAGTTGTTTAATATCTGTAGGGATCGTGACTCCCCCAGCTCCCTGGGCAGCCCATTCCAATGCTTAACAACTCTCTTGATGAAAAGGTTTTTCCTAATGCCCAAACTAAACCTCACCTGACACAACTGAAACCCATGATAGATTTATTCAGTTTAAAAACCCCTCCTGTTTGCTTAGCTTGGTGTTTAGTTACCCTCAAATATCAGGAGTGTGGAAGCAGTCATGTTAAATGTATGCCGGGTGAAACACATCCTTGTTTGTAAAACGCTGGTAAGGTGTGCTGCTATCTGCTGGTAGCACCAGCTGTTCTGTCGCTGTCAAATTAGCTGTAGGAAGTAGGCTTCAAGAGGCCTCCAAGGAATTTTGTGGTATGCTCTTGTCTATGTTGTGAGGTATTTTAAGGAGAAATCCTGCTTTGCCTCCTGTCATTTGAGGAAGAGAACTTGGACCATTTGTTTTTTTTTTCAGTTATGGCCACAGCAGTCCACAGAAGCCAGTGCGGTGTCCTTTATTTAGGAAGAGATGAAGTTAGTTTTATTAGGGCAAATACCATGCAGCTGAGCATTCAGGTGCAAATATTCTTTGATATTTGCAATATCAAAGACTTACAACTCTGCCCTTTCCTAATTTCTGGATGCACCCAAGCCTTTAACTACAGTTGTTAAAAAATTTTGTTCATGTGATCACCGACTTTGTTTCATGAAGTCTGTTCTTTGCTCAGCCTGCAAGATGGGCAGTTGTCAGGAAGAGGCTTTGTTGAAAAGAATGAGAATCCCTTCATTCTTTCTTCTAAAACTTGAATGAAAGTGATAGTATAGCAGAAAAGCAAGCTGGTTTAAAAATAGGTGATAAACGCTGGATAGGAGAAATGACTGTAATGCAGTTTTATTTAATGATAACGCTGAGCAACACTGAAACTGATTTTTTGACAGATGATTACATAGGATGTTTCTTTGTGAACTGGGTGGGTGCTGAATTTTAAAAAATGTTCAGTACGCAAAGTTGTAACTCAATTTAATGTGTACTGTTGGTGTATCAGCAAGCTTTGTAGCTGTACTGTAAGAAGGATGACTACAAAGTTCAAAATACTTTTTCCACTTAGCCTTAAACTTGAATTTTTACTGACACATGTGAGATCTCACACAACTCTCTTTTTTTTTTTTCTTTATCTATAGAATGGAAGCAATGCTGCAAGGTCCTAGGAAAAATGTAGGTGTAATCATTAATGCGTAGCTTTCTGTGTTGTTTATCTACTTAGAGACATATTCTGAGGCTCCTCCCTACAAGAGACTTGGAGAAAATGAGTTTTTCTCATATTCAGCAAAGATTGTCTTCTCAGTTCAGAGGCTGCTGGTTGAGTTGCATATTAAAACCCTAAGAAACAGTGTATAGTTGCCTGATTCTTTGAGCACTAGCTATTGACTAAAAAGTACGGGTGAAAGAGAAAAATAGTGAGCCATCTTGCAGGTTGCGTAGCCCTACTCAGCACAGGGGGCAGGGTCGTCGTTGCATGAGCTGTTGGGTGGTGTGGTAATTTCTCATGAAAATTGTGGTTCTGCAGTGTAAATCTCTTACTGTATGGATTTTTGTTTTGATTTTTAGCATTTTCAGTGCTGAGTGTGCTACAGGTATTTTGAAGGGGGAAAGTTGCCAGTGTTATTTGAGGTTAATACCTTTTTTCTTAAATTGGTGTAGTTCAAAAGGCAAAATTAGTTGTTTATTATAGTTAGATTATAGTTGATTATAGTTATAGTACATGTTCTTGATTATATTTAGAGGAGAATTTACTGTCTGAGTTTAATCTTAGAGGTGTCATAAGCTTTTTGTGTCTTTGATGTTAAAGTGTGACCTCATAAGTATATGGGGGCTGAAGTTCTAGTCGATGAAAATGTTATGGGTGAAGAAGATTAATATATTTGGAAGGATTTAGGATTTTTTTGTGTAATTTCTTATTAGTAGCATGTTCCTTGTGGTATAATGGTGAGAACAATATAGGTTAAGGCTTATGCACTGTGATCAGAAGTTCATTATGTCTTGTGTGCTCCAAGGAGCAGAGCTGGCCTCACCTCGGCCGTGAGGGTCTGGGGGCTGTCTGTGCTGGAGAGGTTTTGAAGATCGTGAGGGCAGAAATTGCAGTAGGAGCTACAGAAGTAAGGAGATTAGGAGGTTCATGGAATTAACAACTGAAATTACACTCCTATTTATACAAGTACAGCTTTTGAATACCAAATAACTGGTATTATAACTCAGAAAAATAAGATAAATTTATTCTGTTAAATTGTTGGGTGGTTTGGACTGCCCTGCTCTACCCTGTGGGTAACTTCCAGAGGGGAAAAGTTGTACAATTTGTGTTTGTTCCTTCATGGTTTACTTTTTCTGAGAAGTGAGGATGAGAACCAAAAACCCTATGGGAAGAGGCCTTGCTTGCTGTCTTCCTGCTTGGTAGGTGACCTCTGCTTTTAACTTCCTTTTAGCTCCTTCCTTAGATAGCAGAAACTACTGTTTATTTTTTGATATGTGCGAAATACATGTGCCATTTTAAATTCTTGCAGAACAGCCATTTCGTGGACTCGAGTGTTTTGAGCTCCAGATTTGTTTCCCTATAACTAAATGCAGCAAATGAAATTTGCTGTACTTTCAGGTATTTCTCTAGGTAGATGTTTCTTCTTTGGAACTGCTCCAGGCTTTTAGTCCTTTTCAGCACAGAAATAGATAGAGGGATGTAAAGTAGTGATGTCATGTGCTTTTTGGGAGTATCAGAAAGTTGGTGTTACCTTGTGACCTGTTAGTCTGCATTGCCAACAAGTGACCCATGAACTTGCAGGGTGTTTATGCCTGCTCACTGCCTCTTCCCCAAAGTGACTGGGAGCACCTGGCTTTGCAACAAATGAAGCTGAAATTGGCAAAGTCTACTTCTTTCTTTCTGATTGGACACCTTTTACAGAGCTGTCTGTAATTGCTGCAGATTCTTCTATATAGAGATGAACAGGGAGCAGGTAGAGATAGGCAGGCGGTGCGTCACCTGCCTGTGTGCAGCCCAGGCTGTATCAGTTTTTATCTCTTTTGACATAATATTGTGTTCAAGGCAGATGTTTGCTACCTAGGAAGACAGTCTTTTAGTGTACCTGCCACAGATATCATGTGTAACTTTGGTTAGGCGCTTTCCATAAAATATAAATAGACTTATGTTATAGGAGATTTGTAAGCATAAACTTTCTGTCTGTGTTGTAGATTTGTTTACAGATTGTGTAGCGCAGGGCAATACAACAACACTGATACTTTCCTATGTGACACTAATAAAGACCTTCTGACTTTTGAGATACCATTAGACTAAAGCATCCCAAATGGATGCCATCATTTTTTTCTTCTAACTTTGTAGCATACAATCTTAAAGCAATGTATTTAGTATCTTTTTTTCCTTAACTAGAACATCGTTCTTAACTCTGAAGAATGAAAAGTTACTGCAATTGACCTTACAACTGTGTAATGAATTTTCTCTTTCCAGGGGAAAGCTGCATGTATGTTTTTGCTTAAAGCTTTATGGGAGACATTAGAGCAGTTACTATCGCATTTATGCAGACACAGACTATAGTGGTCAGAGATGACAATAAAAATCAGGAGGATGTATTAGTTGGCTACGCAGTTGCTGCTGAAACTGACAGTTGTTTTGAACAAAACTTTATTAAAAGCACTGTAAATGAGTGCTTTGTATCTCTGATTATTCTGTCACTGTAGCGGATGTTCAGATCAGATGCAGTTATTAAAAAGGAGTTTTGCGGAAGATACATTTATTTTTCAGTATCTGTTCTAAATGGACTAAATTCTTAGACTAATACTTAGACAGTGAGAGTCAATTAGTCAATAAACCTGCTTTCAGGTATTACTGTCTTTAGCTGTGAAGATTACAAAATGATCAGTGAAGACTATGTGAACAAACCTACTTACTTGTTTGAAACACTGGCTTTGCCGGCTCGCCATTCAATGGTACAAGTTGACAATATTGAAATGCCACCAAAATCCTTTTGCCAAATCAGCACCTGCACTTTGAGTTGCCCTTTGGCAACTCAGAATAAGTTAGAGCAATTGCAAGCGAGTAATCCAAGTGTTTGAAAAAGCAGGAAAATATGACACTTGGGGATACATAGCAACAAGTTTCAAAGGAATGGGTATCATTCCTTGTAACATATTCAGGGTATCACCCATCTAGTTTGTGCATGTTCAGAGTGTTGAGTTCTTTGTCAGGCTTGTTCTGCATGTGATATTGGAGCTAACAACTTGGGAAATCTGGTTTTGGCAATTTTTTTATTATTTAATCTCTTAGTTGTTTGAGTTCAGAAACTTTTTAAGTAGGGCATTTCCAGAAGGGATGTTATTCATTGATGCTACTTTTCTGTGAAGTATTTTTGTTGTGACTTTTGTGTTTCATAGATACAGGAAAGCTCTCATGATGGGGAAAGATCTTGCAGTTTGGAATTTTGACACAGGAAGCACACTTTGATCTTAACTAACTCAATATTGTTTCTAAGAGCCTTGAAGGGATTACTGGACAAGGAAGGGATTTTAGAAGTATGGATTTTAGTCTTCCAAGTGGACTATTGTGCTGTTGGGCACAGCAGGTAGTTTCTGTTACTATGCCCATGAACTAATCTGCTGAATTCAGTTTGTCTAGTTAAGGTGTGCAGAGAACAGGAATGAAAAGCAGTGATACCAATCTTCAAAATGTAGCCTCCTTATTGCTGTTGAGGAGTGGCACTTCTAAGGTAAACAGCTTTCAAGAAAATAGAATATTGCGTGTCCTTTCAGTTGTCATTTTCCCCTTCATGTATCATGCTAAACGTTATTTAACTGACTCGGGAAGGACCTTGTCATGCTTCTATTGCTTATAGCAGTATTTGCTATGTT
Source organism: Urocolius indicus (assembly GCA_013401255.1). Taxonomy (NCBI): domain Eukaryota; kingdom Metazoa; phylum Chordata; class Aves; order Coliiformes; family Coliidae; genus Urocolius; species Urocolius indicus. The sequence goes on from WBNH01012624.1 coordinate 192,943, forward strand.
AATATTTCTTATACATGATACATATGGACTCATCTGTCTGGGAAATGGATAGGCAGATGCCACGTTGAATGTTCTGTGCTCTATCTTATCTTCTCTTTGTTAATTATTCAAGAATTGCCAACTCCCATTATTAATATGGAAAAAAAAAACACTCCAGAAAGAATTGCATAATAATTTCTGGGATAAGATGGGGAAAAAATGACCTGTGAAAAATTCCTTCAGGAAAAGCTAGCATGAGGACAAGTCCGGCCAAAAAGCAACCTGTTGTAAGAATTCATATGCCAAATAAAACTAGATGTTGACTTGTTTTCTGAACAACAAACAGGACTGAAATGAGACACAACATGATGTTGTTTCTGTGAATTTTGCAGGGGAAAAAAAGCTTCAGTAGCTTTCAGACCCATCAGCGCCATTAATTGTTTGACAGACCTCAGACTTGAAAGCTGTCATAGACATGCACATTGCCATTTTTTCAGGTTAGAATCAGAATGATAGGGGATGTAATTAAAAGGTGCTCAGTCAGTTGGGGCTTTTCTTTCTTTTCTAGTGCTTATGTTAGTGCTTGTCTGTCCTAGGTACTGTGCTGCACCTCAAACGGGTGTTTACACCAGTGGAATAGGTTTGTTGTCTGTGCTGTTGAAGGAAAGTGCAAGTATTATAGGCAATATGTAGGGAAAATGCTGACAATTGGAAATAAGAACTATTGGTTGCTTCAAGAGGTCTGTGCATTGCTCTTGAACTGTGTGTGGCTTTTAGGCAATTCATTTGTTCTTCCAAGGGGTGGGATTGGTAGAAGGACTCATAAGAAATGAGACATCACTGACTTGCCTTGGACACAGTTGCATGCGTGGTTCAGCCCCAATTCCAATAGAATAGACCCTTGGGGAGCTATTGTCCTCTGTTGGATGAATCACTCCCTGAGCTCTGAATGAACCACTCACAGTTTCATCCTTGTGGCACATACCCACATGCATGACTGTATGTTGGTTTGTGGCCAAATAAAGGCATTGGGTTGGCAACTTGTAAATTCATCTCTGCTGCCCACAGCAATCTGATGAGACACATAATAGCCAAGGGATCCTTAGAATATGGCACCTAACTAAAAGGTGGAGAGTGTTAAACATTCTTAAACTGTTACCCACAAACGTCTCCTAGAGGATCTGGAGTTGGCCCAAGTGCTTTATTCATAAGTCTTTCTTTAAAGCATTAGCAGAGGTTCCCTCAGGAACACATTTCTCTATAATTCACTTTTTCTTTCCAGGTTGTTGGCCAGACAACTGAAATAAAAAAACTGGCAGCACAGAGATGAAGTCTAAAGATCATTACTTTTTTTTAGTGTTAAAGAATTAGTTTCTGTTGTAGACTGATCTGCAGAAAATGACTTATCTATCCAACAGCCAAAGTTTTCTTTGTTTTAGATCAAATTTTTGAACTGTTGAACTGTTAGGAAAAGTGAAGTAAATCATGTTCAAACAGCATTTTTAAGAAGTGAGCTATAGTAATTTTAAAAAACCCTTGAAAAATACTTCCAAAAATAAATACACTGCATCTTGGGGAGAGAAGGGATGCAGGGAATATGTCCGTGTTCTTTCTGCACCAGAAGAATGAATGTTGAATAGTGGAGTCCAGGTAATTCAATAACCTATACAAAATGCACTTCCTTGTCAACAATTTATTTCATTATCAATTGATCAGAAGTTGTGTTTGAGAGGTTTGTTTGTTCCTCATCAGGAAAAAAAAAAAATCCCTACTTTGCATTTTAACAAGTTTGGATCCAACAACCATACAACTGTAATCCCCAGACACAAGCTTTACTATATTTGTCAAGAGTACTATGATATTATCTGTGTCTTCTGATACTTACAGAAGATTTTTTTTTTTTTTTTTTGTAATTTGCTGGAATTACCAGCTTTGTGCTTTTTAGGACAAAATTTGCCATTTACATTATTTACATCTCACAGGTTTTATGTAGACTAAAGCCTGATCTGCTTCTGGTAATTATCCAGCTTTTTCCGTCCTTTCCGCTACCACCCAGCTTCCTATAAGCAGTAGTTGCCTTTTGTTTGCCTGTATCCCTCAGCCCATTCTTTGGACATAGTCTTTCTCCTTTTAAGAGGATTGGTTCATGGAATAAAAACTCTCCTTAATCATCTAAGAAAAGCATTTTAAGTTCACCTAGGCACCTTAGCAGTGATAGGGTAGTGTGTTTACTCGGAAACAGCAGTGCCTAAATAGAGAAGGTAACTTTAGTGAGAAATAGTGATTTTATCCTTCCTTTTCTGTGTTGTGTGCTTCAGGGTTACTGATTCAACTGCTGAGAAATGATGCATTTTCACTGTGCATTGAAAGCAACTCTTGATTTGTTTGATAGATTCTGTTCTTCCCTGACACTGGGCTTAGATATGTCTTTCATTAGGAATTTCTTATCACTTAAGATCTTTTCAAACAGATAGTTTCACTTGAACATCAGGATATAGTTCCCCTATTTTCTATTGAATCTACTACCACTGTTTAACTTCAGCTACAGTGAAAGTTTTCAACCTGAATGTAGTACCCCCAACCTTTTCATGCTACCTGTTGTTTCAAGGTTACAGTAACGATGTAGTCCTCTGTAACAGAAATGAGTCCTCTTCATGGGAACACCAGTTATTTTAAGCATTTCTAAATTTCCAGGTTAAAGTTAGTAATGGGTAATCTGTCGCTATTTGTTGTTACTCTTTTAAGTATTTTGGAAGAGCTGAAACCATGAAGGGTTGGTAAACTGTGTCCTCTAGGCTTTGGTCTTGGAGCTGTTGTTAGGCGATAAATATAATTTGGGGATTTTTTTTTTTGCTTGTTTGTTTCACTTTAAATCTCAGTGATTGTATCTTGCCCACCCTGTTGGCTGCTAATTTAGGTTGAGTGGGACCTCCTTGACTTCTGAGGCAGCAGTGGTGAATGACCGGGGCCTCAGGACTGTGATTCATGTTGGATGGTGATGTGCTTCAAAGCCTTTTGCTAAGGGCGGGCTGTACTTTTGCTGTTATCTTGGAATTGAACTCTTTTCAAATTACTGCTACTTGACTTTATGCTATCATACTAGCATCTCAACTTTATAAGCAGTTTTCAAGGCTGTTTCCAATTCTCTTTGCTGTGATTCCCCAAAACATGATTTGGAGGGCAGACTATTCAAAGTGTGGCTTAGCAACACAGATCCACTTTGTGAGTATTTTTGATTAATTTCTCAATCAGTTAAAATATTCTATTTTAAATGGAAACGTCATTTTTCCAATTTCAAAATCAATACATTTCCTGTAGTTTGGTTTGCTGTGCTTATTCACTCCATTAGATTTGTATTTTAGAGCTCTTTATGTTCCTTCACTGACAACTTGTTCTGGGTTGCTTTATTCTCCATTCACTATGTAAGGTACTGAAGCGTGTATAAAGCATCAGCTGTAGTAAATAGAAAGTTTTACTATTATTAGGAAGAGACCTTGATCAATATGACAGTGACTTCTTACTGCGAGGATGACGGAGCAGTCGAACAGGCTGCCCAGAGGGGTTGTGGAGTCTCCTGGACCCGTCTGGACATGTTTGTATGTGACCTGATCCAGGTGGACCTGCTTCCACAAGGTGGTTGGAGTAGATGATCTCTAAAGGTCCCTTCCAACCCTACCATTCCATGACTTGCTGGTGTTTACCCAGCTGCAAAATATTTTGCTACCAAATAATTTGTTTACTTGGAGGTGGAAATGTTAACTTCATTACCTTATTTTACTGGAGACTGAAAAAGTACTTTTTGCTTGGTTTTGCAATAAGTCCAGAGTTTCATAAAGACAGAAGAATGAAGTTGAGTGCATGATTTGTTTTATTTGCTTTTGTTTGGTTTTTTTTTTCCCCCAAATGAGAGAGTAGCTCAGTTAAAAGAAAATAGGTGTGGTTCCAGAGACAAAATACATCTCCATGGTGGTTAAAGAAGGGGAAAAAAACGTGGTTGTATGGGCTTTTCTGAGAGACTGCTTAAAGAATTTTTTAAAATCTGTATTTTTGGTTAATTTCTCTAGTCTGTTTTGCATTTGATATTTCAAAGCTTTCATTTTATCTGCTGGTGCACGTGTATCCTGGAATGACAAGAGCTATGATAGTCAATTGTTGGAGCATCAACATAAATGCATATTTAGGATATTTCCAGTTAGTTAAGGACTTCAGGGATTACGTTGCAGTGCTGTTAAGCAGTGGTTTCTATATTTGGAATATGACCATGATTGAAATCTGGTGTTGATACCGTCAAAGATTGTTTGATACCTTTAAAGGACCAACAGCTGCTTTCCAAGCAGCTTTGCTTGCCATTTGAAATGTGTACTTTTTTCCAATTTCATTTCCCCTTTTTTTTTCCTCCCTCTTTGCCCTTTTAGATGGATATTAGATTTACTCATCTGAAGGATACTATTGTCAGTGAAGATACTACATAGTGATATTATTAGCACTGTTAATGTGAAGTCCTCCTGCAGATATATTGGACATAATTCTTATTCTATGTGTCTTACCACAAAATCTGAGTGCCTACTAGGAGTACATTAGGAAATTCTGTTTACATTTTAGACTGCTGTTGAACTGTCTTTTTTTCTCATCAATAGATAAGCCTATGTTTTGAAATGTTTCTGCTTTGACATTAAAAGTTTTATGCATGGAGGTCTGTTAAAAGAAACCAGACCAAACCAGTACTTAAGCGAAGGATGGTTTGTGCTGGCCTTGAATTCAGGAGAAAGGAGCCACAGACTAATACAGAGGGTTGTTCTAAGAAGAATTCTGGGTTCAGCATAATGAACTTTATCATCATTGTAAAAGCTGACACTGTGTGAAGCTGTTGGTCATTCTTCATCTTGAAGCTGTAATAGATTGAAAGATAACAAGGGTCTATTCAGAGTAATAAGAGAGTCAAAGATAAAGATTGAGTTTTGGAGCTTAATTCCATATTTAGTGGAAAAGAAAAACATGTCTAAACTATCAAGCCTTTGTGTTTTGGTCTGCAATGCTGCTCTGTAGTCTAGCAGTGTTGGTGATACACAACGGACTACAATGTCTGTTCCAAAAGATACATTTTTCAGAGGTAAGGACTTGCAGTTGCAACTCTCTGCTAAACTTTTTCTCCTAAAATGTCAATTTTGATGTGGTATTAGCAAGTATTTCATTAAATAACTGAATTTGTATATTTGCAGGTGTGAGGCCTTGGTGTAGAGGCACTTTATTATTTTCTGTTCACCAGTTCTGAAAAATTCAAACTACCATGGAGAATTCTGACTCCTTACATCGCTGTGTTACTGATGGAGAATACAGTGTAATTGGTTATAACGAATGACTTGAAAAAGCTTGTAAATTGCTTCTCTGAATTTATAACTTCTGACATAACCCATTGCTTAGCAAACTCTCAGAGGAGTTTGGAGTTGTTTTCAAAAGAGTTCTTGCAAGAAAAAATGTCCTTTTCAGGGCAAGAAATCTACATATTTTATGTTACTTTTTAGTGGAGAGGCTGTATATGGCTTCCAGTATGGAAGATACCACCATATCCTAAAAAAATACAACAGCTAGATAGTGTTGGTAGCTTTAAAAAACCCCCAAAAAACTAGAAGAATGAAAATAGTTTTTTTAGGACTCTTCTGTGAGTTTCAGATAATCTTCCAGATGTTCACTTTGGAAGATACTAAGTTTGAATGGCCTATTTCACTGTGAATGCCACTTTTTCTTTTAACGTCATTGTAACTATGCTGTAAGTACTTGTGTAATGTGTCCTTTGAGGCAGTGAGTTGACTTTCTGGGGTACGAATAAAGTTCAAGTAAGAAGTCTGGATATGTTTACAAAACCTTAAGTGATGTGCTTCAAGAAGAGTGTGGCCATCAGGTCAAGGGAGGTTTTTCTTCTCTACTCTGCCCTGATGAGGCCTCATCTGGAGTCCTGTGTCCAGTTCTGGGCTCCTCAGCTCAAGAGGGACAGAGAACTTCTGGAGAGAGTCCAGTGCAGGGCCACCAAGATGATCAGGGGACTGGAACATCTTTCTTAGGAGGAAAGGCTGTGGGAACTGGGGCTGTTTAGTCTAGAAAAGAGGAGACTGAGGGGGGGATCTTCTTAATATTTACAAATATCTAAAGGGTTGGTGTCAGGAAGTTGGGGCATCCTTTTTTTCTATTGTATCTAGCAACAGAAAAGGGGTAACAGGATGAAACTGGAGCAAAAAAAATTCCATTTACATATAAGAAAAAGCTATTTCACTGTGAGGGTGAGGGAGCCCTGGCACAAGCTGCCCATAGACAGTGTAGAGTCTTCTTCCTTGGAGGTCTTCAAGACCCACCTGGACACATTCCCATGCGCCCTGATCTAGGTTGACCAGCTTCTGCATGGGGAGTTGGACTAAATGATCTCTAAAGGTCCCTTCCAACCCTACCATTCTATGATTCTATGATTTTGAGCTGCAAGGTGTTCTATGAGCAGGATTTATAAAGTCTTCTTTTTTTTTGTCCCTTAACATGAAGTGCTTTAAAACTTACAAAACCTTTAAATGTAGGTAAATTGTGCTGAATTCTGAAGGACTGTACAGAACGAGGTGTTCTTGGCAAAACAGCTGTGTGTCTGGGAGTGAATTATGTATTTAAAATTACAGCATGAACAAGGAAGGCAATTTAATAGATCTTCCTAGGATTTGCTGTGTTGAAAGAAGGTTCGAATCTAGTTTTTCTGTCTTGTCCTTCAGATCAAAAGTATGGTGGAATGTGTGTTGCATTTTGTTTCCAGATACTTAACAATAACAACAACAAACCAAAATGAAAATCCCAAATGTAACAACAAAAACACCCCACTCCAGCAGAAATAATGAAGAGAACACAATGCATTCATTAGTGTGTGTGTAGGCTCTAAAATATGCTCATAAAAAAGGATTGTATTTCATCTGTGCTGTGAACTACCCTCTACCTGCTAAATTACTATTCTGACTTTTAAGGTAACCCAGGGGTATTCATCTAGATAGTATCTAGATAGAGTACATGAGACCTGCAGTAGCAATTTTACCCTGCAGCGTTTCAAATGAGCCTTAGCTATCCACAGCAATTATTGTTTTCCCATGTTTCATAAAATAAACCATACAGGTAGTATCTGTAGCATCTGATTCTGTAATATATGCATGAATTGTAATTGCAAGAATTATGTCAGTAATTTTAAGTAGGCTCTTAATTTCTGTGGGCAGTGACTGTCAAGTAGGCTACTAAATAAAACGATTGCTGGTCCTGCTTTATTAAATGGATAACTTTGGTAAACTAAAATTGGTTATTTCAGAGTGGCATACACTTAAACACTTTTATTGTTTTGCTTCATAACAGTAATTATTCAAATTCATCTGACAAATCTGGAGTAATTAGTTTCTTATGCTTTTTTCAAAGCAATACTTTCCCATTAAGGTGTAGATTGCACACATGGTAGGAAAGGTATTCTGTACACATCTGCTGTTTTGGGGAAAAAAAAAACCCAAACCCAACAACAACAAAACCTTATTGCACAGTCTGTAACTGAAGTAATATTTTTTTGTACAGGTAAGAAATGCACAATGTGGTTCTGAAACTCCTGGAAGCAGCACACAAAGATGTTTTAGGAAGCAAGGATTCCTGGTTGTTCTGCACTGCGCATACATGTAGTAAAACAGCCTTTACTCCAGAGAGCTTGCAATCTAAAACATGTAGAAATGAGATGCATTTTTACTAAGCAAGTTTGGAAGCAGCATTAGAACACCAGCTGCAGTTTAAAACTGGGTAATTCCTCTGCATTGCTGTAAAAGAGAGACCTCCAGCTCCATATGTGGTTGTGTTTGGCTAAATGCCCCCACTCCAGAAACTAAATGTGGTATTCTCAACCTGCCACTTGCGGTTTGATTTTTTCCAAAGAAAGCTCTACCAGCAACACATTTCCCAAATGTCTCCTGCCCAACAATTTTTCTCCTGCTGCACTTGTCTTCCATCAGGCGATATCTGGGTTCTGGGCTCTGTGGTAAAGGAGCTCTGACACATCACCTGCTGTCATCTGCCTTCCTGTGGGAAGAAGGGCAACTTGAATTATCCAAATAGCAGAGCCAATGCTTTCCCTATCCAGAAGGGTTAGTGGAATGGCCAGTAGAGGCCAAAATGTGTGGTAGAAAAAGATCTGTCTAGTTCGTGAATGTTAAAGATTTGTAAGATACCCAACTGTCGTGTAAGAAAATCTTTCATGTCTTACTAATGGTAAGGAAAGCAACAGTGATGCCTTAGTTGTCAGGATGCTTAGCTGATGAGTAGAAGCTTATAGGAGCATTTAAACTTTGCAAACTGTAGTTTTCATGCAAAGATAATTCTAAAAGCTTTTTTTCATGGTGACATTTAAATGTACATAATTTGTAGTCCTTTCTGAACTGGTGACTTATTCTGTGGGACTGAAAAGCACAAAATGAAGTTGTGTCTTAGTTGAAAAAAGTAAGGCTTTGTCACTTTATGTGATACTTGAGGGATATGCTATTAAAATAGCGCATAAAGACTTTGGCATTACACATCTTATTTAAAATAAAACAACTGAAATGTTTCCAGTTGAAGATAAAGCGAATGTTCAAGTAGTTGAAAAAATGAAAACAAAGAATGCAGTTTGTGTAAATAGGGAAGACTGTCTAGATCATCTTTCAGACTCATTACACAGCCATAAGTGATTTAAATACAAATTAGAACACTGCACATCATGTTGCAGCCTACTCATGTAGTCTGAGCTCATCAGAAATTCCTTTTGTTCCTCCATTTCCTTCCACCTTGCTTTCCCTGCCAATGCCAGCAGCACTCCATTTAGCAGAGCTCTGTTGGAGGCATCCCTTGTACCAGACTCCTTTCATATTGCTGGTCCCACTCCTGGCTTCTCTGGCCTTACAAACCTCCTTACAACCATACATTCCCTTGCATGTGTTGGAAATTGTGATCTGCTTTGTGATTTTCCTTTCTTTCCTATGATTCTTACCTGTTTGTTTTGGACAAATATACATTGTTGGCCTAAACAATTGAAATAATGTGGAAAGCAGGGGGACTGTGAAATTGGGAAAGTTTATGCTGGAAAGTATTTTGCTCCTGTCAGCTAGATTTTAGTTTATCAATATTTGCCTGGTTGGTGTCTTGCAGGCTACACCAATAATGACAAAGCTATTCTGATCCACAGAACTTTCCCCCAGATTTCTGAAATTCATTGAGTGCATTCATTGTTAGGTAACAGATGATGAATCATTGTCAAGTTTTGAGGGTCTAAATCCTTTCATTGCATAGACTAGTGGCATGTTTGTCATGTTTGTGACATATTCCATTGCAGTATTATGGAATATAATGAATTTATATATCTTTTTTAGGAGCAATGGATGAGCTTCATAGTCTGGACCCAAGAAGACAAGAATTGTTAGAGGCAAGATTTACAGGAGTAGTAAGTGGCAGCACTGGGAGTACTGGAAGTTGCAGTGTTGGAGCTAAGGTAAGTTCTGAGAGCAGTCATCCAGATCTACTGTCTTTGAAATACTAATTTATCTCACACTGTCTCACTCTTATATTGCCCATGTAATTTATTTGCAAAAATACTGGGTTGAAAGGGGCTCTTGGGACAATCCTTGTTAGTTTGTTATTTTGCTTTTGAGATAGGGTTGTTTATCCTGAATCTGTCTGTGATGTGGACATTCAATTTTCTTAAAAACACAAAAGAATGGGCTTACACAGGCTCTTTCTTGGCTTTGCTGTAGTGCGTATGTGATCAGAGATGGAATTATTTCCCAGTATTTAAGTGGAATTGTCCCCTCTGCAGATGGTCAACTACTTACAGTTCAGTTTGAAATAGACACAAGGAGTCAGTGTGACCTCTGTTTTAAGATTAAACTTGTTTGAAGACTAATATATCTAGATTAACAAAGCCAAATTCTTTCAAATTTTCCAGACATTTATATCAATTTTACCTACTTTTGACTTCCTGGAGTCTGTCCATTAGTATCTAAACCAGGATGTAACACTTGGGCAAAACCTTAGGAACACTGAGTAGGGAGGCTTAATTACCTTCCATATGTCACATACTACTGTTCAACTGATACATCTGCAAAACAAATTTGCCTGTATTGCAAATTCTGTTCAAGTTACTGGCTTCAATTTCCAAGACTGATTTCTGCAATACTATTTCCTAGCCAGAGATTCTCCATTTTGTGTCTGTGCATTCAAATGTTCTTCATCAAGGCACATTTCTCCCATGACCAAAGTATTTTTGAATTCTGTTTCCAAAATGTTTTTCAGTGTTTTAAATAGCTTACAGAAACTTTGACAGTATTTTTCACTTACTATTCCACATTTTAATTACCAGTCTAGATTACAGAGGAAAATATTACCTAGTAGCAGGCATTTATGAAATTTCTAGACATGTACTATATTGATAACCATCAACTGTAAAGAATTTAAATGAATCATATCTTGAATCATATCTTCTCGTTTGGGAGTGACATGAAAGTAACTGTCACAAAACTGTAAAAAAAAAAAAAAAAGGTGACATGTCACTTCTTGGTTAAGATGGTAGTAACAGGAGTGAGTTAAATAGTATGAGGAAGCTATCAGGTTGGATTGACCCAGTGTGGTTGAAGCACTGTTGTCTTCTATTTTTATTTAATTGCCTTCTAATTAAAGAAGGCAAGTCTGTAAAATTTATACTTGTCATATCTTAGGATTAAAATTAGAGACAAACCCAGTAGTTCTGGCCTATCTTTCTTGTTTCTTCCTTGAGTTCTCTCGTACTACTTACTCTCCTAATTTATTACCTCATTATAATAGCTCAGGTAATTGCTCATAATTCCAGTAACGATTTGTTGTTTTTCACGATTGCAGCTGTACCTTCTTTTAACTTTTCGTGTATTTATAAACCCTTCTATTAGTTTTCGATACAGCTATGTTGGTTCCATGCCTTACTGCTAGTCTTTCCTCCTAAGAATCTAGCTGCTGTGATGTGTTTAATACATTTTCTTTAAAAGTAACTGTCAGCTTTCTTGGAATTCCTTTTTTTTTTAAAAACTTTTGATCTGCTGTAAGTTACTGCTTACCTTTTCCATAAATAAGTTCAAGTCTTTTCTGTTATCTGTTGTTCAGCTGATTTCGCATTTAGCCAAATTATATTGTACTTTCAGGTCCTCAGTTTATTCATCCAAATGAGCCTGACATGTTCCAAGATGTTTGAACAGATAATTGTATGTCATCCAGTTGATTTCCAAAGGGATGGTTAATAAAGTGTTGTTTTTAATGCTTTAATAATTATTTACAAAAGATGCTACTGTCTTCTAGTTGATGTAGGTCCTCACCTAAGACAGTGTTTTTCTTATCTTTGACCAGAAATATTCTACTGATTATCTTCAGTATACACTGTGATACCTCTTCTTTTTCTTGACGGCTTGTTGTTCGGTTTTGTGATTTATCCCAACATGACTAAAATGGCAATTATATGAGTTTTGTTCGCATGTCTTTTTATTTCTGTTCATCGGTGTGTCCAGGCAGGTAACACGAAGTGTAGTAGCTGATCTGAGCTGTGTTTAGAATAATGTTGGGTTTATTTTAAATATAGTCTTTAGTCTTGAAGGGGGAGAGGCAATGTTGAGAGAGGCTTATCTGATTCTATTTAAAAAAAACAGATAAAACCTTTTGGATATCATGTGCAGAGGTAACTGAAAACAGAGTGTACAAATATGATCTCCATTGATCTACTTTGACTTTGAAGGCGAAAACGAGAGAACCTTCTTTGTATACATACCCACATGCACATGTACCAAACTCTCATTTGCCTAACCTAGACAATACAGAGGTTGCAGCTGAGCTTGCTGATTATTTTTTGAAATATTCAATATCATTATTCTTCTAGTAATTAAACTGAGATGGACTCTTACTTATTGAAATTACTCTTTTCAAAGCCTTTCCTGATCTAATGTTTTGTTGAAGAGTTTTGAAATTGTTGGGTGAAAAGAAGCCCATCATCATCAAGCTTTGTCAGTAAGCAAGATTGGAAATGTGAACTGTAGGTTACTGAAATTGTATTAGCTGACTCTGACCAGCTACTGAGACGTAATAAGGAAGAGCTATGTATAGGCATTTCTACGCTAGAAACTGCCTGTAGGGGGGAACACACATGGAAATGTTGTGGTTTAGTTAACATTCTCCAGAAATTTTAATTTGGAGATAATCTGGTTATTCAGAAGATCTTGCATGTCAGTATTGTCCTGCAAAACCATGCATTGCTGGAATTCAGTGCTTTGAAGCAGGCTGAGTGTTTGCTTTGGAACTAGTTCTTGTTTCCCTGGAAAGTGTTTGTTCCGCCTTTGTACATGGAAGAGAATCATCCAGCACTATAATTTTTTCTTTTAATAAAAAGTAGCTCAACTGGTGTTGACATTTTTTGTTACGTGAATTTGAAACAGACTCTTACAATAAGATGTCCTGGTTGCCATTCTGTGTTCAAAAGTTTTATGAATAAATCAACCTTAAAAAAATTCTAAATAAATATTGTCATGAGACTATTTCACAGTTTTGTTTGTTTGTTTTTTTTTCCCCTCACTAATCTACTTTGTTACTTTGAGGGAAATGATTTGTTCTAAGAACACAGAATAATATTGCCAATTGATAGTCATTTTCTGCCATTGAATGGATTAAAAAATAAATAAGTCTCTGTAATAGCCTCATATCTGTCTCAGGGAAAATTAAACCCTCTTTGTTCATGGAAAACCAAAAATTTTCAGGGTCACCATCACTTTCAGGAATATTGGCTTTTTAAGCTCATTGTGTGAAATTGTTTGGTAGGGTTTTTCATTGGATATTTTTTTGTGTTCCCCAATAGGACTAAAATGGTTTTGAATGTTCTAAGTTTTTATTTGTCTCAAAAGCAATCAAAACATGCACCTGTGAAACATGCCCTGGCAAAAATGCACCTTCTTGTCCCTCTTGCAAGTCACAACTGTTCTAAAGCCAATCTTGAGCTTTCCCTGCAAGCATGAAAATTTATTAGTTACTTGCCGTAACTGTGAGTGATAATATTGAATTAGCTGTTTTATAAATCTATGTTTAATATTTATTATTTAATTTGTCTTGTTAGGCCTCAACAAATAACGAAAGTTCAAATCACAGTTTTGGAAGCTTGGGATCTTTAAGTGATAAAGAATCAGAGGTAAGTATATGGGTCAGATGGATTATTACCTCAAAATTTTAATGCTAACAAGTCATAACTTTGTATTCCACTTTGATGCCTTGTTTTCTATACAAGCTTTTTAAGTAAAATTCAAAAGACACAACTAAATAGAGAAAAGTATACATTACTTAAAGGATACCATCTCTTGGAGGAGGAGACGTGACTTTGTAAGTTTCTTTGGATTTTTAGTGATGAAAAATACTGCTGCTGCTTCTTTATTATCTGTGTAGTCATGCTGTGAGGAGACATACGACTTTTACCTGTTTTGGGGTTGGCGAGTCCCTCTGACAGTCTGCCTGTGTACATCACAGATTGTATCGATAAGATTATACCCATTGTAGCAAGAGCATATTTCTAGCCCATGCTAGACCTGTGTTTGAGTCTATGTCATGCTGGAGGGAGAGTTGTTTTGAATGTGCTTTCAACGTTATTCTCTCATGTGAAGCTTTAGTTTTGGGCCTGATTGTTCATTCAGTCACTACAAGACACTGTCTGATGTTTGCTTTTATGTTGGGCTGACCAGCAAGTGAATTTATTTGATTCCCAAGACCAATACCTTATAAACAGATGTTCTGTATGTGTGATTTTATGTTTTGCTCTTTGAAAAAGGCACTGCTATGTTTTTTTTCCCTGTGCCTTTCCCAGCTGAATTTTTATTTCAATTCTATATAGTCTATTTTCTTAACTAGAAGAGTCTGCCTGTTTTGGTTTTTTTTCCTCTTGACTTTTCTTAGAAATACTTTGGTCAATGTTGCAGAGATACACTTCTAGTGTAGGTGTGAGAATGAGTTTGTGCTGCAATAGCCCGAAGGTTGCAATGCATTATTGCAATTCCTTGACAGAAAAATGTGTCTGTGAGTAGTTGAATGATCTCTGAATACTGACTGTATGTGTAGTAACTTTTTGGAGTAGAAAAATGGGTTTTTTATAGTGGTATACTTATTGATATGGAAGCAAGGTATTTCCAAGGCACATAAGTTTGAAAGTTCAACCCATGTCTTCAGGCTCTGCACAATGTTTTAACCTCAAGCCATGCTTTGGGTAGAGATATTATATTATCATTTAAAAAAAAAAAATTCTAAAACTTTGATTTTAAAATAGAAGTAGACTTTTTTTCTAAAGAAGTCTCTACATAGATCTTCAGTGCATGGTCCTCCAGATTTCTTCTGTCTTTTCTGAAAGATGAGTCTTAATGACATTGAATAATGAAATATGATTTCTTGACCCATTTTCAAAAGTTGTCAGTTGTATTCACTTGAATTATAATTGTAATGCAAAATTTCTTAATAAGGTTTTAAGAGTTTTATTCTTAAAATATCTGGGTTTTTTTTGTGTATGTGTGGTTTGTTGGGTTTTTTTAATGGTGTGGCAATGAAGATTTCATAATAATAGGGAATTCCTCTTGTGGAGGGTAGCATAGAAGTATGAGGAGTCATACAGGAAGCAGTGCTATCACGTGGTGTTCTTGGTGTTGAGAGAACTGATGTATTACAATAGATTTTTGGGAGGAGAAATGCAAATCTCAATCATTGAAAAAAATTTCCAGCAAGACGATCAGTTTCTGAGCAAATTATGGTTGTACATTCATGACATCATTCTGTGCTTTTATCACTAAGTTGTCCATTAGAAGAAAGAAAGTCTTTCATGCAGTTTTCAAAACAAGGCAGGCTTCCCACACACGTGCCTCTCTTTGTTTTTCTGGTATAGATTTTTTGGGGTTTTGTGTTTTGCTTTTTGCACACTGGATTGCAGAAGATAAAACTACTAGAACTGTAGTCTGGTTTTTGGATTTTTTTTTTCTATTATGGAGGTACAAAGAGAGGCAGTTTATCGAAGTAATAGTTTTAATTGAGATAGTTCACAGATGTAAACTTTGATCTGCAAAATGTCTTGAGACCAGGCTTTATTCTGAATTCAGTTCAGCATTGTGAACAATAAACACCTACACTTTTGTTTGTAATATTAAGAGCTGTATTCTAGTTTCTTTTTAAACATATATGTTATTTTATTAAATGCTTTGTTGTTGTGGCACATAGGTTTTGATTGTGAGTGTGTATTAGCTACTTGCAGTTAAGATAAATCTTAAACTATCTGCCTCAGGTTGTGGACAAGTGCTTCTGGTAGTCTTTCAGAATTTTATCCTTCCCCACCGTTCCTCATTAAAGCAGGTTATTCTTCCTTGTTTTGATTACAAATACAGTTTTTTAATTTATAACTAGTGTTTTCTATTGTCTTTATATAATGAATTATTTGAAGGAGGACAGCTTTGTCTCTAGCTTGTTTTGTCCAATTTGATTAGTTACTTAAATGTTTTGCTCTGCTTGTTTGTAGCTATTTAGTAGCTGTAGTTCCCAATAATACAGAATGCTTATAACAAATGTAATTTCAGAAGTAACTAAAGGTTTAATCTAATTGTAATTTATAACTGAACATACTGGAGATTTAAATGTTGAAAGGGAAAAAAAAAAACACCTTTCATTTTAATTTTTTTTCCTTTACAAAAAGAACTTCCTGAGTTACTCTAACAGTTCTGCAATAATGGTAGTAAATATTTAACTATACCTAAAATATATATAAATGCTTATGTGAGGTTTCTTTTTGAGGAGATGAAATAGTTGAGAATTGGTACTTAGAAATGTTTGTTTTATAAAGATGTGAAAAACCAAAATTAAAACTATGGATGTGAAGAGAAGAGAAAGACTGATATATGTAGCTTTGCTAATATGCCACGCTCTGGGTAACTTAAACATAGCTTTTGCATCTAACTTTGTATAACTTCAAAACTATTTTGTCTTGCATATGAAATAATGGGATTTTAATCTAAATCCTTGCTTACCCTAATGTAAATCCTTCTGAAGTGACTGCGAGTATTGAGTTTTATCTGGAGGATACTCCTCAGCCCCATTAGTCTTCAGTTTCTGGTAATTCATATGATTCCATTCATTAGAAGGGATTTTGGAGAACATTTTCTAATGATAGATATATGCTGTACATTACCATGAGAATTTTATACTTGGACAAGGTGAACATGACCTTGTTGGATAACCTCATTAATAACCTCGTTAGTGTGCTAATACTTTTTAGTTGGGAAGGTTAAATTAAACACTGAAGGAAATCAGAAGTGCTTAAGCAAATAGACATTTATTAGAGTTTCAGCTTTAAATGATAAATTTTTTTAAATGTCTGTTTTTTAAAATACATCAGTCACTGCAATTGGAAACTAATTTTGATAGGAGAATCTTAAATGTTTAATCATCAATTAGCTTTTAAATGACTTTGAGGTGGGGGTTTTTGTTTTTGTTATGGTAAGCAAAACTGACTACATTAGAATGGTAACTTAAAAATTGAAAGCTGGAAAATAAGAATAATGTGAAAGTTCTTGGCTAAATAGTTTCAACTAAGTTTTGTGGAAAGATAGCTTATTGTTACCTATATACCTGGTAGAAATTACAAATTTCAGAAGTCATACTTCCAAGATGTGCTTTCTGCTTTCAGAATCATACAGTCATCTTAGGATAACTTCATTTCCAGGACTCTCTGTTGTACATTTGCTAATGTATGATAGCACTGTACAAGGTGCAGATTTCGGTTGAAAGACTTTATTTAAAATAAAAAGTATGTAAGTGGAAATTAATTTGTAGCTTGATAATACAACAGTTATAATTTTTAAACCTCCAAATATGTTTTTATGGAGATATCCACAGAGTTAAAACTTCTAAAAATACGATTCTATGGTAAGGAAGACCTTTCTTCTTCTGACTGTTTTATAGACTATTAGTTTTCTACAGATCACAGGTAACTGAAAGTGCTTCTTTGCCAAAATTTATAAATATTTTAGGATATTTATAGTAAATTTATATTTAAAGTTAACCACATGAAGATTTTAGAACTGAAACATACTTGAAATACTTTTAGTGATGGGTTGAAATTTTAAGTTTATATAAATTTCTGTGTTGGGACAGAATACTTGGAGCACAGAGTGACCAACTCAGTGAAATAATACAATGGTAGTAATTTAAAAAAAGGAATCATCTTATCATTGATCTCAGGTTTAGTCCAAAATAGTAGGGACCATTGGTTTCTTGATTGTAAAATGGAGTTTATGTAATGGCCTCTATACTTTTCTCAGTTACTGGCTTGAGGCTGCTTAGAGGTTGAATATTATATTCATAGCTGTGGTATCATCTCCTTGAACCAGAGCAGCATGTACAATTTAACCCACACTGGGGGGACTAACTAGTTTGAATCCTCAGATCAAAGGAGAGAAAATATAATTTAGAGATTCTTCTGATCACAGCTCCTTCTTGTTATCTGTGTTGTACATGCTGATTGTAGTTTCTAGGCAACTATATATAATATATCTGGAATAAATTTTTGACAGATGTGTATTTTTTCATTTTCATTTTTTTCATCGATGTTTTTCTTTTAATTTCTTGAGATAGAAATATAATAGGGAGGGGCTGATAACACTTTCTAAGTGGATGAGTATTCAAATTTTAAGCAATTGGTGTTTTGAGTTTAATTTAAATCCTAAGAAGATTCTCGAAATCTGAAGTTTATGTTAGTTTGGACATGACTTCAGTGCTTTCAAAAATGCAAAATATTATTGGCTTCCAATTTAAAAATGAGAACTTTATGCTATGTCAGAGTGCAGAAAACACCACCAAGAATTAGCTTATTTCATTGAACATTAAGCTTGAAAACACCCACAACTATGATGTGAAGATCTTGGTAAAAGATAAATCCTAGAAAGGTAAGATATAATATAGAGAGTTGCCTTTTGAGAAATTTTTTTTTTTCACTTTTTGACATACTTTTTCTAGATTGTGTTTATCTGATTGATCAAGGATCATATTATCTACTTAAATAACGATCTGAAATTACATCCCTGCTCAATTGTAAAATCATAGTTTATGAAGGAGTTAAATTTATTTAAAAATAATACAAATAAATAGAGCATATTCTTCTTCATTTTTATAGACTCCAGAAAAGAAACAGTCAGAACCTTCCAGAGGAAGAAAAAGAAAAGCAGACACTCAGAGTGAAAGCAGTCAAGGTAAACT
Organism: Urocolius indicus; assembly: GCA_013401255.1. Classification (NCBI taxonomy): domain Eukaryota; kingdom Metazoa; phylum Chordata; class Aves; order Coliiformes; family Coliidae; genus Urocolius; species Urocolius indicus. Next base: position 211,216 of record WBNH01012624.1, read on the forward strand.
AAAATCAATTAGATAGTTATTACTTGTTTATAATCAAATTATAATGCACAAAGTTTTGACTGTTAGTCTTCAAAATTATGTAATTTAGTTTGCATAAGACAGATGTTGGGGTTTGAATGATGAATTACTTATCTTCTCACCTCATTTGTAACTGTAAAGGGGAGGTGGGGGGGTGGGCAAGTAAAACCTGAACTGAACTAGTAATTGCCCATAGGATCATGTGCTGCCTGTATAAAATGCAGCTATGGTACAAATCTGTATACTTTTTAAGAATCATAGCAGTTCTTGTCCTCCAAAATACCTTTGTGGCTTGTATTTCTTTTCAGTAGGTAAGGGAGAAAAGGAGTTAAAAATTATAATATCTGATGGCTTGGTTTTCAGATGTTTTTTTTTTTTTCCTTACTTTTCTGTGGATTATTTTACAGTGTAGTTGTCCAGAGGGATGGGGAAATTGGGATGAGACCAATTTTGAATTTAACATTTACAAATCATAGTTTTTGTCATTTCTCTTTTAATGTGACTTTTGGGGAAGGAATGGCAGAAATCTAAAATCAAGACAAAAATTTATGAAAAGGCGAGAAGAAATGGTTTTGCTAACTGTCAGCTGCAGTGAAACTGAACAGTCTACGCTGCAATATTCTGCAATATTCACTGGCCTAGGAAACTGCAGCATATTGGAGTGGTACAGTGCAGTTGGAACACAGAAAAAACTACTATTGAGAAAAGGAATGAGAGATCCATCTCTTGTTTATTGGCATAGCTGGTGTTTTGATGTTGTAATATGTGAAATAATCGTCATACATCCATGTAAATATTGAGGAAAGGTATTCCTTAGAACATGGAGGTAATTGGAAAGTGAGATAAAATCAGTGTAAATCTATTTGGCTGTGCCAAAATAATTGGATGTATTTGTTCAGAGCAGAGTTCTGTAACGTGACATAGCATAGATTTTTCTGTACTGAAAGGAATGCAATCTGTCTCATCTGGATGAAAGCAATTTTTAATTTGATAAAGTGATACATGAGAATTGATCTTGAAAACAGAAATCCTTAGCAGAATTACAAGGTAAGGAAAGAACTGACTAGAGGGCAGCAGCAGTGATATGTGCAGTAACTAGGTAACTACTGGAGGAGTTAGCTGTGTGCTGTTCTACCTCTTGGAATTATTTTATGTAAGTATTTCTGTTAAAAGTCTTCTGTTAAAAGAGCTGCCAAATGTTTCTATTTCTCCAGTATTTCTTACTGATAGAAAGTTATGTAGCAGTGCCAATATAGAGGCATATTGAACTAGAAAGAATTCTTCAGGGCTGAAGCAATATAAAAGCTTGGAGGTCTTTGCTAAAAAGTCCAAAATTACACTTTTGTTAACATTATCTCATTTAGGTAAAAGAGATTTTGCACTTTAATTCTCGTCTGTTTTTCTTCCTAGTTAACCCTGTGAGTCAGTTGATTCATAGTTAGGTGGGGATAAAGGGAAAGACTTGTCATCCTCCATGCCCCCGTTGGTATTGGTATTTAGCAAGTTCTTGGGCTGAACATTTGGGCACAGTAACTCACTTGGAGCATATTGTGTTAATAGATTTGATTAATTTGATGTTTTGAAAGAACTTTGAGGTATTGCTTGAAAAGGGGAGTGACCCAGAGCTAAAGGTTAACCTAAAGGGTGGGAGTTGAGTTTCCTGTTATCTAGAAGAGGTCTAGACTTACTGCTAAATCTGCACTAATCTGGTTTAAGAATTGAAGTGTGACTTGATTGCTGATTTCTCAATGAATAGAATATGCAAATATCTTTATTGTGGCTAGTGCCTTCATTATCTAGATAGGGAGATCACATATTAGCACATCAAAGAAAAACAATTAACAAGTGGTAGGCTTTGCTATAATTACTGTGTAGGTAAAAAAGTAAGACATCTATAAGTAATTTACTTAATCAAGTCCAATCTATTTGTTTCAGGAAAGAGTATTGGGGGACGTGGTCACAAGATTAGTGACTATTTTGAGGTAAGGTTTTTGTGTGTTCATAAGATTTACTTCAGCTTTAAAATTTACTTGCAACTTTTCTGGGTGTTACAAAATTTTTGCTTGTAATAGACAGGCCTCTTCAAAGGATACCTTTTTCCCTTTATTCAAGTTTATGATTATTAAATTTTGAAGTAGAGATGCCGTGATCTCTTTGTTCAGGCTGAGCTAAAATACAAAAGCCACTTTCTTTTACACTTTTCTTTAAATGCCCAAAGGCTACACTAATAAAAGTCACACAGTCTGATGTACAAATTCTGTATACAGATAGAGCTGTATCATTCAGTAGATGTACAATGTATTTTGGTAAGAAGATGGACTAACTGGAGGGCTGTATCTTCTTTCCAGTACCAAGGTGGAAACGGCTCTAGTCCAGTGCGAGGTGTACCTCCTGCAATCCGATCTCCTCAGAATTCACATTCCGCTCCTTCTTCTGTAAGTTTGTGAGCTTCATAACTGCTGGAGATACTTTGGTCTAAAAGTAACGTGATTGAAATTAGTCTGTATTTGAGGGAAGTTTTCAAAGGAAGAAGTCCTGGGAAGGAGTTCATTCTTCCAACAGATTAAAAAAAGAAATCAAGTCAAGTACTGAAGCTAAAATTTTCTGTTAGTTGTGGGACTTTCTTCCTAAAATGTAATTTTGGAATACAAAGCAATTATGTATAATGTTGAATAAATGTTAAAATGTTCTAATGTCATCTCAAACTTCACACAAAAAATGCAAGGATTTTTCTTATGAGGAAACTGAGCCTCTAATGTTGGATTTTAAAAGCTTAATATTTGACAAATCATAAGCTTTTAAGTAAATGACAGCAAATTTGCCTGTAGAATTTTAAAATTCTCTGATTAGATTTTTTACTCCTCATATGCACAGTTTCAATATTAAGCACATTATTAAGCACACTCACATGTGATTCTAAATAGCCAAACAGATTCTGGCAGTTGCAGAATTTGTCTTCTCTGCTGGTAGACCTCAGCTTTTATTTCATGTGCTTTCAACTTTAGGCATCTTCTTATTCTTGCTAACAGTATGGAGTGTAATGCAGATTGTGCAATTCGGCTTGAAAACAGTCTCCTTCATACTAACCATTGGGTTTTTGGGAAGTTTCATTAATAGGATTTGTGTTCTGATCAGCACTAGCTTCCCCTTCTGGATCTCCCATAGGAAATAACCACTCCAACAATGACTAGCATTATTTTTTACTTGTGAAAGCTTAGAATAAGAAAAATAAGTCTGTATATGACTATTGTTACCTTATGTCAGTCTTGTATTGTCTTAAATCTTTCAGTCTGTTTCCCAAAAGTGACAATGTTAGTTTTCTCAGAGAATATATTGCAACCTTTCTAAACTACAAGTGATATATAACAACACAGTGATAGCTCTCAATGCAATGCTCCAAGTAGTATCTTCTGTAATAAAGATACCTCAATTCTCAATTCTATATGATTTTTCTGCCAAGAGCTGTAAACAAGGCTATGTTCAAAATTGACTGTTAACAGTTGCATGTGAAATCTTTTGGTTTTTGCCTTCCAGGTTCGACAGAATAGTCCTTCTCCTACTTCATTAGCTTTCGGGGACCACCCTATCACACAACCAAAGCAGTTATCTTTTAAAATTACTCAGGTAACTATTTTTGAGTAGAGCTATCCTATATCACTTCAGACTGTAGAAAAACTGATTGATAAATTTATTTCTTTGTCTTTCAATTTCTAAACTCTTAAAGGCTTTCAAAAGCTTTACTTTTTACAATCTGCCAAACCATGTATCTGTTAAGTGCAGTAGCTCATACTTTCAATCTCTCTGATTAGTTTTCTGGTTTGCATTTGCTGTGCTTCTAATGTTGAACTTGATGAGTAGTTGGATGACCATGACATTGGTAGACTTTTACTCAAAGTTTTAGCTATTGTATATGATCTTAGAAGTAGAGGCTGTTCTTTCAGGCAGCATTTGAAGTGAAAGCTGCTGTTGTCATATCGCATTTAAAATATGACATTGAAAAAGAAAAATGAGTTGGTAATCAAAATGATCAAGATATAGTTCTGTCATGACTTTTAGAAGTGGAAAGGAACTGTTTTATACTCTCTGCTGTTACTGACATGATTTGTGTTCTGTCTTTTGCAAGTTAGAACAAGACCACTCCACCTGTTGACCAAATACAAAGAATTTAATTAAAGGACATGTTACATTCTTGACTTGTTTAACATGCTTTTTTTTTTGCAAACAACAACTTTTCAAGTAGTGGTGAAATCTTTTCAGAATGTTAGTAGTTTTTCCCAACTGTTCACAGTCGTCTTCACAAAAAAAAGAAAGCAGTTCTGAGTAAAAACCTTCCACGTCACTTCCAGAACACACGAAAATAAGATGTGCTGGTCCTGTTGAATGTTTTAAAGCCATTTATTTCTCTACATTAAAAAACATAAGAAAAACAATGCTGTGGTTGTTAAAAGGAAAGATAAATATTTCTTTTTTCTTTTGTTTTTTTTAGACCGATCTCACAATGCTGAAATTAGCTGCACTAGAAAGTAATAAAAATCAAGACTTGGAAAAGAAAGAAGGTCGTATAGATGACTTACTCAGGGTAAGTGCTAGACATGAGGTAAAGATATTTATTCAGAAGAACAGATGGTGAATCTGGTGAAAATATTTAAAATATTTGAATATTGCCTCTTTTTTTGAGTGAACCTAAATTAAAAGATGAAATAAGTTCTTAATATTTGTATTTCTTTTCTGAGAATTCTATAACATGACATGCAGAAGTGGGTTTTTTTTCCCTGCTTCTCTGCTACAGCTTGTTAATGATTAAATATGTTTATAGACTTTCTGAAGGTACAAAGAAGGCTGATGCTGTTTTGCAGGCAGTTGATAATTCCTTAAGTTTGTAATATAATTTCTTGTAACAGGTGGTTTTTGTTGTTCTAATTGAGAATAGATGTTATCAGTGGGACACCGTTTAGCAATTTTGGAATGGAAGTGATAGTGAACAAATTATTCTGAGCTATAAATAATTACTTCAATAAGAAACTTACGCTACACTGTGTTTCAAGATCTGTTTTCAGAAAAAAAAAATCTTTAATGCATGTGCTATTAAAAACAATGTGGGAGAGGTGATACACAGAAATATGAAATATTAAAAAAGCCCCAACTGTATTCACAAATCATAGTTTGTTTAGTGTTCATATATGGTCAAGTACGTATTAACCTGTGGAAACATACATTGTACAATGGTACATGTAGACTATTTTAGCACATGTTAAGCAGTATGAGATAGACAAACATAAGCTTTCTTTAAAAAAATATCTTTAAACAAAATAATATTGCCATGTGTTATTTAAGGTAATAATTAAATATAATTGGAACATAGGGACCTTGTTAGAACTTCCTGCTCAGATAATTGACACTTGTATGATTGTGAATTTTTTGTTTCCTTTTATAAGTTAAAAATATGAGAATTTCACATGACTTCAGCAATCAGATATAACCATTCCATTGAAACTTTCTGATTTAACAGAGGAGTGGAAAAGTGGTCAGTACAGTGCTTTTAGTATATTATTTATATACTGAATGATGTATAATACAGAATGCAGCTTATTGTAAAGGAAAGGAAATAAAAAAAGGAAGCAAGGCATCCTTGTACAGATTGGTATAGACCTGTGAAGTGACATTTTTGCATATATATATATATATATATATATATATGTATATGTATAAACACATTCCTTACTTTAGTAATGTGAAGGTAGATACCTAATTTTCTGTGACATTAAAAAGTGCTGTTTCAATATGTCTTTTCATGCTTTGTATATATTTATTAGGCTAACTGTGATCTTAGAAGACAAATAGATGAACAACAAAAGCTACTTGAAAAATACAAAGAAAGGTTAAACAAATGTATTTCAATGAGCAAGAAGCTTCTAATTGAAAAGGTAAGTTTAATACTCTTATAATTTTGGTGTTTAACAATTGTGAGGGTGCTGTATAACTCCATTATGACTCTATTATGATATCTTAATTTTCACTAACTTTCTCACTTAAGTCTCTGAGATAGAAATTTCAGTGTGGTCTCTTATCTGGCAATAAGTTTTTTTATTAAGCCTGAGTAGGTAAAATAATATGGTATTCCTTTTTCAGATCATGGAAAATATGCCCTTTTTAAGTTAAGGGAGTATTTCGTGTCATGAGTAATTCAGATATAGTGAAGCATAAAAGATAAGAATTTAGTATATGTCAAATTTTCTGGACTCCGAACTTTAAGAATAAGATTACAGTGGATGAATGAATTTCTGAACATAATCTGTTGTGAAAAGACGGTGGATAAAATATCTTTTTGAGACACTGAGCATCTGAGAGTTTTTAACATAAAATGGTGTGTTAGCTCAGAATGAATGGAAAAAAGGAAATTACCTCATGTTACTGTGAAAGAAATCTTTAATTCCAATTTAATGTGCATCATATTTGAACAAGCAGCAACTTCTTAAAAGACAAGGATACCTTGTTTCTCTATCTCTTCTTTAAAATAGCCTTATTTACAACAACAAAAACAAATTAACAAAATGTGCATAGAAAAACAGCTTATTACAAACTAGGATACAAAACCATCAGTTAAACAGCCAGGTCTCTTCGCTAACACGAGCTGCTAGATGCTGCTGTCGGATACAAGGGCAAAGATTGATCTGTTATGGGATCAGGGAGGGTTTCCTTGCTAGCAGACCATAAATAAATTATTACAGTCCTTTTTAAGTTGAAGCATGAAGAGAGTGAGAGGGAAAGATGCATCAAATCTGGTCAGCATGGTGCTAGGTGGACATCTTCAAACTCAGACTACCACATAGGCCGTTTTTCATGAAAGGCCATGCAGACCTCTTCAGTTCAGAAGTCTGTTTGCACAAAGATCCTTAAATTCTGTCAGCTGCTCACTTTTTTTTCTTTGGTTGCTTTTGGCTTTTTTTTTTTTTGTGTGTGTGTTTGCCTGTGGTTTTGGTCCATAGGCATTTCTTAAGAAGCAAGCATTTGGAACAATTACAGATGTTTATGTCCATCAGTGATGTTCACAGTGCTCACTCTTCTGTGCCGAAGCAGACTAGGCAGACTCAATCATTTACTGCATCCCATGCACGCTGTCAGTAGTAGTGACTGGTTCTAAGAAGGGCTTCTGCCTCTCTTAGGCTTAACTGCAATCAGATATTCACTTGCACTATCTGCAGTGTATTCCCACATAGAGGTTCCCAAGTTCAGTCGTTTTGTTTCAAGTAATAATGTAAGTGCTCTGTCAAGGGAGTTTCTAGGCTAAGTATGCCCTCAAAGGTACACTTTCTGATATCTAAGCAGACTTGTGTAGTACAATAGGCACGTACAGACATAATCTTAATTATATGCCTGTACGAAGCTGACATTCCATCAGTTTTACTGTATTTACAAATAAAATGTTTTGTTAGTTATGAGGAACAGCAAACTTTATAGGAAAACAGAGTGAAACTCAGATTTAATTTATTTGTGCACTAGTCCTCATTAATGCCAATTCTGATAACCACGGATCTTTGAGTTCTGCAGAAACTAGAAGAAACATAGTAGTAAAAGATATTTTCATCTACTCTCCTTTTATCCTTCCTTTAGAAAATTGTTTGAGGGAAAAAGCTGAGCATTTTATTGACTTTTGGAACACTTTTTAGTATTGCTAAATATGATTTTTTTTTTCTTGTTTTGTTAGAGCACACAGGAAAAGCTGGCAAGCAGAGAGAAGAGCATGCAAGACAGATTACGCCTGGGGCATTTTACAACAGTTCGTCATGGTGCTTCATTTACTGAGCAGTGGACAGATGGCTTTGCATTTCAAAATCTTGTGAAGTTAGTGAATGCTATGTTCTTAATGTTGTCACTAATTGTTAGTTCCCTCTAGTGGATTTTTTTATTACTAAGGTTCTAGGATTGCAGTGACATTTCATACATTGAGTTTTGCAGACTAAGAATATAGCACATGACTCCGTTAACTGAGAGAACACTAAGGCTGAGTGTCCTTGAAAGACAGTTTGGTTTCACTTGATTTTAACTATCCTTAGAAAAGCATGAATGTAGTAAATGAGCAGCACGTAATTGTTCAGCTCAGTTGGTAAAATGAGCTATAAAGCTAAATTGGTGACTTTTCAAGCAGCTAACTATGTATCACTGGTGAGAGCTGGGGCAGATGAAGTCTGTCAAGTTCTTGTTGGTCACATAGGTGCTGCCTGTGCATCCATCTGTATAGCAGCTTATTCAGGCATCCAGCTCCTCAGTGCTATGAAGGAGGAGTGACTAATCTGGCAGCCCCAGATAGGGTGGAGAGGGAAAAGCAGCCATGTGGAGAAGAGATGCTGCAACAGGTATGTCAGCAGAGATGGGGCCAAGGAAAAGCATTCTGGGAGACCATGAGAGATGGTAGTAAAGCCAGTTATGCAGTGCCTCAAAAGGTGTTCTTTTGGTTACGAGTCTGAATCAGTCTTTGGAGAAAGACAGAGGAAAAAAGGTAATTCATCACGATTTTGTTTTTTGATGGGCAATAAGTAGCCTCAGCATTATGTGATTGCTTAGGGCATCGTTTTTTCAAGACAATATTAAAAACAATCTGTGTATGTGGTTTTCCATAAAAGCTGAGATTGTTTGTTTAAAGACAAACAAACTGATGACTGACTTGCAAGCAGTCAGACCAAATTCAGTATCTGGCCTACAAAAATCAAGTGCTCTCTATTGCATTTCTTTTGATGGTATGAAAGAAAGTATCCACCAGCTCAGATACTTTTCGTTCTTTTTCTAGTGCAGAAATCATATCTAACACTTTCAAAGACAGAACAACCCCAAAACAAACAAACAAAGAAAAAGACTGAACACATATTTCAAAACTAAACTATGGCAAAACTTCAGCAAAATTTTTCCACTTCAGGAGGAACATTTGTTTTGTTTTTATCCCAGGAAACTTTTTGACATGTGTTATAGGTTTTCTAAACAGTTCTTAATGCTTTATCAGTTAAAACGACAGTTCTTTGAAAAATGCAAAATGATGAAACTTTAATAAAGCTTTTTTTTGGGGTTTACAGGCAGCAAGAATGGGTGAATCAACAAAGGGAAGACATTGAAAGGCAAAGAAAGCTCCTGGCCAAGCGAAAGCCTCCAACTACAAATAATTCTCAGGCACCATCTGCCAATTCTGAACCCAAGCAGAGGAAAAATAAAGCTGTGAATGGGGCAGAAAACGATCCCTTTGTTAGACCCAATTTACCACAGCTGTAAGTTTAACATTTCAATCAGTCTTTTACATAAATTCTCAGATATTGTCTGTGTGAGTTCTATTCAAATAACAGCATAAAAAGACACTCAGTATATTCAGCAGCTATATTCTCACTGAGGACTTGCTGATGTTAGGGAAATTTGCACCACTGCCTATGAAGATGTCATACAATTACCCGATTTATTTTTGGTGAAGTCACCAGAGAAGGGCCCATTCTGTATCTGTGCAGTGTTCCTTCTGTTTCCCTGATCTAGAGGAATCCTTATTCTGATTTCCTACTCTTGTAAAGTCACTGATACCTATTGAACTATTCTTGATCCACATTGGTTTTGAAGCCTCTCCTTTAGTTAGAGATCATTTAGTTTTTCATGTAAGAGTTGTTAGCTGACAAGCTTTTTTCAGACTTTAGTATTTGAAGATGTGTCTAAAAGAAAATGCAAAAAAAAATCCCCTTCTGAATGCTAGATCCTGAGAGAAACTGTCAGAAGTTACTGATCCCATTTCATATATTGACAATGTTGAAATTTTTTGTCCTTTAAACATAACCACAGAGAGCTATCAAAGAATTCTCCATTTTTCAAGTGACGCGGTCTACTGCAGACAGAATGGTGCAATTCAAAGCACACACAGATGTGTTCCTGACATTGACTTTGAGTATTTTAAGAAATTCCTGCTTGGAGATACTGGTTACTATCCTTGATACTAAACCTGATAGCGTATCTATAACAAATTCATCTGTGTTACATTGCAGAAGTTATGTGTATTAAACAGAGTCACCTGCCATCTCTCACTTGCGGAAGCAGTAAATTATATCTCTGGGGGTGTGATGACAAATAAATTACTCTGGTTAGATTTGCCAAATACATGTGTTTGGACCATTGGTTTGAAGGGGGCTGCATATGTTTGCATAATGCATTGTTCTTAAAATTCACATTGTGAAATTGTTTGGCTATGTCAAAAATTCTGGAAAATACAGTAATAAGGCTGGCAACGTAAGCAAATCTTGGTTAGTGTTACTCCTGTATTTTGTTAAAGAGCCGAAGAGTTGTTGCTCAGATTGAGTAATGCTTGGTGCCAACATTTCTTCTTGCAGTTAATACTTCTGAATAGTACAGTAAATATTACCATTATGCTAAAAATATACCTTTTGTTATTTATAGTACCATCTAAGTAATGGAAAATACTTAAAAATTTACAAAACGTAATTTGACAGCATTTGGCCATATCTTCATTGGTGTTAAATTTCCATACTCTTATTGCTGCTTTAGGAGGTGATAAAATATGCATTTGGGGAAAAAATAGAGAAGACGTGTTCTAATTATTAAGTAGGGCAAGATAAATTCCTGATAACAGACCTCTCAATGGTTTCTGGTGTTATGCAGTTTTAAATAATTTCCAAGCGACTAAAAAACTTTCAAATTTTAATTTTGTTAGGCTCAGCCAGTTACATGTGAAAGGGCCCATGAAAATCCTCTCTGCTTGTGAGAACAGTCAGAACTGACCTTTCATATTTAATGCTAGCACCAGTTTTAGGTGTTAGTGAATCAGAAGTGTTTTGCCTTTAAGTATCCTAATTTGGTCATTATGTAATCTAGATATGAGATTGCTTGCCTCTACGATAAGCTTTCAGACCTTTAAGAAAGTCTGTAATGTGTTCTGAGATCACAGAATCATTAAGCTGTATCATGCTCTTAGGCCTTTACTTGAAAGGGGTTTTTGAGTGTTTGTATTCAGAATATTTTAATTTTGTATAGTAGTATTATCCACAGACTCCTCTTTGCTTCTCAGTACAGAATTAAATATGTTTTATGTATCTTGGTAAAACAGTTACTAATTGTACATTTCCATTAATTTGTCGTTTGCTGTATGTGATTCCCTCCTATTATATTGTGCTTCTCATTTTTCCTGTGTTATTTTTAAAGTAATGATCTTAATTACTTTAGCCAAATGGAAGAGGCTCTGTTTATATGAGGCGTGAGGAAATGCAGAGCTGCAAGAGATTAATGAACTAAACCAGTACTAAATCAGTACAACATATATGCAAGTGATCCAGCAGATATTTTTTAAACAAACAACTCAATAGCAGATGTTAGCAACAAATGTCTTACCACTGTGTTGTTAGCTTTAGAAAATGTCTCCAGCTGCAGGTATTGACAAGACAAAATGATCTATAGCTTTGTAACAAGCAGTGTTATTGAAGCCCTTTCTAAAAACAGGTGTTAACTATTTTGAAAGGGATTGAAGGTGTTGCCTGAAGCCTTCTTAATTAAGGGCATTGTTTTTGTTTAGTTGAATATGCTATGGTCTCTGATACTTACTTAAAAGCAAAATTTTATCCACTGGAGTTATTAGTATAAAAGTGGCCATCTGCCAGTGTCCTGTGAGTGAATGATGGGTTTGGTGTTTAAATAGCATCCAAGAGATGAGTCTAAAGTTGAGGTGATGTCCTATTTTTCCATCATGCTTTCCCTTTTTGTGGCCTAAACCAAAGCTAAAAGGTAGTTTCAATTTTGAGTGATCTTTTTTTTCTGTTGAGCAAAGTCATTTTCTGAGTCTTAAATGAAACACATTGAAATTTATTTAAAGAAGAAATATTTATTTGAAGTAGAGGTTGCCTTCTTAGCCCTGGAAAAATCTGTTCAAAAGCTCCGTTCCAAATTTTCTTGGAGATAAGAGATTATAATGTTAGTCCCCACATCTTGGAAGCAGCTCTTTTGACATTAGACAGTTTTTTCTAGGAGCAACATTTTATTTAGCTGTCGTATAGCCTTTCCTGTGCAGCTTCAGCCATTTCAGTTGTATTCACTTCCCAGTCACCTCTTCCTCTGCTTCTCAGTTCCTCTGTGGGCATCTGCATGCATCCCTTTCCCTGCATACAATTTGAAATAGGAGAACAAGGAGAGCTGGCACAGTTCGTTTTAGCTGAACAAATGCAGCATGTAAAGGGAACATGGAACAAAAGAAATATTTTTGGAAGGTTTTTCAAGCTGAAGTGCCAACAATGTGTCTGGGATTTACAGGACAGGTAAAGACAGCTCCTTCCCTGAGATAGTCTCTTTGTAAGGCTAATATGAAAACAGTACATGAAAACAATGGTAACAAGACCTCATAAAAGGCTTTGATGTGGTCAACATCTGCCTGTCCTTGTAGGAACTAGAGCCCTTCAGAAGTTGTAACCAAAAACTTGTATTGAGAGCGTGGATGACTCTTTGGGGGCATGGCCACATTCCGCGATGCCTGTGTATCCAGGATGGGATACTGGGAGAAGGTGTGAGGGAGAGATGCTTGCAAATGTGCAACGTTATATCAATATGAAAACCGAGAAGCACAGGGCCACTTTAGTTTTTTTGTCTTACATGTACCCACCAGTAAGAGTGTCTGGATCATAGAAGAAGGTTTTGTCTCAACTTGTGAGGCAAAAATGGAAAGATTGGTTATGTTTACCCATGCACACTGTGTCAAAGCCTTTGAAAGTTGATTATGAAAACATTGTTAAAGGACTGGAAGGCATATTTTTGCCAATCAAAAATAAAAATTTAAATTGGTGATAATCAGGCTTTTCAGGCCAGGGAAGCTGTCGCGCTTTCTTCCAGCAACAAGCAGAGGTGGCACGTGATGGCCCTACACATCCCAGGAAAAGTCGCTGCATGCATGGAATGTATCCAGTGCTTTTGGGGGAATTTCAGGAATTCCTTGCACGTATGTGATAGTTCATGAGCTGAAGACAGTTAAAATACAGCGTTTATTGAACTGTAATTTTGAGCAGAAAAGATCATGGTCAGGACCAGATTACTACCATATGAATTTCATGCAACCTACTCCTGGCTGCCCTTGTGCAGGTTAGCCTCAAGCCTGACTATCCAGCTGATGTTCATTTAATGGATGGCAGCAGCCTGTTTCTGGTCAACAACTCCCTGCTCCTCAACATTGCTTCTTCCACATCTGATGAGATCTGTGTGTCTCAGGTGATGGAGGACCAACCCATTCTGCAGGAAATGATGGCGTCTCGTGGGTAACTTCTGTCTTCAGAAGGTGCCTCAAGCATGCAGCTGCCCTCCAGAAGGCAGCAGGTGGATGTGGGTAGGAAGTGATGGGCTGATGAGAAGCAGTCTCTAGGTTGAATGTTTCCTGCCTGTGCAGAGGGGTGGTAGCCTATAGCCAGAAAACAGCATGCGTGTTGTCATTGCTTTACTGCTATTGATCATCTGCTATTTTAATAAGAATATAAAGTACAGCACATTTATAGATTAAGAGCAGTAAACTACTGCTTCTAAATAACAAAGTAAGTGTTTCAGAATATGGAGGGATAAGGTTTTGTTTTTCATAAGTAAACAAACAAAACTCAAAGTGACTATCTCAGTGTACGGTTCAGCATTTTAATGTGCGTTCCTCTAAAATGTGGTGGTCAGTTTTAAATTACTGTGTATCATGCTGTGCCTCTAATAGAGTTAGATTTGTAACGAAATAGAAAATTGGAACACAGTCGTATATTGGGATACAGCATGGAAACAAGGAAGGAGTGACTTCAAATCTTAATGTTTTCAATATGACCTCTAACTTGTGCTCTGTGCCCTAGTAGGCTATATAAGAACTTTCTGGATGGCAATACTTGCTAGAGCTGTCTAGGCACTTTGTCAAAACTCTGCATAGATGGCTGAAGTTTTATAAGAAATACATGATTTGCTATATCATATTAATTCTTCAGGTGATCAGTGGGTTTAAGGCTCTCGGGGTTCCATGAAGGTTCTGGAAGGTCATGGCATTTTTGGTGTGGTCTGCTTGTGGTTTAGCTTTGCTAAGCCACCTACATACTCTTCTTCCTCAGAAAGAAAAATTTTTGCTCTCTGCTATTCTGGAAATGCACAAACCTGTGACTTATACTGCAGACAGGTTGGGAAGAGTAATATTCAACCTCATATGCATCGGCATTGATCCTTTTTTAATTCAGAACTTAATCCATATTACGCTGTTTGAGTAGAAGTATTGAAAAAATGTCAGGGATGATGCTGTGAATTGTCAAGCATGGCCTTGATGCCCTCTCTGATAGATGTAGCAGATGTATTAGAGGAGGAATCAGAGCGTTGTTTTCTTAGGTTTCTTGCTATTTGGGCTGTACAGAGAATGTATTGCCAGCTTTCCTAGCTGTTGAGACACCTTATTTCACATTTGCTTTAATGCTGCTTCTTTTAAGATGTAGCGTAAATTAACCAAACCCAGTGGAGATTCTGCTAGCAAAACAATATAAATGTTCAGTCCCAAAAGGACCTTTTGCTTTTCTTGGAGAGGCAAATTTCCTCGCTCCATTGCCTTCAGAGTGTTTAGGGATGTCTGTGCACTGCAATACGAGGCTGCTTTTAATTCCAGGGGCGGGGTGGAAATAAGGTGCAGGGTAACTTTGTATGATGCTTCTTAAAAGAAAGGATTACTTTCACATCCTTCTCAAATTCTGATATGACATGGTCATGGATGTTTCTGTCACTTGACATATTTTCCATACGTTTCTCATGATTTAACCACAGTCAGCAGCTAATCACCACGCAGCCACCACCTCGCTTACCATCCCCCTGCAGTGGAATGGGGAAGGAGAGTCAGAGAATGAAAAACTAAACCTGATGGGTTGAGAGAGAACAGTTTAATAACTACAATGAAATTAAATGTTACAATATTTTTTAATAGTGATGAAAAGGAATATAATGAAAAAGAGAAAGGAAAAACAAAACCCCAAGTGATGCCCAGTGCAGTTGCTCCTCACTCACTGACTGATGCCCGAGCAGCGATCCGCCCCTCTATGCCAGCTCTCCCATTTTCTATACTGGGCACGACGCTCTATGGCATGGAACAGTCCTTTGACTAGTTTGGGTCAGCTCTCCTGGCCATGCTCCCTCCCAGCCTCTTGTGTCCCCACAGCCCACTCGCTGGCAGGGCAGAGGTAGAAGCAGAAAGGACCTTCATGTTATGCAAACCCTGCTCAGCCATAACCAAAACCTTCCTGTTATTATTAATGCTGTTTTGGTCACAAATCCAAAACACAGCCCTGTGCCAGCTACCAGGAAGAAGATGAACCCTATCCCAGCTGCAACCAGGACAGCATTATTGACCAGAAAGTTGCTGAAGCGCTTGCTGTCTTGTGAAGCTGTTTTCAGGGTTTTGGAAATACAGGTACTGTGCTCAAAAAAGAATCCAGCAGTTTCAACAATATTCATGTAAAATGTCCAGTGAACTCAAATCTTCTGTTCTGGATAAGTGAGAAAAGGAGGAGCAAAATGCACTATTTATGTAATCAGGAATAAGAAAAAGGGCTCTGAAAGCTTCAGAACCACGTTTTTTTTCCTGAAAGGTGCACTCATTTAGAGTTTTTGAGATGCAGTAAACACATGATTTAGAATTCTGAAGTCTATGGTGAACTTCAAAAGGAAAGAAGTCTGATAGCTTTATTAGATTTCTTCAAATTTTATCAAAGTTGCCTTTTGCTGTAAGAGAGACCTGAATTGATGTCCCTTGCTTCTGGGGAAACTACGAGTGACTCTCAAGACACTCCAGTTTTTTAGACTTGCAGTGTGAGCAGTCTGTATAAGACCTTCTGAAGTCTGTGTAACTTACGTTCCAAGAACAGTTGATAATTGAATCTGTTGAAATGCAGACTTTGTGAAAACATCTTATGCTAATAGTTCTAGCTTTGCATCATGCAATAAATAATAGATCTAGGGAAAACGATAAAATGTTTCATTTAGTTTGTAGGGATTTGTGTGAATCCTTTCAAGGAGACTACACTTCTTTCTCCTTCCTCATCCCCTGTTCCTTCTCATCATACCTGTAGGGTTTCTTACCTGGAACTGGAAATCTCTTCTGTTTCTTGTCTTCGGTGATTTGTCTTTTCTGTCTCTTTCATTTCTTTTTGTCAGATGGGTACTGATCTAACCTACAGTCAGTTTGTAGGTTTCTTAGCTACTAATCCGTTTGAGCAGTCTAGATCCACTTGATGATAACTGACTTTGTGTCCTAGCAAGTCTACTACCAGTGAGAGACCACTGAATTAATTGTAGGCAGAAATCTTTTCTCAAATGAAGATGAAAAGAGCACAAGCTGCCAATTGAAAACTGAATTTGTTGTCTCATGCAAAATGTAGTGTTAATGAACTTGGAATGTATGGTTTTGCACTACGTTCTCTTAAATCACAGCTCAAAAATCCAGCATTACCAGTTTTGTCTAGTTGTTTTTTGGATCTACATCCTTTGGTTCATTGTTAGAGTTGAGAACCAAGCAGTGGAGTAGCATCAGATAAAATACTGGGACGGTGATATGATTCAGGATGCACCCAGTTAATCTAACAGGCTGTCTGAGAGAACAGAAGCTGTCCAGTTTGAGAGGCAGTTAACATTCCAGAATACCAGACATAGAGACATTCTGTAAGTATGTTTTGATCCCAGAATTACAAACCAAGATGTTCAAGTGATTAAAAAATGTAGTCCTGTTATTGTGATAATAAATTAACATAAGAGACTATATTTACTGTAGCATTTAAGTACGAATGCTGTTGTTTTGTTTACCTCCATGTAAAAATTATACTTACATGTTTGATTTGCTTTATTTTTTTCAGTTTGACTCTAGCAGAGTACCATGAACAGGAAGAAATTTTCAAACTGCGGTTAGGACATCTCAAAAAGGTAAAGATACGATCTGTTATTGTAACTTATGGTTGTTACTATGCCCAAAACCATGAAAACTACTACTGTCAAAATAAGGAAAAGGCAAACATAATCCTGAAAGTGCTGTGTTGATTTTATACCTGATAGTGGCTTTTGTTGCGCAACTTACCATAAACGCTGCAAGTACAGGGTAGTAGTAGTGATTCCATCCAGTGTAACATTGTACTTGAATCCATCTAACAGTGGTAACAGTGATAAGGCCACCAATGCTGCTCTTGTTTAGAGCTGAGGAAGTCAAGTCAGCGAAGTTTCGTATATGGGCTCATTATGTTACTTTTTGACCTTTTTAAAAAAGTCCCATTTACTAAGCATTGCATTGCTGAATTAGTATCATATTTACAGTATCTAGTTTAGATGTTATCAGCAGACTACCTATTGTAAGAGCTAATACAATTTTACGACTTCTGTGGAAAATATTTGTATCTTAAATTATTTTTGCAGTCAGATATTTGCCTCCAGTTTTTTACTTTTTTTAAAAAAAAAGATATTACTTTTTCTTCAAGCCCATCATTCTAATAAATCTGTGTAATGAGATCATTATGATATTAACAAACTATTGCTTATTCAAGCAAAGTTTTTGAGGAATAACTTGTGAAAAGAAGGTACAGACGAAGCAGGCAGAAATATATCAACAAGTGTGAAAGGAAAGTACTTGCAGAGCAGTAGTTCTTGAGATGTTAAGTCAAAACGGATGGTAGTTGGTTTTCCACTTGGAATGCCACAAGAGTCTGTTTCAGGCCTGTTCTCTTCAAATACACGTCATCTGTTATAAATCCTA
Source organism: Urocolius indicus (assembly GCA_013401255.1). NCBI lineage: Eukaryota > Metazoa > Chordata > Aves > Coliiformes > Coliidae > Urocolius > Urocolius indicus. The sequence goes on from WBNH01012624.1 coordinate 228,974, forward strand.
CTATAATAAATTGAACTGGACCCCTCTGCCCTGGTGAGGCTTCATGTGGAGTCCTGTGTCCAGTTCTGGGCTCCCCAGCTCAAGAGGGACAGAGAACTTCTGGAGAGAGTCCAGCAGGGACACAAAGATGATCAGGGGACTGGAATGTCTTCCTTATGAGGAAGAGCTGTGGGAGCTGGGGCTGCTCAACCTGGAGGATATGGAGAAGAGACCTCAGTAATACTTAAAAGTATTTAAAGGATGTTCATCAAGAGGATGGGGACAGCACTTTTTTCTGTTGTCTCAAGTGACATGACAAGTTGTAATGGACAAAAGCTGAAACAGTTCCACTTAAACATAAGGAAAACTATCTTAGTGTAAGAGTAACAGAGCCCTGGCACAGGCTGCCCAGGGAGGGTGTGGAGTCTCTTTCTCTGGCAGTTTTCAGAACCCACCTGGTCCTGTAGGGCCTGATCTAGGTGGATCTTCTTCAGCAAGAGGGTTGGACTAAATGATCTTTAGAGGTTGCTTTCAACCCCTACCATTCGATGATGAGAAAGTACTTGAATCTGGTAGGGAATCTGCTTGTAAACCTGCTCACACTAGTGAAGCACACTGCCCACATAGTTCTTCATTGTTAATGCTTTAGAAGATATCACCAGTTTCACGTGAAATTCTGTTATGAAATTCTGCGGGGTTTTTTCCATGCTTTAATTTTTTTTAAAGTCTAACAGAAACTTCAAGTGGCATATGAAGGAAGAGGTTCCAAAGTAGTTTAATGCCCAAATTTTGTTTTCACCTGGAGTGTCAGTGTTGGTACTCTCTATAAGAAGGAACTTCCTTGATTAAATGCCACAAGGGAAACAAATGTTCTTTCTAAGCAAATAATGTTTGAATATATCTGAAAATAAAAATGAAAATACAGACTCATGTTTTAATTCTTATGTGCGATACAGATTTTGTCGTTAAGAAAACCACTTTTGTTACCTTCTTTTTACATGGCTATATTTCTTCCCTTGTGCTTCTTTGATGGTTACTTTTTTTCTTCCTTCCTTCTGCATATGCTGTATTGTGGTCTGCTCCTCTTCCTTTTCACTCCAGATGCTTTCCTGGTGCTCTTATTTTTCGGTGCCCTGTACATGCTGCCACCACTAGTTCTCTTTTCCGTCTGCTCCCCAGGAAATTCTTTTCCAGCTAGCAGCTTTGGTCCTGGAGAGAGGCTCTTGTTTTCTTACTTCCTTTTATGTAGCAGTGACCTGAGGCAGCTAAGCTGGTTCATTCTTGCTTAAAGGTATTCACAGCCTGAGTGTCCTAAATAACAGCTGGAAACAATGCAACCAGCCAGTTCTCTTTGGACTAACATTGGCCTATGAACCACATTTTGAGAACCACTGAATTGCATAATATATGAACAAAAAAGCCCAAAAGAGGCATAGCTGATGGATTTTTTTCTCTTTTTTTTTGGTCAGTCTTTGCAAAGAACATAGGCAATTGTGTATGTATAAGTGTGTGGCCTTTTGCAGGGGAAGAGGAGCTAGAATTTGTTATAAAGGACTATTGGATTATGAGGAGCTGCGTATCATTTCAGGATACTTAACAGAGAACTGCAAGGATGAATCTAAATATTAAAGAAAAGAGTTTAACATTGCATAAGCTGGAAAAAAACCCCAGGCCTTGGCATTATATGTTAGGAAAAACAAATGGTCCACCGAGATCTCCTCACAGATTGATGTTACTTTGTGCAGCTTTTAAGTTAGTAGGAATTTGATTTGGTGGGTGTTTTTTGTTTTGTTAATGGAGATTCATTCAGTATCTTTGTTTTAGGATGAGAGATTTTTTCCTTGTTATATGGTGAGAGATTAACGATATCCACTGAAGTAATCTGGTCTTTACTCCTCAACTTATTGGAAATGTGGTCATTTAATGTGTGTTTTAGATTATATAAATACAGTTGTTTCAGAATATGTTTTTATGGTATACAGTGTTTGGAAATACCAGCTTTACAGCATTTTGTCTCCTTTCTCTTGACTTCTGCCTCCATACTCTTGTGCCGTGACTTGCTGCGCTGTTACTGTTTCCAGCACCATTAGATTGTGAAGTCACGGTGTAAATTTGAGCTTGGATCTAGTTTTTTTTTTCAAAACCCACAGAAAACCCAAATATGTATCTTTTTGTAAGGCTTGCAAGTTTTTGATTCTTTGGGGTTTGTTTCAATTATTAGTTTTCTGGTTTGGTTCACCATGTGGCTGTTCAGGAGGCTATGCCAAAATAACGAGAGGTGATGTGGGGCACTGCTTCCATTGGCACTGCTGCTAAAAAAATACATATCAGATGCCAGGCTTTTTTTTTTTTTTTTTTTTTTTTTTTTTCACTTTTCAGTTAGAATAATTCCACAATTATGAGCTTTCTGTTATGGACTAATTTTATCTTCCCTTTATTCAAACTTTCAAATTCTAGAAGTACTAACTCTGAAATTAGTAGAAGCCTTTGTACAGTGTCTTTGTATGTTTTTCACTTCAAATATAGGTACACAGGTTTCCAGAAACTAGGCATCATTAATTACTTTTTTAGAGAATAAACAACTATTTCCATGTTCTCTAATATGCAACATAAAGGTGAGATAATTTTTAAGTGCTGAAATTAGGCACTGTGTTCATACCTGACACACTTCTTTTGAAATTGCATTCAAAGTCTTAGGCAATACACATTCTGCATTTATAATTTTAATAAGATACAAAATGGAAGAATCTTTTTAAATTAGCTTGATTTTGGTATCTTGTATCAACACCATAAGAATATTTCTACTGTAATGACTTGTTCGTGTATTCATTTTTTGATTTGCACTTCAGGCCTGAAAGTATTTTAAATGTCTTTTCTTAATTTGTTAGTTTGTACAAAATCTGTAACTGCACGTATCTCAGTTTTCTCTTATTTGTACATGAGTTTCAGACAGCTTCCCAGATAATTTCTCTCCTTGGCTGAGGTACAAAACCCAGCTGCCTCTCAGTTCAAGTAGCATCCCTACGGTGCAGAACAAAACTATGAACATCCCATTACCTGTGGGTTCATGGACAGAAAGTTTCCTTGAAACTGGCTTTTGCCTTATCTTTCAGAATTTGTCTGGCTTTAAGAGAAAAGCAGCACTTTCTTCTAGTTCAGCAGGGTTTTGTAATGTAATGTTCCTCCATCACCACTAGTATTGATGCAGGGGTAAAAATATCCTTTTCAAATGAAGAGTAAATGAGCTTTTATATTTCGTTCTTTTCATTTGCAGGAGGAAGCTGAAATACAAGCAGAACTTGAGCGTTTGGAAAGAGTTAGGAATCTTCACATAAGAGAACTGAAAAGAATAAATAATGAAGATAATTCACAGTAAGAGATTTCATGTCTTAATTTTGCTTCTCTGTTTTTAAAACAATGTTCTAAAATCACATTTCACCTACAGAGGAGAGGCTCACTTGTAAATTTTTCTTTAATTCTCTTTCTTTAAAACATCAACTTATTTAAACTTTAAGGAAAACAGTATTACATAGAATTTGGTAAACTTATTCATGGTTTTATTGAATATGCGAGAAGTAACTAACATACACAGCTTATTGTGCAGGAGAGCTGAAACTTGCTAGATCATATTACTAGGCTAATAAGAATACTTGTAAGGGAACTTAATGCAATTCACTTAGCTGACAATAATGCAAGAAGATGGTGGGGAGGTTTGATGAAGTAGCAGGAGTTTTGTGACACAATTAAAATTCGTTTTAGTTTTATTGCACTGTAATTTCATTTCTAGTAGGAACAACAAGTGCCAAGTCTTCTGTTTTATGTTAAGTGTTATTCTGTACTTCCCAACTTGCATGCCAATATATCATATGTTGTTATTTAGTATTAGCTATTACTATGTAGATTTGAAAGCAATAATTATATAACTAAAAATATAATGTTTGTTCCATGATGATCAACACCAACACTACAGTTTCACCTGCACTTTTAGCTGACACTGTTGCTTGAAAGGAACTGGTTCTGCCTATTCCTGACTACTTCATGTCCTTTTTCTGTTTCCTTTCGTATGCTTGTGACAGCATTTCTTTACTGAACAGATACTGAAAATTGATGCAAGTTAAACCAGCTCCTGTGGTTTCTTTTTCTGTATTAATTTTAACCTTGCATCTATTTCCTGGTCTGGTTCTTTGCTCCGGTTGCAAAAATGCCTGTGTGGTTATGAGAGGACAGTGCAAGGGTGGAAAAAGCAGCTGAAGGAAAGAGATGATGGGACTGAGTTTCTTTCATCCTGCACTAATAAATGTTTATGAAATAGTCACCTCTCCTGGATTTATATGGGATGAGGTTAATGTTCTTAGTAGCTGGTGCAGTGCTGTGTGTTGAATTTATTGTGAGAACAACATTGATAATACACTAATGTTTTACTTACTGCTAAGCAGTGCTTATCTGAAGTGAAGGACTTTTCAGTTTCCCATGCTCTGCCAGTGAGAGATGCACAAGACGTTGGGAGGGAACATGTCCAGGACAACTGGCCCAAATTGACCCAAGGGATATTCCATTCTGTAGCATGTCAAGCCCGTTGCATAAACTGGGGGAGTTGGAGAGGAGGAGTGAATCACTGCTCAGGGATGACCTGGGCATTAGTTGTGAGCAATTGCATTATGCATCACTTGTCTTTTCTTGGGTTTTATTTCTCCTTTTTTTGTTACATTCCTTTTCATCAGTATTATTAATAATGATAATAGACTATGTTATTATATTTTATTTCATTTTAATTATTATACTGTTGTTATCTCAACCTATGAGTTTCACTGTGTTTTTATGATTCCCCATCCCACTGAGGGCTGGGAGGGGAGTAAGCAAGTGATTGCATAGAACTTAGTTGCTAGCTGAAGTTAAACAACAACATAGCCTTACAGCTTTAGGATTTTATTTTGTCGTTTAGACAAAAAAGAAATATAGACACTGAAGAATATTGAAGCAACAAGGTGTTAAATTGTACTTAACTGTTTTAATAGTCTCCATATGTACCCTGCAGGAATACAGAACGTGTTTGTTACCATGTGGCTATAGTGCTAATAGATAGCTAAATCGGTATTGTGCTTTGGATATGAAAGATAATGGGTGTTGATGCTTACAATTTGATGACAGGATATTTTCTTTAAAAAAAAAAAGTCCTACAACAAGCAGTTGCAAAATAAACAGCAAATGGCAAATAAAGCAGCAGTTCTTCATGGGTTAAATGATAACCTTTTTCAGTCTTTGGTGTTTGCATTTTTTAAAAAAGGAATCGTTTAGCAAGAAGGAATAAATGCCACAGCAAAATTACAGGCTTTGGCTGTGTAAATGTTTCATATGGGGGGCAAAGAAAGTCCAAATAACAGTCCCAGTTGAAAACAGAGTTCCAGGACAGAGACGAGCAGAATACTGCAGCTTCACTTCTCATTTTCAGCAGTCAGTGTTGACATATCTTATGGTACAGAACAAAAAGCTTTATAGTGTGTGTTCATGTTTTTGTGGCAGTTTGGACTGGAGTATTTACCAAGCGGCCAAGCAGCAGCTTGCACCCCTAATATAGAAGACAGAAGCAATGGAGAAGTAATTTAGGTCTGTAGCCCCTGCTACCTTCCCTGAAACATCAAATGGCCAAGTTGCCAAGATACACAGGAGAGAGTTCTGAAGTAAAGCAGCTGTTGAGTCCTAACTCAAATCCTATTGAGTTTTCAGCATACAGCTGTGCTGCACAGCTGAGCACTCTTTCTTGTTTAAGCAACATTCCCCTCCATGTTCCTCTAGCCCTTTATGCCCTCCCTGAGCATCCCAAATATAAAGAAGGCAGCAATCTCACCCGTCTGGGATTCCAGCCTTGAGAATGAAGAGTAAGAAATACTGCCCAGTTTAGAGATGTGTAAACTGGTGTGTCTGCATGTGTTCTTCTCAGCTGTGTACTGGGATAACAGGACAAGTTAAGAATATGGGTTAGGGCTTCTCTCTCTAGGTTTAGAGCCCATGTGATGATGGGGCTACCTGCAAGGTGCAGGTTCTGAGAGCCACACAGTAGCAAAAACATCAGTGATGAGGGAACGTGGTAAGATTCACAAGATTGGCCTTGCTAGAGGTATACATGTAATTGAAAGACACAGACCATAAGGTACCATGGTATAATATTGTTTGGCATATTATCTACTGATAGTAAAAAGAAAGCTCCATTTGAGAATACCAAGAGGTTTACAGATCAGTCTCTTATTTGTATATCTCTAATAGAATTTAATTCTTTTTTTTTCTCTTAAGATTTAAAGATCACCCCACGTTGAATGAACGGTATTTGTTACTCCATTTACTTGGCCGAGGTGGCTTCAGTGAAGTATACAAGGTAGAGTATGTTGGGTCTGATAAATCTAATGTTTGAGCCATGCACATTTCTACATTTAATCTTCAGAGGGAGGGAAGGAATCTGATTAAACAGGAGGATTGTAATGTGGTATACTCTTTAAACAGTGGTTGAGCAAACTTCAGTTAACCCATGGAGGGAGGTAGCACTCCTAAAGACTTGGAATTACGTGTGATAGTCTTAATTTTTTTCCCACCCTTCATTGGGTGTTGTTTTTGTCATCTTTCATTATAACTTTCCCATATTTGTGGGTTTCTTTTTTAGGCTTTTGATCTTTATGAACAAAGATATGCTGCTGTGAAGATTCACCAGCTTAACAAAAGCTGGAGGGACGAAAAGAAAGAAAACTACCACAAGTAAATATTAATGACTTACGCTTCATATGTTAAATTGAACAGCATTTTATTGATTGTGGAAGTTTAATGTATCCATCTTCTTTTAGACATGCCTGCAGAGAGTACAGAATACACAAAGAACTGGATCACCCCCGAATAGTTAAACTATATGACTACTTCTCCCTGGATACAGATACGTAAGTACCTTAAATGATACATTTTCTAGAACTTGGCGAGAATTTTAGTGCCATATATATTAGATAAACAGAAATTAAGAGTATTTGGAGAAAAATAAGATGTTCTTGCTTTCAGACAAAGCATTCAGGGTTTCCCCAAAGGAACATAAAAACCCTCCCACACTACTTGCAGAATTTTGTTTCAGCTAAATATTGCAGGCCTTTTACAAAGTGATGAAAACTGTTTTGCAACACTTGACTATCAAGCCTTCCCTACAGGATATCCTGGAGGTGAAGTGGGCATGCAGTGCTGTCATGGTTTTGGGCAGACAAGGGCTGCTGCAGGGCAACTCCGAAAGGCTGCTATAGTTCAGATAAGTTTCAAAGACTAAATGACATCAGAAGCATTATTAGCATAAGTGTAGCCCATGGTCACTTGACTGCATATCTTTACATATAATTGTGTCACATCTTAAGGGACAGTGGATGCATTTTTCTGTTGAAAAATGTACCTACACAAGTAAGGAGAGGTTTAAACTTTTAACTTTCGTCAATATGGATGCATTTTCTCTGTTCTGATTGATGTCAGTTTTCATAAACGAAGAGTTGTACCATGTGTTCTGTTAACAATTTAACTCACAGAGTTTAATATTCAGGCAGCTGTTCTTAAACTTGCCAGTGTTGAATACATTATTTAACTTTGTCTCTGATTTCTACTGTAGGTTTTGCACGGTGTTAGAATACTGTGAAGGCAATGACTTGGATTTCTATCTCAAGCAACATAAATTAATGTCAGAGAAGGAAGCTAGGTCCATTGTTATGCAAATAGTAAATGCACTACGGTATCTCAATGAGATCAAGCCCCCTATTATACACTATGATCTTAAACCAGGTAAACAAGGAATGTTATGACTGAAAATGTCCTTTTGGGGGTTTTAATACTTAATTTTGTATGTAATTCTTGCCTGAAAATACCAAAATTATCTCTGTCAGGCTTATCATAAGTAATTGGAAAACATATGTACTTTTATTTCTGGTTTTATTGCCAAAATCATCTGTCTTTTCTTTGAAAAAATGTTTGTTATAACTTTTCTACTTTATACTATTTTTATTTGAATTTGTGGGAAAAATATCCTGTGGCACATTGCAAAATACAAATGTATGTATCCGTGTGAACAGACTAAGATCATTAGTTGGCTCAGTTCAGGCTGATGATTGTGGATTCTTGATGTGTAAATAATTTTTCCTTCATACATTTCTTACTCTGTAAAGGATTGAAATAGGTAATCAATCACTTCCACCATCCCAGCATATGCACTTCAAAATAGGACTTTACAGAAGTCATCTTTACAATGAATAATAAGCATTGTCATAAAGGATGTATTCTGTCTTTATTCGATGGCCTTGCTCACCACCTTGCATGAATGATGCTTTATTCTGTATGTACTTTGGTCTGCTCCACTTCCGAGTGTGGGATTTGTAACATACCTCTTAGTGCCAGCCTGTTTGCTTGCTGCTGTGTTGTAATAAATAGTTCATATAGATTTCTTTCATATTGTGGAATTCTACAGAAGGTGTTCTTAGTTTCTTTGGTTTTTATTAACAGAGGAACTTTCATTAAACAACTTTTTATGTCAAATTATGGTACTACATGGAGTGAGATTTGTAGTATTGCAGCAGGTTTTTTGGCATAATTTTGTGGCATATGCAAGCCCCAAAATTTGTAGTGTAGCATTTGTTCTGGGCAGAAAAATGTGAGACTTTACTGTAATTGGTATACTGCTACATTTTGGTTGGTGTTTCTTCACCATCCATCTGGCCATTTCAGATGATGAAGTTCCTGGGCGTGCACTGAAATAAGTTGTAGTCAAGTTACTCTAGACTTGAGGATATAAAGATAATGTAAAGTTGTTACTTGCCCATCATGAAGTTAGATGTTCCAAAAAAATGTAACCAGATTTTTAAAATAAAGCATTCTGTTAGCTTTTCTTGAGATAATTTACTTTTTTTGTGGTTTGTTTTGCCTTTCCTGGACAGGTAATATCCTTCTTGTGGATGGAACAGCATGTGGAGAAATAAAAATTACTGATTTTGGCTTGTCCAAAATAATGGATGATGATAGCTACGGTGTGGATGGAATGGATTTAACTTCACAGGGGGCAGGAACTTACTGGTAATGCCTGGTTTGATTTTGCTGTCTAGATTCTAGGTCATTGTTCATGTTTCGTAAATGTTCTCTTATAAAGCCAGTTTGGAGAGAGAGCTAGGATTGAATATATGAATATGGACAACAAAGATTTTTGTGCAGTACTGTGTATGTTGATATTCCCAACTGTTACAGTGGTAACATAACAAGTAAATAAGAGAATTTGTGTGTGTGCTGTTTGTTTTTATGTGTATATATATTTTTAAATTGTGGAGATGATCACTATGATTTAGAAATGCCATTTCCCTGAAGAAGCAGGTATTTCATCTTTGGCTGCAGGTGGCTGAAGAAGTTTGACAGAGCTATGATGATTAAGTGTGGGTGCTTAGTCCTTGGAAATCTTAGAGCAGGGATTACCATCAGGTAATGTCCTTAGGAAAAAGAGTATTTACTCTTGCATCCTAAAGGTTAGCGACAGCTCAACAGCTGTGATTTGTTTTCTGTGTGCAGTTGCATGTTTGTCCAAAAACGTCCAGTTTTAGAGCTGCCTGCATAACAGGAATTACAGTAAGCATTTCATTGCTTATAGAAAAGTTGTTTCTACAGTTTGCTTTCTAAAGACGCAGCTTCTTTATGGCACAGTAGCAATTTGAGCCTGAGTGCATGGTGGCTATGTCAGAGTGGATGGACTAGAAAGCCTACATTGGCTTTTCCTTCAGATTTTTTGGAAAACACACATACTCTTGCACAAATGGCAGTGAGCACATGCTCTGAAAAGCTGATGTTTCAAGTTGAAGTCTCTTAAAAGCATTAGGCTTTTCTCACTCTTTTTTTAATGCTTTACCTATTTAAACACCAAATTAAATATTTTATTTTAGGAATGTATGTAAAAAAATGTTGTGTTTTGGATTTCACCTGAAAAGCCACGGTACTAGTGGTGCTGTAAATTAAGCAATCAAAATAAGTCAGTGAGCATTATAGTTTCATGATGAATCTCTGAGTTTCTGATTCACACTTTGCCAGAGGCCAAAATCTTCCTTAAGGAGGGAAGTATTTTGAGTTGGAGATGAGGGAAGAGTCTGTTCAAAGCAGATTGAACAAACTGTCAGCAGCAGCATTATCGTGGAAGGGATTTCCTCAGTCACTAGGTCTGGTTACCTGCCTTTCCAGGCAGTTAGGTCACATAATCTCTTTTGTAAACGTACAGACGTTTGTATTAAATTTAGTTAGTGTTTTGTCCCCAGTAATCTGATTTGAAGTGTGTTCCGTAACCTCAGTTCTCTGATCATTAGAAACCTAATCCTCTGATTTATAGACTGTGTTTATTTGTGGCCAGTTTATACTTGTTTCTTCCTGTGCCAACACAGTCCTCCCAGAAGTTTGTTTCCCTTCCTAGTACTTGCTCTTTGGTGTTTTTATAGACTTTCGGTTTTTTTTTTCCCTCAATTGTAGGCTCTCTGTTCTTCAGATCGTTTCAGTAGCTTTCTTTGCACTTGGCATCACTTTAATCTCATTTTTCTTTATCGTTGTAATCAAAATTGTACATGAGTGTTCCAGAAGAGACTTTGTGATACTGTGTAAAATTCAAATTTGCGTTGCATTCTTATCTCATTTTCCTGCTTGTTTCTATTTCCACAAATACTTCTTAAAAATTTCTTTTAAAGCTTTATGTGCTGTTGGTGAATTAATGTCTGGTCTGTAGTTGGCTGTAACGGTTTTTATGCCCTTTTCAATTTGACATGTTACAGTTAATAATACTTAACTGCTTCCATATTGATATGTTTGGGAGGTTTTGCTTGTCATCTTAAAGGAAGTTCCATTTCAGCAGCTCTTTTTGAAATTCAGAAATGGCACAGGAACTTCCTCAACTTTCAACTATTCGAGTATGGCTTCCTGCAGATTATAGGAATGAAAATAGCAATCACCTTTGTCTACCATATGCCCCTCTGGTTAATGTCATCATTCTTAGTAAAAACTTGGCTAAAGGATCTTTAAACCATTTCCACATTGTCTTTAATTCCTAACCAGGCCTTGCATTGAAGTGCCCCATATGGCTCTCACCTTTTTTTGCTCTGATAGGTGAAGGTTTATATTTAACCTAGGATCTTAATTTTTTTTTGAAAGTAATAATCAGTGATTTAGGTAAAGAATGTTAGTATTTGTGCATGTATGAAATAGAGCCTTTATTGGACTGACTGACTGTGCAAAAAACCATAATGTCAGTTTTGACAGGCATGCAAGGTATTGGAATACAGATTGTAAAGCAACTGTACAGATGTCAAAAGATGAGAGATGTGTACATGATGTGCTTGTATAATATGATACTTGCACAAGTTCTAGTGATGCCATACATTTATCTGCAGACACTGAAACACTTGTTTTGTTTTCCAGGTATTTGCCTCCAGAGTGTTTTGTAGTTGGCAAAGAGCCACCAAAGATTTCTAATAAGGTCGACGTATGGTCAGTTGGAGTAATCTTTTTCCAATGCCTTTATGGTAGAAAGGTAAGGAAAATATTGTTTGAAAATCTTAGAGTTTTACTGTAAATGCCAGTTTTAAGAGCACTGTAAATTACAGTCATAAAGACTTGGATCTGCATGGAAAAATTGCTTTTTGGCAGTGTGCACTGATGTTGTAAGAAATGTAGAAAATCTTGACTGTAAGGTCTTTATTTACAAAACGGTTAACAGTTTGTAGTAACACTGCAACAACTTACTGTAGCATAAATATTTATGAAATCAAAGTAGTTGGATAACTCTCATGAAGAAAATCATGTGCTTATTTTCCAGCCATTTGGCCACAATCAATCACAGCAAGATATATTACAAGAAAATACAATATTAAAAGCCACAGAAGTTCAGTTCCCTGTCAAACCTGTTGTAAGCAATGAAGCCAAGGTAACTTTCTGTGTAATCTCCTAGTTAAACAGTTAAAACATTCATCTTAAAGGATTGAGATGTAAAATTGCTGCTAACTTAAGAATGTGTTACAATGTAGTAACTAAATATGTAGGAAAGCGTAATGGGGAACTAGTATTTTAATGTTTTCACTTAAGCAAACGTATTCTAGGACTTCTCAAAATCGTGTACTTCAAAGCAAGACTGTATGTGTTTTGCCAAAATTTGCAAGCTGTTTTAAAGTCAGCTGCCTCAAAAATTGTCTGCATTGCTTTTTGCCAGAGGGCTTTTTGTGTCTCACTCAGGTTGTCTTGCTAGAAGTTCTTGTGAAATACTTCCGCTAACAGTAACGAGCTTTTTCCGAAAATAGTGAGCTATTCTCTGCAGTCCTATTGAAGAACTCTTTGACTACCAAAATACCTGAAGGATATGCCTGCTAACACTGTGTGTTCCCCCTGAAAAGTCATGTGTATAGTAACTCAAAGCTAAGTTTAGAAACATAAATTCTGAAGAATAAGAATCAATTAGATATATTGATGCTGATTCAGGAAATAAGACTGACAAAATAGTTGCTATGACACAAAAGTGTGGATGGTGATGCTTCCTGCTTTTAAAAACCTTGTTTTGAAATATCTGTAATATCAAACTCATCTCTGCAGATACTCAGAAGCAGATTAATGTGGTTTCCAAAATGATTGCTGCTGTGAACATCCATAACACAAATCCTGTTCTGTGAATATGGAATAAACTATGATATATGTGTCACTTGTTTGCAAAACTGTCCCAGCTTTTGAAAGATACATTCATGGCCAGATGCAGTAGTGAAGTGCTTGTTATTAAAAAAAATGCCAAAATAGTACAATACCTATTCAAGTTTCAGCAACTGATTAAAAATACTTTGATTTGGGACATAAGGTGCAAAAAAAATTAGGAATGTTAAGATTTAACTTCTGAAGATTAAAAAGAAAGGAAACCTATTTCTAGAGTCTGTAAATTCCCAAGAAAGTAAGTCTATTGGGTACATAAAACTTCTGTTACAATTTGTGGTATGCTTCTGTTGTTCATTTTCTAAAAGCAGTCTTAGTGGATGGCTTTCAGTTAAAGTTATGAAAATTTGATAGAAGAGTTGTAGTTTGCCTTGGTGTTTTTGTGGGTTGATTTGTTTGTTTGTTTGCCTTTTTTGGTTTTCCACCTCCATTTGGAAAAACCATATCCCTTGCATCCATTTGACAAATATGCATCATGTAAGTGCTAACATCACGTGTCAGTAGTTTATATCCTCATCTTTTCATTTCGTGTTTCTTTGTCATTAGTAGCTTTTATGGAGAGGATGTCAGGTAAGAGTAGATAGTTCAGCATGGAAAATTGGCAACATAGTTTACGTTATCTGCATATTCCATGTTCTGTTAGTTTGTCTGAAAGATTAAACTCTCCTCTCTCATTGTCACGATAGCTGTAAGAGGGAGGGAGAAATTTTTCTCTAGTGGAAATGTTATAAAACAATTTCAGACCAACTTGTAAATTCAGACCATTTATGATGACTGTGTCAAATCCAAATTGTCTTTCAAATTTTATAGGCCTGGAAGTTGGAAAGAATAGGTTGTAAACCAAAATTCTGATTCGGAAAACATGGAGATGAAATGAATAGGGAACCCGAAACGGCATCATTAGTTGGTTGTCAGACTGTAACCATCCTTTGATCCTCTCCAGTTTTTCCTGTATTCTGCATTGCAGTAGTGGGTCTACAGTGCCACAGAAGCTTGAAGTGTTTTGCAAACATTTTGGACACAAACTGTTACTCTGAGGATCTTGCAAACAACTCTTAACAGTTTTTCTGACAAAAGATTTCTCGTGGGGAACTTGGTTAAAGTCCATAATGTCCAAGATCTTGTGAATGTATATTAACAGATGTGCACGACGTTAATTTTGTACTTCTGTCGTGTAAATTCTATCAAGATTCTTTAGAACTTTTATCACAGATTTTTTTTTTTCATTTAATCTCCAGTTTTTAATTGGAGCAAAGAACAAACAGCTGAACAGATTTATCTAAGAAAAGATATGTAATTCTTTTAAGTTCTAAACTAAATAATGATGTCCTAATCAGTTCTGTAGCAATAATAAGGATTTTCTATCATTAAGTGTTGAAGCCCAAGCTCTCAGGAGACCAAATGTTCTGTGTATGCCAGATGCAGGACCTGACAGAAGCTTTCAGCACAAAATGATTGGCAGACATCATATGGACCTAAACGCAGGGTGATGGAGTCTCAAGAACAGTCCTGAAACCAGCTGCAGAATTTTTCAATTGATTAGATATTTTTAAGTGGAGGGGATTCTATTTTTCTTGGAAAAAGAATTCCAGCTAGGTTGTGTTTTTTTAAATAATCCATTAGCTCTGTAATACCTGTTGAGTGTGGCAGCTGCCATTGCCCAGTTTCCCACTTTGCAGTGTCCTGCCATGGCACATGTGGTAGTGTCCACCTCCAAAGGTCATCTTCAGCATTGAAGCTCTGTGCCTGTGTCTTCCAGCTGCTCTTTGTCTGCCACACAGCTTGAATGGTTGTAGAAGCTGGGACATGACATTTTTACGTTGGTAAAAAGCATTAAAAATCTGCTGTCAATTGAATTGAATTACACAAGAAAGATTATTTGTTTAGGAAAGAGTTTATCGGGGAGGACACACAGGTGTGCTTGTAAGCAAATGGAATTATTTTTGGAATGTTGCTGTAAGTTTCTGCGTTTCTTTTGTAGGCCTTTATCCGACGCTGTTTAGCATACCGAAAAGAGGATAGGTTTGATGTCCACCAACTGGCTAATGATCCTTATCTTCTGCCTCATATGAGGAGATCCAATTCTTCAGGAAACCTGCATATGACTGGGCTAGCAGCATCCCCTACCCCACCTACTTCAAGCATTATTTCGTACTGAAATTTCTCCAGCCGAGGAATGGCATGATACCTTTGTGTAGTTTCCAGATGCAGACTTGAGCTTGAAAGCATTTGCGTGTTTTTACACAGGACGAGTTTGATAACTGTGTTTTCAGACTGAGATCCTCCTACATAGTGTCATTTGTATGATTGGAATGGATCATGGACTGTGAATAAATGTACCCTTCCGAGAAATACCTTTAAACATTGAAGGATGACACTGCCTGTTACACACTAACAGGTATACTGTGTTTAAGACTGAAGAAAAGGTTTTTAGTTTTTTTTCTGGGGAACATTGTAAATAATCTTTTTAATACTTAAAGTACATTTGGTTGATACTGGAAAGATCTAACATGAAGGGTAGTTTTTCATTATTTAAATTAAAAAAAAAGAGTAGTGAGCAAATTTGAAAACACAGGAAAAATGCTATGCCTGATCGTAAACTAAACAAACTGCCATCTTTCCAAGACACTGATCTTTTGAAACCAAAGTCAGGAGCGTGAGGTGGTCAAAGATACGTTCTGTGTTGGATTCCTCAGACAAAGTTACAGTATTTTATTTGGCAACTCAGACTTGTACCTCGAAAAAATGTGATGGTGTTTCAATAAATTTAGATTGGAAGGGCGATATGGAATTCCTGGTACTTATTTCTGAAAGAGATTGCTAATTTTGAAATCCACTTGATTTTCTAAAAGTCTTATACTTGCTGTGCTGTTGCAACTTGTGAAACTTTCCAGGCTTCTCATAAAAGCAAGCAACAGTATAAAAACCAAATGCAAACAGGTGACGTGTAATGTTCTATGCAGGAATAATGATAAATTCCCTTCTAGCTCTATTGTAAATTGTTGTACAGATGTCACATTTTCAGTTAAATTTCAGCAACTTATTCCTGTACAAATGTTTAAAGTATGGCTTTTTCTAATTGGATATTGTATTTTTTTTAAGTCTCCCTCCAGGCGCTCTTAATTGCTGCTAACTGATGTTGCTTTTCCTTTTGCGAAAGAATCAAATGACCTCCTTAAGGTGCAAGTCAACTGTATGTTAGAGAGAGATTCAGAGTAGGTAACCCGTTAAGGATCAAGGCATGTAAAACAGGTCTGTGTTGGCAATATACAGTACAGTTCTTTTAAGTCAGTTTATTGCGTTCTCAACCTGCGGAGCGCATTGATACTCGATGTAGAAGTTTCTCATGGTTATTCTATATTTCCCGAAGTTCCTATCAACAAGGAAATGTTTCTTGTGGCTTGTACAGATATTTTAAAATGTGAAACATTTTCTAACTGCCTTGTATGGTAGAAACTTAATTTTCAGAACAGTGTATCTCCTTCCCATTCGCTATTCTTTTTACTATCCCTTTCTCGATGCTGAATACCTATATGTAATTTTGTCCATGTTGCAGAAAAAGGAGGCTGTATTACTACAGGTTTTCATTTAGTATTGTACAGTTAAACTGTTGCTCTTGTTTCTGATGTTGCAAGCCATTTTGTTTTCATTGTATATAAGAAACATTAACTGTCTCTTTAAGATGCTGCTGAAATTGTAGAGAATGTAGCCAAAACAGTAATAAACGATGACAGTTGAAATTTCAAGGTTTTTGTTGTGTTCGCATTTCAACAAAGGGCAAATCAGCCAAACTTATCACTGAGATACATGTAGCTATTTAAAGCAAACTCTTTAATTCCAAACAAAAGGCCATTAATGCAATAATTACTGTAAGTAATGTTGTAGGTGAAAGGGGAGGGTTTCCATGAAGCTTGAAACATCTGTGGTAATGAAGTAACCGAAACGTTGTTTCACTGAATAAACCTCACAGAAACAGCTTCCAGTATTTCAACGAGTTCTTCTACAATTCTTCAACCATGGAATAAAATTAGCTCATAGAATAAAATTAGACTCAAATAGTGATTATTTCTGCCTTGTATTGTGCCACAGTAGTGAGACTGCATCATTTTTGCCTTCTACAGCTCGAGACTTGAGTGCAGGGTTCAAGGAGAATGTGCCAAACCTGTAGGCTCACATTAGATTTCATTCCTTCTTATTTTGCATAAGTCAATGTTGGAAGTTAAATCAAAGAATGTCTTGTCTGAGGAAAAGGTGTAGGATTGTGTCAACTGTTTTTTTTTTTTAATTGTAATATTGGTTACCCCAAGTACAGGAAAGTTTGACAATATAGTAAAGGACTCTTTAAGTGACTGGAAGTTTTACAGCTACTTGAAAATAAGGAGGTTTATGCATTACACTAATTACATACAGACTCATTTTTCCCCTTATTAGTACCTGGGAAAAGGCTGTTGTGGCTGAATACCTGACACTTACTCCAGCTTTACAAGTTTCTGAAACTTTAACACTTTCAACGAAGTTTCATATATAAATACATGAAAGGAGAATCACCATCTCCTCTTTTGAGTCAGTTCTTTGGGGTAACATCTTACAGCACTGTTAATAAAAGTTTTGTATCCCTATGTGGAGTCATTCTGCAGCCACAAGAAGACATCTGAGTTACTGTGTTTGGTGTCTGGTATTTAGCAATTTTGCTTACCATAGAAATATCCGTGAGGTTCCCATCTAGGAGCCTGAATTACTGCTGCTCATGGAGGAATGCTGATCCACTCCTAGGTAATGCATACACCAGTTGTTCAGTCTGTCCTTCATGAACGTGTTAGTAATTTCATCACATCATTAGTTTTCCTAAGCTTTGTTCTGATTTAGCAGCAAGTAGACAAACGGAATTAAGTTAAATTTGATCAGACAATTTTTAATGAACCTTGGTAATAACAGGCTTCCTTTACTTTAAATTCATAAATACTTGAAAATGTCTGCATTTACTAGAAAATGCTACAATACTGCATTGCTATACAAGTTCTAAAAACTCTGTGTATGAAACAGAGGTGACTGCAAGAGAAGTTCTGCATTTGTAACTTGGATTGTAGTGCTACAGGTCACTGCAGCCAGAGTTAACAATGGTTGGCTTGTTTCTGGGAAACAACCATGTTTTTGGCAGTTTTATTTATGTTTGCACTGGAACTTTACTCACCCTTAACTTGGTCTATGTGAGTTGATATATACAGTTTTTATGGTGGCCAGTTGGTATTTTAATTTCCTAAAAAAGTGTTCTTAACAGTCCCAAGAAGACTTGGGAAGGCATCGCCTTGCTGGCTGGCTGCCCAAGTGCTATTGACCACACATGCTATGGCTGAGCAAATGGCTGCATAATTAGGTAGGCTTTCAAAAGCAGACAAAGCCAAGAGCCCTCTTGGTATTCGAGTCACAGGGGTGTGAGGTGCTGGGCCACTGCTGAGGGGCACTGAGCTGCTGGGACCCCAGGCTGGGGTTGGGGACTGCCCATGGTGGCCTAAGCAGGTCACTGCCTAAGAGTTTTTTCAAAACAAGGCCTGGGAAGGAAACATGCCCTGGGAATTAAAGCATCCCAGACGCTTCTGCTCCAGCTTTGACATCTTCCCAAACGCGAGGAATCCCCTGGTATGAGGCAGGGCCACCAGCCTGGCTTGGCCTGTCTTCACCAGCCCCCTGCTCTTGGAAAGGTAGGAAATGGCAAATCAAGTTTGGGGAGCAGATGCAGGTCCCTAACAGCACTGATGGATCAGTCTTGTTCCAGGTTTTGGTTCTTCTGGGGCTGAAGCTGCACCTGTCATGGCACGGAGGAGCTGTGGCAGCTGAGTGGCCCTGGCTGGGCAGCTGCCCCCTCTGCAACCCCCTCCACACCTGAGGACTTGAACAGCCAGGAATGTTAGTGGGTGGCAAGAGGCCACCACGAAGGGTGAGAGGTGGCTCTGAGACATTTATTTCTCTTGAAAGAGTCCTAGGACTTGCTGATCTTCTCCAGAAATGAGACATTGCATTGGAAAGGGAGACCAGTGAGGGCTGGCAAGTGGATGGCCTGGGCAGGAAGAGCCTCAAAATGTGGAGGAAAAGTGATGAGAGAGTCTCCTGATTTCAGCAGCCAAAATACTTCAGTCTCACAATTGCTGTTGTATTTTTTAAAGAGACTTTTGGTACATATCAGCTGGTCTTGCAGGTGAGGGGTGCCTGGCAGCACAGACCGACAGTGTTCCACCGTCATGGCCTCACACTCTTGTGTGCCTACCTGCCACGTCACCAGGACCAGAGCACTGCCATTTCCACAGTCCCAGTGTGACTCTGATGTGGGCTTTTCAGTGTAAATACCTCACCTGAGGCCTGGAGTATACCCAGCTCCAGGCAGCTGTGGATTGTAGAGTTGGAGACTGTTGTGTTTGTAGGAAAGATTGCAAAAGTTTTCAGAGAGAATGAACAGTCCATCAATTTCATGTCTCTGTAACAAGAGATAGGTTGAAGGAGCCTATTAAGATAAACAGAGCTCCCCTGAGTCACCGACCAGGGGACATTACGTCCCTGCCACCTGAGGCCTGTGTGTTTCTAGGCACCTTTTCCAAAAACAAAACAGTTTTTACTTGTTCCTCAGTGCTTACTAGGCAAAGGTCCCTGAAAAAGTCTCTGGTCTCTTCCAGTATCCAAGTTTGTCTCAAGTTTACTTATATTCTGACAAATTTGTCTACCTTATTCTTTAAGAAGCCCATCAACTGAGGCTGCATTACTTACCCAAGCAATCTACTCCAGTTTTTCCTGGCATCCAGTCTGTCTTGATGCTTATTAAGCCTATTATTTCCAGTCCTATGCACTGTGGCATGAAAAATTTCCTGATGTGTAGTTCATGAGCTGTGCTTTTTGGGCAGCCTCTGTGTATTTCATTTTGAACTTTATACATGCTTTATGAGTATCCTTTGGAGTTATTATTTTATGGACAAGTGAGGATTTAGTGTTATTTCTTTCAGATATTCAGCTCCTAGCAGGATGTTGGGGAAACTCTTGCTGTTGGAAGAATTTGGTTTTTTTCTGTTTTGCTCTGAGTAACTGAGTTGCCCTGAGGTCTTTTCATTGTGCTGGGTTTCTCAGAACAGGAAGAGTCTGTGTGTAAATCAAGGGAAAATGTTTTCCCTAGAAATGTCAACATATCTCTATAGCTAATCGAGTATCATTAAGAAATTACAGGATCTTTGAATTTCAGAGTCCTCTTGTGCAAATCTGTGGATATCTTCTTCTGTGCATCACCAATACACACAGACTTTCTGCTTAGAAAGTGATGGGAGATTGAAAGCACATTTCCTATATCCTCGGAGGATGTACTGTCATCAGACCAGCAGGTCAGCTAGCAAAGGTGTTTTCTTGCTCTTGTGTGGAAGCTGTGCCACAGGCATTCATACGAGCACAACACTGTAGCCCAGTGAAACAAGTATTTCCCAGGCATAGAATGGCATGGCCTCAGCCCCAGGACTGGTAATTTCTGTAGTTTGACAGTTCTGCATTCAGCATAAAAAAACATAAGCAATCCCTGCACATCACCCTCCTGTTTATTATTAAACATTACTATTAAACAGGTTTCCCCATACACAGGGTTCAAGTCAGTTTTGCAGATGGCCTGGGGTTACAGCTTCCTATTTTAGAACTGATGCATGTGGCGAGTAGGTAATTCCTCCCTTCACTGAGACGGGAAGGAGGATCCTTAGCAGAGTCATTGACTCCAGTAAGGTCTGGGAGCAGCTGTAACTCAAAGAGGCATGAACACAATCCAGGGCTCCAGTGCTTCAAAGTGCCTGTCAGTACTTTGCTGAGTCAATATCCTGGTTTATTTTTTATGTTGAAATTCTGAAATATTTCTAGTTCAAGACAGAAGGGAAGGAGTCTCTACATGCTCTCAAATGAGCTGCTTCTAAATATTGTTCAATAGAGAACCAATAGAGAACTACAACAGCTTAACAAATCAGTTGTATGTGGCTTTATGAAAGGCTTTATGTGTCGTGTTAAACACTTTGGCTGTACGTACAAGAATAGGGTTTATTTTTTTATTATTCTAGTTAAAAGGGATAAGTGCCACACACATCTACAAGTCCATTGCTTGTATATAATGTATGCAAAGATGATATTTCATCTTGTGGTACTCTTAGATAGGACCTGGCATTGTGTGTCTCCTGTTGCATAAATGCCTTTTAACCTAAAATTATGTCTTATCTGTACACCTTTCACTACAATGAAATAAGTGGAACTGCACCTTGTAGAGAAGAAGACCTTGTGAAGCTTAAATATGCATCTGCAAGCCCTTGAAACGTCTAGGACAGCCAGGCTGGTGCTCTGTCCAGGAGTGCTCTAGTAGTCACCATGCAGCCACAGCCCATGATGTGCAGAAGATGCAATCCTGAAATGTGCAAGGGTTAGCAGTTGGATGGTTAGCAAAGATTCCTGTAAGAATCAGTGTCATGGTGGGGTGATGTGTGCAGGGCTTTGGAAAGTACTATTTGAATACACGGGGATGTATTTTGCAGCATGAGCTCTTTCCTATCCATATCTCACTATTGCTTCCAGAAAAGAGTTCTTGGTGGTGAGAATGCAGATCAAGCATAGGAGAGCTGGTTTCTTGTGACTTAACCTGTTGGGACATGCTTGTGACTTTAGCAGGCCTGGAAGGAAAGTTGGAAAAGGGAACTGACTCCCCACTAGCATTGGTGAGAGCTTTGCAGGACAGAGCACCAAGAACCCTGCTGCTCTGTACATGTGTTAGCAGATCCAGTAAATCTTCACTTGCTTTTGTTGGTAGAACAGTGGCTTCCACTAAAAACGATGGGAAGTTAGCAAGGATTTAAAGGATTCAAAGAAGTAGAACATTCTCCCATGCTCCCAGATTTCCACCTTCTACCTCACCCACCCTTGGGCCGAGCATGAGGAGCAGAAGAACAGGACCTGGCACATGATCACATACCTGATGTGGGGCTGACGTAGTGAGAAGATGCAGCTGCTTTCATTCTCCAAGGTTTGTCCCTCTGAACAGTCACACAAAGAGTTATTGCTTGGCTTTGAACATTTGCATAATGGGAAACTTTCTTCATGACAAAAATAATCACCCTAACTGGTGCACAAATGGCTTCTTTCAGGCTCGCAGCTGTGGCTCATTGGCAGCTGGCAAAACTCTCAACACTGACTTGAGCACTGGAATACCTTCACTGCATGTCTTGCTGTTGCAAAGGCAGGTAAGTAATGTGTTAGTTGACAGACTACAGAGGAGTACTTGCCCATAGAGAGCTTGGAGCATCTTATTCCACTAGTTCAATGACAATTCCCATACATTCATGTGATCATGTTGCTTGTATGGTTACATAAGGGTGCATCAGACACTGAGCCTTACAAATTGTCTTTTTAGAGCTGTCAGATGTCTAAGCCCAAACACATCCCAATCTAACAAACTAGCATATAAAAAGGTCATTGTCCTGTCACTCGATTAATAAAACTTTTACAGATGAACTAGAATAATTATCCCTGTCCCATCCTTCATCATCTGTCAGAATCCCTGTGTTTCTAATGAGCCTCATCCTTCCTTATATTAATACCCTAATATATTATTAAAATGAAAACCTATAAATATAGGTAACATGTTAAACAAAGCATGGTCCTAATGGTGAAAACTGTGAACACTGGGTATTTTCTCCTTATCTCAGAGATCACTGAGAGGAATTTGGCTGAATTACATTGAGATAGCTTTTCTATTTTGAGGCATGCTTTGATGTGCTCTGTTAACACCAGGCAGCAATGTGAAGCCTTCTCTTTTTTTTTTATTCAGCAAGTCGGGTTCTGTTTTTCTCTTTGCAGGTTTTGCAAAGGATTATTTAAGTTTCAAAGGATTTTTCTGGTTTTATGGAACACAGGCAGGGCACAGAGATCACGCAGAAAAGCCAACATGAGCCTTTCCTATGTGAAACTGAGGAGAAGCAAGCAAGGCTCTAGATGGATGGCATGACTGAAATGACACTTCAGCTGTATTCACTTGGATAGCTTGCTGCGTGACACTTTCAAATCCAACCACCATGAACTGAGTAGATAGAAGGTGAGTTGCTATAATAGCTAGTGGTAATGTTTTACACTGTGTTTTATATTCAGATATACAGAAACCAAGCCCAGGACATGAGGGGAAAAGCAGTGGTGCCAGAAACATCATAACTTTATAAGTAGCACTTTTCTGCTCAGGAGTCAGCCTCAACCCAATCAGGGAGGTATAGCAAAATGCAGCCTGGTACTGGAGACCTGGAGCAAACATGCCTGCCAGGAGCCCAGGGCACAGCTTCCCAGCACCCACTAGATGGCAAAGCAAGGTGCTATGCTCAGACTGTCGAACATCTGTGTTCCCTGGCTGCACCTCACTCTGCCCTGACACAGCGCTGGGGAACCGCAATAGCAGAGCAACGGATGCCATGACTGAGCGGCCAGGCCTGCTCATTCCTCTAGGATAGGGCACCAAAGCTTCTGCAAGCAGAGGATTTAAATTACTAATGCCACTAATTTTCCTAGAAATTGACTTAGGATATTGGTATTTGCAGACATTCAGCCGTGTCTAGCTAGTTATCGAGTCAACTAAAACTCTCTTAGAGCTTATGTAAAGCAGGGGGAATACCTTGTAAGAAAAGATGGAGAAAAACTTAAGAGTTTATATAATCCACCTAACTTCTGGACCAAGAGTCTTTACATAAAGAATCAAGCTTCTAGAGTGAAGCTTGACTTCTCTTTGGAGTTCACTGCAGTATTGAGTTATGGTGTCTGGGAAAAGGATCTGTAAAAGAAATTAACAATTCTGAATTTTGTCTTTTCAGTTTTGGTGTGAAGCCCTAGCCAATTTTTAAGAAACTTTTGATTTTTAGAAGCTAAAATACCATATTGACGAATCTATAAAATGCATTGATTCGTATCTGTAAACACAGGAACAGGCTGCCCAGGGAGGTGATGGAGTCTCCATTGCTGGAGATACTTAAAAGCCATGTAGAGGAGGTGCTGAGGGACACAGAATATAACTAAAATTGAAAATCACTGGAAATGTTGTAATTCAGCTCTTCTCTCTGCTCTGGACTTTATTCTTAATGCTGCCATTCTTGTAGTCTGAAATGACACAATCACAACTCAGAAGGCTTTTAAAGTATCATCATATTTCCAAGTGACACATTTCCTTGTGATAGTCACAGGACATTCCTGTGTTTGTCACAGGACATTGTGCTGATAAAGGTGAATTAATGGCACGAGGTAGTTCCAAACTAATTTCTAATACAGTGAAAGAAATAGTGATGACTACTACAATATATAATCTGCAACAGAGTTTTTCACTTAAAATACAATGTAGTATATGGCTGTTATGTTTTAGGGCAATTAAATATCTTTTTACCACTAAAGGTTTTTGTTGTATTTTTGACCTAAGACAAACATTTAATGTGAAAATTATCTGAGTGCCTCATATAAGTTGATTCCACTGAGGTGTGGTTGTACCTTAGACATTTCTACCTTAATAATTGAAAAGATTGTTTTGCACTCACTTGTGAGTCTGGAGGTAAAACTGTTCTGTTATAGCTACTGGACCAAAGTCACAGAAGGTGTGAGAGTTACGATTCCCTTGGTCTTGGTCCAAGGTTTAACAGCACTCAGTTTTACATTCCTAGCCAGATATGTGGTTTTTGCCATCAACGGCAGCTGACCCAGGGCTCACCCTGAGGCTTTCACACCCAAGACTCCCTGTCTTCCAGCACCTTGTCAGCTGGCAGGCCTGGGTGAAAATGGGGAGCACTTTTTGGGTGAATTACTTCTCAGGCAGGACCAAGAGCTGCCCTAAGGCCTGGAGGAGCCACATGGGTGCAGACACCAGCACCGGGAAGCAGCCATGAGCAGTGGTGGGCACAGGGAGAGCAGTTGTGGGCACGGGGAGCAGCGATGGGCACAGGGAGCAGTGGTGGGCACAGGGAGCAGCGGGAGAGACACATTAAGAAATGGCTGCATGTTAGCTGGGTGCAGGACGGGTCCTCACTCTCAGGACTGGCTGCCACACTACCCGGCTGCCCTCCCTCTGGAGCCCCTGGAGGCAGAAGGGCTTCCCTAGAAACAGGCTCACCCTCACAGCTGGGCTCTGGTGCGCTGCCTTTCCCCCTGGAGGAGCACTCCTCTTCATGGGGACAAATGGCTGGCTACCCTACCAGTAGTCTCAAATTGTTATTGTGTGGACATTTTGCCAGAGATTTTCTCCTTCCCTCCACCGTTGCACAAATAACTTCCTTCTCCAGGCATGATCCAACAGTTTGCTGGATCCAGCTGAAACAACAGGGGGGAAGTTCACACACAATGCAATAAAGCAACTGGAATTTGTTTGTCATAAACCCCAAGGGCATGTTCTCATTAAAGCAATGAGTTGTATCCAGCAGTTATGTTCTTTCATGTTTGCATTACACCCCTCTAGACTGCCAGAGATTAGAGCCTGCTTTCAGTGTTTGTGGGCCTCCACTCAGTTTGACAGGGAGGAAACTTTTCAACCAGGGCTTGGAACAAAGAGCATTCCTCCACATGGCAGCTATTAATCTTGCGGGTGGCATACTAGCTTCATTCACTGACCAACATCAGCTGTGTTAAGAGGAGGGCAAGAAGGTGAGGAGACATTCTCTCTCATCTAAGAGACAGCACAAGGCAGAGATGTTCTGCAGCATGAGGCAAAGTCACCCACAGGAGACACAGAAAATGCCTGCAAGTCAACACCGCTGCCCGTGGGGCCCCTTCTGAGGCTGGTTACTTTAGTGTCTCCTCTGTGCCATCACACAAATATTCAACCAAGCCAATGCTTTTTCAGCATACGAGACAGACCTGGCACACAGCCCATGCTGGGCTGAGCTGCCTGCTGAGGGATTACGAAGAACCAAAATTTCCAAGAAACAGCACCGATCACAGCAGCCGCCACAGTGATCTGTGTGCTACCAGCACTCAGGCACTCAGTGTCATTTCTGCACAATTGCCTCTAGAGCATCGGAGATACAAAACCCTACCATCTTTTTTAATCATTCCCTGACGAAACTAATGCAGGAAGAACCTGGTGTTCTAATTATCCTGTATCCCATGGGCAGGGAAGTGATTATTCCTGTAGGTCCTGCCTCAGTTCAAGCGTCTGAAGCTCATATCTCAGAGTGCATCTGTGCTCACTCTCCTTTGGACACCCAACGCTGAGCCTACACTGGTGCCTTTGTGCACTCTGCCTAAGCAACATCTGCTCTAGGCAGATATATCTTAACCCAGGATACAAATGTGAATTGTTTTTGTAAGTGCAATAAACTTGTAGTTTGATGGCAGTAAAATTCTCACTCAATCAATAGTCTTTACATGTGGTTAGATTAATTAATGGTATTTCTAAGTCAAACAAAACCACTGATAAAGGATTAGCAAAGCCTGGTGTCACGTTAGGCAGCATGTTTGCACTCCCTGTGCTTTTAGAAATACAGATGACTTTTAAATCTTTGGCTCCTTAGCACTGTGAATTTCTAACCAGGCTTGGAAGGGAAAAAAGGAAATATGTTTACTTCTCTACTCCTTGATGAACTGTCTCGTTCCCTCCATTCAGCATTGGCTGGTGCAGAAATGTTTGTTTAAACCCCACCTTTCTCAAACTGGAGAGATCCTCTCACTGATCTTTTGGCCAGGTAGGCTTCCTCTGGGTGAGCTGAGAACTGGATCTGCAAGCGTTTCCTCCAGGGAGAGAGGGAGTGGGTCTCAAATTGAACCCCTTGGTAGAAAAGTTAGATTTAGGGAAGGGCTTTTTAGAACCCTGATGAAACCTACTAGTAACTGGACTGAGTTGAGTAGTTAGAAATAATACTCATTACCACATTTGTGGTGGCAAACTGGTAAAGAGGTTGAAGTTAATCCCAAAGATGGATGGATTGGTTCAAGTCCTTGACCGAGACTGAGGAGATAAAGACTCAAATTCCTGGAAATGTTGTTGTTTTATATGTAAATTTAGATAGGTAGATAGATAGACAGACACAGATACATACACAGATGCAAGCTGAAAATAACTGCCTCTGCCTTGTTAAGACGGTAAGACCCTGTGGTAGACACTGTCTCCATGTGTTTGCATAGACTCAGCACAGGAAGCTGAGAAGTCAGCCGAGACCTCTGGACTCTCATGATAATGCAAGTATCAAACACAAGCCACCCCTTAACGAACATTTTTCACTTCCGAGAGGCGAAATGTCAACATCTTCTTTATGACTCAAGCAGACAGGTCCTTAGAACTGTTGATCTTACAGGAGAGAGGGGTATTGGGATATGGAAAGGATTACAACAGTGGAAGCAAACACTTGCCCTTGTGAATTCTTATGAACTATATTTAGACTTTAAATCCAAGCATAATTAAACAGTGCTAATGAGGCAGAGGGACTTATCTTCATTTGGCGTATAGTTGGTATCACTGATTTCCTCATTCATTTTTTTTTCCTAGTTTTAAAGCCTTCTTGTTCCAGTGAGACTTGATGGTAAAAGTTACCCTGCAGAGAGAAAGTATCTGGCCTGGAGCTTAGTTTCAGCTGGAAGCCTTTTAAGGGATGCAGCTTTCTTGATAGCATCAATAACTGACAGCAAAGACACCTGTGAATGTGTACCCAACTGTCAAGTAAGGCACTCTCTGTGCAATGTACCCTTGAAAAAATGACATTTCACACACTATCACAAAGACCACAACAGGGAAGAAAATCTCTCTCCCTTTACTTCCAATGAGGGAAACAAAACACAGTAAGAGTTTTAATAGCCGTAGGTATGTGAACCATCACTATCAGCTGTGGTTTGAATTCCTTCTCAGAATATGCTCTGACTCATTCAGGAACATCAGGCTTGCACAGGGACTCTTGGTGACATCTTGTTTTGAGCATACTCCAGCCGGTCAGAGGGGAAGGTAGTCATGACTTTGCCCAGCCTCAGCAGCTCTGAGCCCATAACCAAAGCAGCAGCCTCTCTTACAGCTCTGCTCCAATAGCTGGTTTTATTACCAAAGCAAAGGACCTGTAGCAGCAGGGGATGGACATTTTTTTTCAATCTAGCCAAAGCCAGTAGAGAAGTGGGTGCAATAGGCAAAGACCAGTTTACCACAGTCGCATTTTGCTTCTCAGTTGTGTCTTTGGTGGGACTCAGGCTCTTCTTGTTACCTGCTACTGCCTGAAATGGACACAAATTTTTGGAGGCCTTAGTCCACATCTGTTGTTGCAAACTGCAACAGAATCAGCTGTTTCCTAAGAAGCGTCACAATAAGGACTATGACTCTGTTCAGTGCTGCCGTGTGTGCCAGGGTGCTTGTGCGTACTGGCTGTCTCGGGTGCTGAGAAGCATCATTCAGTTAAGACTTCACTATGTTTCACATCCTCGTGGGAGTGCTTGCAGCCAGCTGGAATCTGTTCTCAGTGACTGCCTGCAGAATAAAGATTCTCCAAACCCTCCTCCCCCCAAAGTGACCACCACTAACTTAAATGCCCATCCACCCGCTGAGCCAAACCAGTTCAAAGAGGAGCACTACAGCGTCTGTGAGCAGGCTCTGCTGGATACAAAGAGAGGAGAGAGATGAATCCCACAAAGCAGCAAATGTTTCTCATCTTGCTCCAGTAATTCAGCACAGGCGTTATTCCTTGGTTTGCTGAACCCAAGACTTTGTTTTGTCCTTTTCTGGAAGAAGACTTGAACTCTTCCCTGCTAAAATTGCCTTGCAGATTA
This sequence comes from Urocolius indicus, assembly GCA_013401255.1. Taxonomy (NCBI): domain Eukaryota; kingdom Metazoa; phylum Chordata; class Aves; order Coliiformes; family Coliidae; genus Urocolius; species Urocolius indicus. The sequence continues at coordinate 257,414 of WBNH01012624.1, forward strand.
ATCTGCAACAAATGCATTATTACAAGCATTTGATCTAAAGTTCTCCTTGCTCACTTCCACTGGACCACTCTGACCATACCACTCCCAGTAAATACCCCTCCTCCTTTTAGAGGCTGCTGCTTTTGACCAGTTAGGGCTCTGCTGCTATTCTAGGACGTGAGACTTGCAGCTGTCCTTCCCCTTCGTAAGTGCCTAGCTGAGCTATTTGGTCAGCCCACTGGCTACTTGTTCATAGTCTATAACACTAGTTTCGTCTTCCCAAGGGAATGGGTCATTTTAGAAGTTGTTCCTCACCCCCAAAAATATCTTCATCTGCTTATACATTTCACAGAGCGGCATGTCGGCTCACGCCGCTTTTTCGCATGTGTTCATGTGAAGTGTTCCTGTCCAAGTGGTCGCACACACAGCACTGCCTTGCAGTGGAGCAGCAATGAGAAATACTATCGGCAACCAGCAGAACTGAGGGCAGCAGCAGATACAGCTACTCCACCTGTGAGCTTATCCCTTGAGCCCATCTGAAAAGATGCCCTGTTTCAAAAGCAAGATTTGTCTCTGCCTGAGCTGTGGAACAGAGGGTCTGAGTGGCTGCAACTATGAAAAATCCCACAGCTCTCAAAGCGTCGGTGACTAAAGCCTTATCAAATTTGAGACATCTATCACTGCCTTCTGCCGCCTTAAACTTAATTTTCAATTATGTTTGGGTTTAACCACGTTAGCTTAACTGCTGGGGAGTCCCACTGTCAGGATTAGACAGATGTTTTATTTCCTGCCAAAGGTGGGTGAAATAATAACCACCAGCTCTGCCTCATTGGCTGCCATGTGGTCTGGAAAGGCACCATATGCCCAGCGCTCCGAGGCTGCCGCACACGGGAGGCTGAGGGCATTATTTATTGTTCGCCTAATCAATTTACATGCTGTCGGTCTCTCAGAAAGCATGTTTCTAGTTTTTATAAGGAGAAATGGACAGGACTCATCAAAACCCTCCTCTAGTGAAGTGCGCCTCGTTTAAACAGCCAGTATTCCCCTTGCACAGCACATGGAGCTAAAAGCAAAGACCTCACACTTAAAACTGCACTGTGCTCGTGTGCTGTTCTCAGCTATCAGTCAGGGAGGTTGTTCATGTTCAGGCCCATGTGTGATAACAGCAGCTTTCTATTATTCTTAATCCCTTTGAATCTCCTTGAAGAGAGCAGTCCCCAGGTGTGAGTGCCAGCAAGCTGCTCAGCGCTAACCTGCTTTTCAACAGCCAGGATGTGGTGTCTCAGGTGTCCAGTGCAGAGCAGGGTCTGCAGGCAAAGTCTCCCACTCATCATCCTCCCTCAGGCCAGCCCATGGCTTCCATGGAGGCCATGAGCCCTGGGGTGGAGCACAGGCCGCAGCTGAAGGCAGAGGTGACCATGGTGTGCAGAGCACACCAGTCAGCTGATGTGGGTGCAACCTCTGCTCCTTTCTTGGAAGGTTCAAGAGTAGTTAAAAAAGCATGGGCACTCCTTGTGGGAGGATGGCAAATGAGGAGTCTTAGGCAAGGGGTAGGACCCCTCTGCTCTGTGGAGTAGCCAAGCAGAGTGCCAAATGCAGTGATTAGTAAGGAGAAAGCCACCTGGCCTCTGTCCTTTAACAACTCTCTTTCAGCATCTCTCTTCCTGTACACCACAAGAAATGTCTCCATGTTTTTAGCAGTCCTTTCTAGCCTTTCTGAATGATGATACAAGGTCCCATTCAGAAATGTCACAGGGAGTAAGGGAAAGAGAGAAAAAGGGGAGGAAGATGATACAGTGGCTAACAATTGGAGATGCCTTCTGGCCTTATCCTGAAATATTACCCCTGTAGGGCAGGATATGGCAGCAGCCACTGAGGCAGCAAGTCCTTTAAAGAAGGGGCTAGTAATGTGCTTATTGAGAAGTGGTATCGAGCTGTCAGAGGCAGAAATCTGTAGACGGACAGGATTCAAGGCTAACGCAAATACTTCTGCAAGTTGGTGAGAGACTCTGAAACAAACTATGTTTATACTGAGCTTCAGCAACCTGAGTGTGCCAGTAAGGCTGCATGAGCATGCCTCCATACGGGTGATGTGAGGCACTTTTCAAGGAGCAGCTGAAAAATATTTGGTTTGGCTCCTCAAAGTTCTCGATGTTTCACCCAAATTCCTCAAAATCTTCCTGCTCCTTTACTTCTAGGCTAAAAATATTCAGCAGCACAGCACAATGCAGAAGAACATTGTTTTTGTTACTTCTTTTTTTTTTTTTTTTTTAGTTAGGAATGAAAACAGTCCATAAGTGGGTTAGGAACAGCAAGTTCCTTTTCATTATTAAACAGTGTCTAGAGAGCAAGTGTGGGGGGGTGTTTTGTTTCGTTTGGGTTTTGATTTGTCTCTTTTTTTTTGGTCTTCTCCCTGAATAGGTGTTGCTGGTAAGATGGGTAAGAAATCTGTTTCAAATAAAAATGTAACCTTGAGACAAAAGGTAATTGTTTTACAAATTCAGCCATTTCCAGTGCCCAGCATGTTTTTTGGCAATACACAGGCTTCCAGTTGGTTTCTATTTTCTTAGCAGTTGCAGTTGCTCTCTAAAAGGATTTTACCCAAGTACTGTTTATATGTACAAAACCATCTCCTATTGTCAGACTTCTGTGCCTTAAAGTAAAGTAGCATAGCTGCCTGGGAGCTAGTTTATTCTGTTCCCTGTCTCTTGTGAACACAAACTCACCTGAGGGCATAAACATGGTTGTGAAAGAGTTTATAGTTCCATCTTTTAGCAGCATAGTTGAGAAAACGTCACTGATGCCTGCTGGCTGTTAATACTGAGCTGCTCTTCTTAAAAATGTCAGCTTTTTCCCCCCCAAGTTCTAACGTTTCTTAATTGAGTAGCACTATTGCTCTGACCTAGCTTCAGTTCCCAAATTCTTTCTTTAAATTGCTTAAGCAGCACCTGATGGCATGTGTCAATCCAAGCACATGGCAAGTGCACAGCTCCAAGCCCATACAATGGGTACTTTGAAACACCAGGATGGAGGTTTGAAATCTTCAGTTTGTTTTTAAGACTACTTTGAACACTCAAAATACAGAATTTCAGGAGAAATCAACTTGAAGGATAAGGGTGAGATGATAGCAAAAAGGTCACTGCTGAGTCTTAGCTACTCAACTGGTTGTATGCTCAGTGCAAAGACCCAGAAGCTATTTCTCTTACTCCAGGTGAGAATGCAGTGGTGTTGGCTGAAAAATCGTTACTTGTGACTATTGCTTGTTTAGGAGCAAGAACACTGAAATGAGCCACGTTCATGGAAGCTGCCGGCAGAGGATGCTGGCTCATCATTTGCGAGATCTGGGAAGAAATGTCTTCAGGGAGCAGGATCAGGGCAGTGCTGTAATGTTCACACATGTGCACATCAGAATGTCCCAACAAGCTGACTCTCAGCAAGCCCCATCACATCCAGCGCCCCTTGTCAAATGTAAAACTCACAGCTCTGTGTTGGTTTTGTTAATATTGCTAATATTATCATCTTCTACTGCAGGATTTTCATATATATAGCCACCAAGTCTATGCCAACTAGAGGCTTTGTGGTTTGAGTTCATCATTCACATTTCCTTTTTTAAGCTTCTCTTGGGGCTTCATAGCTCACCTAAGCTGCAATGGCCTCGAACAAAGTACGTGAATAATATGCAGCCACTTGTTGGCAGAGTAAACAGCTCTCAGACAAGAGGATCGTTATTAAAATGGGTTGTTCTGTTGGCAGAAGTGGCTTTGTTGCCAGGGGTTGCCCAAGGTGAGTCTGACCTCTGTGGTCTCTGAAGCTCTCTCTTGTGGGTGAGCTGAGCAATGCTGGAATGCAGCTTTTAAAACAGATTAACTGTGAACCTAACAAAAGAAACTGTTAAGAGAGAATGAAAATACTCCATTGCACAACTGAGGGTGAAACATGCCTTTTGATCCCATAGCACAAAAGTTCCAAGGTTGAGAAGGTGATTATTTGACAAGGCCGTGGTCAGCTTGTCCATGCAGAGTAATAATATTTACAACCTGCTCTTAGGGCAAAACTCTGCCTTTCCAGGTGTAAGGAAAGGCAATGCAGAGGCAAGTGTGTAGCTGACAGACACATGAGGACTGTGCTTCCTTGCTCTAAGGTAACGAAGCCACACATCCCACCTTACCCTCCTCAGCCAGGGCAGCTCTGCCAGGAGCCCAGGTCTGTGGTCTCTCAAGTCTGAGTCTTGACTCAGTTTCACATGCCAAGTTTGTCATAGCACAAACCCAGCACTTTGGTGTCAACTTGCAACTGAAATAATGTGCAAAGGCTGTTCCTAAGAAACACCAGTCATCCACCCAAGTGAAATTCTGATTTGCTAGCTGCACCCTGGCAACATAATGTATTCACAAGGCCTAAAGAGAAACACGAATTGAGGCTTCTGGAAAAGGATGCATTTGTTTCCTTGCTCAGATTACTAGCTCTCTAGCCACCACCTGCAAGTCTCTTGGGTACTCTGGAAAATGGCAGATTACTATACTTTAACTCTTTCACCACAGCTGCAGGGTAGAACCTTGGAGGTTCACCTGAGGCAGATAAGTTTTCTGTTTAATTGGGGTGGTGGGTTTTTTGATTTGTTTTTTTTGAGATTGGTTCATGCACCTTAGGTATTTCACTCTGAAACTGCTGTGGCAGGTGTTGGCTCGCTATTATACCACAGCTATAAAAAATGTTTATAACAGAGATGTTACAGGGAAATAGTTTGAAGAGTTGTTGCTTTCTGAGCTGAAGTTACTACTAAAAGGTGCAACACAGAGCAAGACACCACGTGCTGGGCCATGCAAGTATGTATTAAGGATTGGCTTCACTACCATGAAGAATGTGCAGAGCAGAACCCCCAAGTATGAGTTAGTTATGAACTACAGGCACTTAGAAATGATGAAACACTTTTGCAGTCTGATTCTTGTCCACTGTTACAGGATTCAAATCTACAATGAGACAGTTTCTAGGTGTCTCATTCCAAATGATGAACTAAAGAATCTGAGCTCGGTGCCCATGGGGCCTCCACCGTAGAGAGTGACTCTGAACACTTTGACTAGTACAGACAAAGCCTGAGTATAACTGAGCAACACAGGGTGCCACGAACAAACATCACTGATCCTTATCCTGCCCCCTTCAACTTCGTTCCGTAACCAGCACTCACATCACCGAGAGGCTGGAAATATTATCCAGGCTTCTCTTTAGGCATTGTGGAATCTCAAACGAGTCCCTGCCTGTAAGGATCTGTTTTCTCCAAAACAAACTTTCACCCTGCCCCGTGGTTAGCTTGGCTTAAGTCAACAAGCTATCAGCAAAATCGCCAGCCCATTTCTGCCTCCAGTTAACAGTTATCTGAGACCCCTGGAAGTGCTCTGTTTCGGCACCCAGCTGGCCATCCATTTGAGTGCAGCCGGAGCGGGCAGCAGCCAGCCGCCCTCCCCGCGGCGCCTCAGCCCGCGCCTGCCAACGGAGCACAGGGAAACGCTCGCTCGCCATCTCGCGGCCCCGCGCCGCTATTTCCCGGGCACCGGCGCTGGGGCGCCAGCTGCCACACGGAGGTTTGATGCCGGACAGGATGTAAAAGATGGCTGTCAGGGGCTCAGAAACAGCTTAGCCAAGCTCTGGAACCTTTCCCACCGGCGCGATGGCTGCGGCGCCTCCGCTCGGGGGCCTCTCATGAGAGCCCGAGCCGCAGCAGGTCCTGCCCTCCCCCACCACTGCCCCCGCTGCAGCCTGGGGCAGGGCAGCAGAACACCTTTTCCGTTGTACAGTCACACACGAGTTCATCGTTCTTAACTAGACGACGCCGGGGATATTCACGAGACTTCTGTCTTCATGGCTGCTGTCAGTACTTACGAAAGAACCCTCTGTGACAATGTTTTAAGTAATGCTAATACGCCTATTTCTAACTGTTCATCAACAGCTGAATGCAAGAACTCCTGGAAACAAGGTTACATTGGCTGCCAGTCCTTCTGTGTACCTTAAACCCTTATCCTTCCTTAGTCTTTTTTTTGGGGGGAAAAATAATTCATTAAGAGCTCCTTGATAGAAGTGATGAAGTTCTCGAGTTGAGATAACTAAAAACTGCAATAGTGTGACTTCAAGGTCCTTGCTTCTAAGATTAGTTTCTTACTTCTTACTGTTCATAACTTTTTAGCTGAGAAACCAGAGCTTAAAATCTGTATCACAGGCTCATCTGCAAAGCTTAAATCATGCGTCCTTTAGCAGAACTGCTGACGGTTACATTTAAACTCTGCTTTACTTCCACTGGTCTCATACCTACCAAAAGGCTGGATCTCTGAAGTCAGCAACAAGGGACTATAAAATGTCTAACACAAGTGTATGACTTCAGACTAAGCATCTTATTTTTGTCTGCTCCTAGAAACAACTGCACACCACCTGCAGAAGTGCAGCTTGCTGGTGGAAAGCATAGGAACAGGCCAGCTAACTTCAGATGTTACTCCACCAAAGGACACTGCCACATTGTTAAGAACAAAAACACTACCCAAGGATTCTACTTCAAGGCATCTGATTACAACCAGCAACTGCTCTGAATTCAGTATGTGACAAAACTTCTATTTCTACTATTCTTGGGTTAGAAAATGAAAACAATAATGAGGAGGACTCCAGCTGTGGATGTACGTAAGGAAATTACAGGAAAGACACAGACCAGTGAGGCTTTATGAAGATCAATACTAACATACTTCGTATAGAGCAAAGAAGTGAGGGAACATCCTTCTTCTCATGCCAAGGTTTAATTCTGAGGTACGTGACATTGGATTTACAAAGGTAAATCAAATACACTCTGAGAAACAGTGACACCCCCCATAGTTAACAAAGCCGAGCAGATGGGAAAACAAACCACTCAGTGTAGAATAAAAGGTATTTGAGGTCTGTTGGACACAACAGGTGATGAAAAAATGTGCAGTATTGGGGCAAAGACAAATACTTAAGTAGTAAAGATGAGACAGAAGAAGAAGTATTAGGTAAGGCTTCCACTTGAACTAATTCTTTGAGACATTACAATCGGCAGTTAGGTGCAACTACTATTCCAGGGATTAGGCTCACTACATGGCCCAAAGGAATGATGGAGCTGGTGAGACACACTGTAGCTCCAGCCTGCTGCTGCTATGGCTGAAATCTGCACAAGGCTGTGGCAAGCAGGTGTCAATGAAGTTCCAGTAGTACAGGAGGACTGGAACAGGACAGAAGAATTTTCCACAGCAAGGGTACCTCATACCAGGAGAGAGGGCTGTCACCTGGAGCAGGGCACACAGCAGTTTATAGGAGTGTATCACCTACAGTTCAGCTACAATTTTCATCCTGAACACCAATGAAAAAAAGCCAAGTGTGAATCATATGCAGGCAGATTTCATGACTCATGTCTGCATTGGATCTAACAGCTAGTGCTGATCCTGCCTGCCATGGAAAAGTCTGACGTTCCCTCTTGGATCCATTCCTCTGGAGGGGAGCCCTTTCACTGCTTCATGCTGGAGAGAGCTGAGCTAAAAACAGTTACATGAGAATTTAAGCATTAAATAAATAAACAAACGTGCTGTTTTGTCACACAAAAGATAAAATTCCAGGAATTTACTGCTGTATGTATGCTTAATCCAGTAATGTCTTACAGTAGTAACGAAATGCCAAATTGTGTGCTACATTTAACATTTCCTGTACTCCTTTCCAAATGCCGTTTTACAGTGGGTGTATGAAACAAGGCAGCAGCAGACACAAAACATGGCTTGAGCATCTCTCAAGAGCTTAAAAAATAAAGATCTGTGTACAAGCTGAATAACGAGATGTCAATTAACGGGTCACTCAGCAACTTTAATAGAAATATCTTCAGGAAGTTCCGTAGTGTTAAAATTTACAACTCGGACTAAACGCTCTCATCCCCACTGTAGTAACAAGATACTTGCAAAAACAAGAACTGTGGTACATAAATGTCACACACAAGAGCTGCTTCAGGTCTATCAGAAGCAAAAGTTGCTAATTATAAGCAAGGACAGGCCTAGCAGGCTAAGGCTGTCAGCCTATATTAAAACCATATACCTCCGAGTTTGGCAGTGGAATTCTATTTACCACCTTGACCATTTTTGGTTACATACAAGTACTTTTCCTCCCCTCCCACCACACACACTTTATAAACCCCCTTTTATTTTTATTATACTTCCATATTATTTACAGGACTCCTAAAGATTAAGTACAAACTAGTATGAAATTAATGATAGTTTGCTCTTCAAATATGTATCCCATGGCTAAATAAATACCAAGCCAATCCAGCACTGATCTGGAGTTAAGATTCAGAAGCTTGCGTGTCTGTGGCTTCAGATGCCTTCTCATTCACTGCAGAGGACTCACTTGATCTGGCAACAATAGTTTCCTTAGAAGCGGGGGCAGTGCTCTCCAAGGGGAGCACAGAGGTCTGTTCCACGTTTACAGCAGTGCCAGGGTCGACAAGAGAGCTTCCGGCGTGAGAAACAGCAGGAAGCAAATCTGCAGGCACTGTAGATGCCTCTGTGGCCAAAGGAAGCAGAGGAACACATTTGGGTGGCATTGATAGAGGTGTTATTCCCATCAGATTCAGAGGTGGCAAGGAGGGAAGGGGTGGCAAACCTGAGAGGAAAAAGAAGAAACAAAACAAGGCAGTGAGCTGCTGCATACCCAGAGATCTGGAGAGATTCTCTTTGCTTAAAATTTTCACCTTCTCTAATCCCCTATTTATTTACTCTTGGAGAGGAAGAAGCTTTCTGAATGCAGTGTATTATATAAGTGCAGCACTGACTCCACAGGTAAGTTTCAAGCCTTCAATGCTTTTCAGAACTGAACAATCCGAACTACCTGGGGTTTGCCTCTGCCTCCCCAGAGGACGAGGTATTTAATGCCTTAATACTGATGATCAGATTTTTCTGGCATGCCAAAAAGTTAACAAGAAGCTAATTCCATAGGGGCTTTCAATTTCTTTTTGCTTGCTCCATGTACACCTTCAACAGTTTCACTTTATTCAAAGCCAGAAATCCAGTATTGGTTCATACTTTTGGCATACAGGGTGTCACCTCCTCATCAGCAGATGATGTACAAAGGTGTACAAAGAAACACCTCAGATTTTCTTCTACCCATGAAACCATGGACTTTCCTTGCTGGCACAATCTGTTTTGAGATCACAAATCAGATAATGTAAGACAACAACTAAATACAGACATGGGTTCAGAATTAGTTTATCTAAAGACATATTGCCTGTCTACTTCAGCTAGACACCACCGTCTGCTGTCAGTTTGCAGCAGCGCTTACCGGGCTGGATGATTTCTGGAACAATGTGTGGTGCAGGTAAATTCAGTTTGGACAGATCAGCCAGGTTGGGAAGCCCTGCTGGTAACGGCATCAGACCTGAGAGAAGAGTGGGAAAGTTCCAGTTGGAAATTTTGAAGTGCTTTTTTTTTCTGTTTCTGAGATCTTCTTGCTCATTTAAAGTTACGTCACATCGCTTTACAGCATCATTATCACTTTTACGTATGTAAATTCACCCTGAGTTTCAGGTTTCAAGTCACACAGCAAAAACAGGTACCGATTTGCAGGAAGTTTGGACTAGCAAATACATAATCCCAGCCTTTCAGGTTTTTTCTGAGGGAAGCAGGTTTGCATTCCAAGTTCAGCTTTTTACGCTTTTTACACTTATTTCACTGCAGCACTGTATCAGAAGCCCTAACTTGAATGGAAGAAGATAACAGGATGACATATACAGTATTTCTGATCTCTAATATTGATTACTTTGTTTTTCAGTCTTTTCTACTTAGTTCATAGGTAGAGTTCACCACCATATATAGAAAATGCAAAGGAAGGACTCAAAATAGAAGAGAAATATACACTGAGCACAACACTTCCAGGCACTGCTTGCCATAGAACATATTTCTACTCCTGAATTTTATGCCTTCAAGGAGTTATATTTCTGAGACAAGAGTTATAAGACAAGAGTTAAAAGAGTTGTATTTCTGAGGCTCTGTTCCTACTTTGTGTTTAGCTCAGAGAAAGATAGTTCTGAAATAAACTGTTGACACAACAGTAATAGGACAGAGGAGAAAGTCTTAAAAGCAAGGCCACTGCATAGAGATCAGTCATCTTTACCTACCTGCAAATTCATCAGCCACAAAAGGCCGACATAATCTGACTCAAAGACCTTTCAGCTCCGCTACAAGCAAGTTTGGTTTGAGTTACTTTTGCAATCTGAGACAAAGCTGAACTTCACAAAAATTCACATAGATTTTAAACCTCCTATATATTTAACACTTACAACTTCACTAGTAGGGCCATGCAAATGGCAACAGATATTCTAATAGCTTTCAAAAAAACAACAATACTATTCAGAGGATGAGGTAAAAGGAAAAATCTTATTTGTGGATTTTGGAGAAACTCAGTGGTTTAGAATGCACAGCTGGGTTCTGCAGCAGTGCACCACCTACATGGCAAATTCCTCGACAGGCTTCATTTTACCCACTGTGAATTAATTCTAGAATGCTAGTGCTTGAAATGTTCATTATTGTCAGGAAATGAAGTACACCACTTTGGGGAGTTTTGTTATACCAGTTTAAATTACTAAATAATTCAAAACATTAACTGCAACATACAGCTCTGTATTGTTAGCCCTCTACTTGGACTAGGAAGAGCGAGCAAGATGAGTATCAAAAAGTAGTTTCCTAAAATGGAGGTTTTATGGGTGAAAGGAATGCAGAAATAGGCAAGATGCTCCAACTCAGATCTTTCTTCTGTAGTGATGCCCCAGTGAAAAGGACAAACTGGACACTCTGAGGTTATTTTCAAAACTATTTTGCAACACACAATTCCTGAACTAGGGAAGGTAACAATATATTGACTTAAGAAATAGCAAACCTAATACCTTTCCCATAAATCTCAAATGCTGCATCTATTGTGCAGGAGGCCCTATCAAAGGTAAACAACTGTAAACATTGTTGCCAACTCAGTCCTCTGTGCTACAGACATGCTCTGCACATATTCCAAAACCTCCAAATTCTGAACATTGTAGAAGTTATGTAGAGATCTTTAACAGTAAATGCATTACACTGTATGAAGCTGTATCTTCCCACCCCCAAAAAGCACAAAAGACAGCTCTCTTCCCTTGTTCCCTTAACATTTTTGTTTCAGAAATGCTTTACAAAGTTCTACCCCCTCACCTGGTAGTGTAGTTGCTGGGTTAACTGGTGGCACAGAGGTAAGAGACTGACTGACTTGTGGCGGTAATAACGGAACAGTTGGAACACCTGGTGGAGTACACAAGGAAAACAACATTAATTTTAAGCATCTAGCACTTCAGCTCCCTTTCTGAAGGAGCACAAATAAATAATTGCTTAGTGTTTGCCTTAACCATAAAGCATTGATGAAGAAATACAGTATTCTAAATAATGAACACTGTCTTTCTGATAGAAGTTGCTTGCAACTATTGTGGAAGCAAGCAGAGCATAGCTACAGTACTCTAGCCTTTGCCACTGAGACAAGTTTGTGGAAGAGAAAACTTCATTCTCTTCTGTCTCACATTGATAGAAACATCTGTGAATGGAAAAAAGCCAGCAAAGGCATGCATTTCAGAAGTCACTTCCTTGCATACTAACCTGTACTGAGAACGTTACTGACAGTAGTTGAGGGTGAGCTGATAGAAAGTCCTGAAAGACTCTGTTCAAGGCCTGTTGACCCAGGGGGTAATGTGGCTGGGGGAGTAACTGATGACAGCTGAACCTTATTGAAGCAAAAAAAGAAAGTTACATCATTAGTGTTTGTTTCCACAAGAACCAACAGAAGCTGAGCAGCAATGTAACATCATAACCCATTTTTACCAAGCCAAAGCAGTGACTACAACTTACCTCCGAGAAGCCATCTTTGAGGGGACTGAGAGGTGCACTAGGCAACTGTCCTGGGAGAGAAATTTTCTTTCCCTCTTCAAATGGGCGTGTAGGTATCCTGTGCAAATATCCATAACCAATACCACAGCCTAGGCTTTTAAAATAGGAACATTTAAAAGTCAGTGAAATGACTTTACAACTACAGACTCCACAGCAAGCAGTGCATGAATAACTAAAGATGCCAACAAGCTTCAAAGTATGTTCTGTACAACTTTCCCCTCCCTGAGGAATGTTGCCTCATTTTCTACGGAGAAAGAATCAATATGAGACAACTGAAAGAAAAATTCTGTAGTTTTAGCAATAAATATTTAGCACTAAATAAACTTTATTCTCATTCAAAGCGAGCAGCTCTATCTGGTACACAGCTTGGAATTCAGCTCCCGGTTGTTACTTGCAGTCCTCCATCCTGGCTACTGTGCAAGCCTTGAAGAACATACCACAACCTAATGACTAACTAAAGCCTAATGCAGAAAGAACCATTGCACTTTGTGCATTTTTGCAATAGCTAATTTACTGTGTAAACGTACCCCCTCATTAGTAACTAAATCCAAGATTCAAGTAAATACGTAATTTATTACAGCAGAGACACCTTTGATACAACAACACTCTTTTCCTGTCTTTGTAGAAAACTTCAGCAAGCAGCTTTTAGGCTAGTGCTCTAGGAAAGTTATCCTGCTCCTTATAACATACTATCTCCTTACCTGCCTTCTCCACCCCAGGCAGAATTTGGAGTAATCACCACTTCCCGACAATTATCTGTGTCTGTGTTGTACACAAAAAGTTTTAATGGCTTTGCTTCGTGCGTTTCAATAAGGGAAAAGAGATCTTCAGACTGCAAAAGGATAAAAATTAATAAGGGCTTTCTTGTCCTTTTCACTCAACATTAGAATGATCACTTTCCTAGTCCCAACCTTCTGTGACAAAACCTGGCAATCACTACATGTTGCAGTTGTAATGTCAATGTTTCATCACAAGGCCACTTTGCAATATGCTTTGCTACCTCAACTCTGAACACGTGGCATAATCCAGCATTCAAATCTACTTGAAATATTAATATTACAGCACAAAAAAAGTTTTTTTTTTCTGACTGAAGATATTTAAGAGCAGTTTTCATTTTCAGCATTGCATTTAAGCACAGAGGCAAGGCATCATGCTTCTTTGCATTAACTGACTTCCATTAGCACTGAACAGAGACAGGACTGGGGATATTTCGAATTGCCATGGGACAATTATTATTTTAGTTAAAAAAAAACCCCACCCCAATTTTTATTTACTTACCTCATTCATGACAGTATCTGCTCCGATGATATAGTCACTATGAGGTCTAAGCCCAGCTAGTGCAGCAGGAGAATTTGGTTCCACTTCCTAGTTTTAAGAAGGAAAGTTACAAGTCAGGGCACAGCAGAACAGAGTGATGTGCACTTCACAAGTTCTGAGTCAGAAAGACAGACTGGTCAAGTTTTCAACACAATCAGTAGAACAGTCACTGAGCTAGTGAAACAGCAGCTGGATGAATGACTCCTTTGATACTGTTATAAGGAGCTCTGAGTATTGTACAACCCACATATTTAAAGGGAAGACTTGACAGTACACCCTCAGACATACAGTTCTAGTTCAGAAGTCTTTCCAAACCCAAAAAACAATGAAGAGAAAACAGATCAATTTGGTTTCAAGACTTATGTACCCCTCATTGCGAGTTACTTTTCAGTAAAAAGATAAAAACTCGATTCAAGAGTAAACAACAGTAAGAAAAATACTTGGGAGTCCATACGTACCAAAACATGCCACACGTTTTCATTGGCCCCATCAAAGCTGCAGAAACGAATGCTCACACCCAGCAGGCCCTGCCCACCCCACAAGTTGCTGGGGGTCACCGACATCTCTCGTAGTTCCAGCGTTTTGCTACTGTACACGAGCATTTTTACAGGTTTTTCCACGTTTGCTTTCAACAGGTCCTTGAGAGTGTCATTGTCTTTGTTCTGTAAAAGTTCAAACAAAACTTTGCTTTAGCGTTCAAGACAGTGAGCTTCCAGTTCTGTTGCCCTCCTTTGCTATTTCAAAGCCCCTATAAACACTGTGCATTGTTCAGAATATGCACCTACAGCAATTTTATGAGGAGCTTCCAGTCCCTTCACAATTCTAGAATACAACTCCGGCCAAGATGTGAGATTTCACAGAAACAGGTCACGCTTTCCAAATATGAAAGCACTTCACTTAAACCTGTGACACCATGTGCCTTGCAGCTTTTGAGAGGCTCTCTTGCATCCAGCCGTGCTACTGGAAGAGCTGCTCCCCTCCACTGCTGCGATGGTTTGTTGTTTCACTACAGCTCTGCTTGAAAGCTTTCTCCCACCATCCCTGCCAAGCTAACAGCTTTGACAACAGCTCTTTCAATCGACTTGTTTGGACTGAAATGAGTTTGCAAGTTCTCACACGAGCAGTTTTACAAACAGAACTAGGAGGATGCCAACACTAGTGGCAGATCAGTAGGCAGATGTCTATGCCATGTTTGCCTGTCCGTATCCTTATCCTCCAGCTATATTTTTGACAGAATTATAACTACAAGGTGAAGGAAATGAATCTGACACAGTTAGGCTGTCCCATTTTAAACTAAGGAGAAATACTTCATATGCATTTAAAAATTACAAATACATTGCTTTACCTATAAGACTCTCAACACATTGTTTATATTCAGAGTCATAAACCAGCAACACACTTACCAATCTTGAACCATTAATGGACACAATAAAATCGAAGAATGGCTCCAACCCAGCTCTATGACCCGGTGAGTTTCCTTGTACCTAAGGTTGAACAAGAATTTAGCAAAATTGTAACAATGCTGGTTCATAGATTAGAATTGTATTTCTACTTGTGCAAATACTACAAGGGATTGGTTTTTGCATGTGTGACTTTCAGATGTTCAAACATAATCTTTAAGACTTAAAAATTCTTCCCTGAAAACAGAAAAAGGGACAAACAATTTAAAAGAATCAGTAGTTTGACACAACAGTAGCCACTGGCTGGGACAAGCACTGCTTAGCAGATGCAGCAAATAAATGGCAGGTGTTTTTTTCCAAGAAAGGGGCTTACGGTCAAAGGACAAGCTTAATGAATTCTGAAACAGACAGTTAAAAAGCAGTATCTTCCCACAGCAGCATCAATGTCAGAATTTGCTTTTTATCTTATACTTACTAGAGGGAAAAAAAGACTCACATCTGCAGGGGTTATGATTAAACATCACTTGTTGATATTCTCGAGACACAGAGGGTATCTGCACAACCTATGACTCATTAACATACCAACAAGCTGCAAAAAAGAGACACATGCAATTTTCCAGCCATGACTGCTCAAATAATTCAGTCACTCCACTAGGAAAAGGCCTAAGTATTGCATAGATGTTGCTCGCAGAAGCTTAGGGTATGTTTTTAATTACAAATGCAGTAACTGAAAGACATTTTGCCAGTGTTGTTTCTTCACTATTACATACACTGCTGACAGACGAAAGTAATTCCAACATGGCTATCAGATTTTTCCTACAGTCTTTGTAGTAAAGGCTACCTTTCTTTACTTGTAAGCTGATTCATTTTACCTGCTGGCTTTTTCTTTTATTTGCTACATTCATCTTCTGAAAAAGATCTGAAAAGCATTACCCTTTACAGTGTGGTTTCTTACATTACATGTTATTCCGCCTGACAGAACTGGTACAAATCTGCTAGTTTGGTCAATACCAGCCTAATTCTGCAGGAATTGAGTTTTCTGAATATGACTCATCTAGAACAAAATATTCTAATATGGGAGTGGGGGGAGGGAAAGAAGCTTGATTACTACTGAAACTGTCCTCAGTCTATTTATCTCTGCCCAACAGATTCATAAAACCAGAGCTTGGAAAAAACTCTGATTACTTGTGGGGAGTTTTCTGTAACAGATGCCAGAAGCTCAGAACATTAGTGTCACAAAACCTAAACGTTCATTAAAGAAAAAATAATCTGGAATCAGTAGTTCCAGTGTCACATTGCATACACTGATTGCTGTCCAAGGCTTGTAAAGCAGCCAAGTGTGAAACCAACATCATCCCCAAGTGAAAAAAAAAAGCATATCTATATAAATAAAATCATTAAGGCAGCAATAACACCCCCAGATGTCTGCAAAAATGTCTACTCAAAGTGCTCATATGCTCCTTAGAAATGACCTCCTACAACTAGGGGTACAGGTGTTCTTCCTCTGCTGAGTACTAACTGTAGGCAACCACAGCTCTCATTCACTGAGGTAACTTGCAGTCCCACCAATGAGACCCAAACTCCTGCCTCTGTGTTCCTCAATCCACCTGTGGGTTCAATGTCCCTCTCGCCAAGGCTCAGTAGAGCTCAGAGACCCTGCTGGGCACCAACTAAGAGGGTCAAAGTCCAACCTAAGCTCCATCTAGCAGCCCCTCTGACACTGGCTCCACAGAAACTCCTGGA
Organism: Urocolius indicus; assembly: GCA_013401255.1. Taxonomy (NCBI): domain Eukaryota; kingdom Metazoa; phylum Chordata; class Aves; order Coliiformes; family Coliidae; genus Urocolius; species Urocolius indicus. The sequence continues at coordinate 273,783 of WBNH01012624.1, forward strand.
CACACTGTGGATGTCACTTTGACATTAGTGACCTGTCCCCAGAGCTCATTTTTAACTTAAGAATTTAAAACTATATGAATTATTCTTCCCAAATGTAGAATGCATTACTTAGTTGGGTACTTGTGGCCTTTCTAATAAAGAAAGCCTAAATGAACAGATGAATGAAAGCAGAATTAAAGAACTCTGGTTTCTTACCAACATGCTCCATAATTGCATTCTCAAGCTTGAATTTTCTGTTGTAATTAATTAAAAACATCCTCTCCTCTGATGTGTGTTTTCTAGTAATGAATTTAGGATGAGCTTGTGCTGTTTATTGCTCTTCCCTCAGTTTAGGGAGGTGGGACAAAAATAGTGTGTCTCATTCCGCCACCTATTGCATGTGACACATAAGAACCTACATCTTGTGGTTTTAATGATCCTGACATAAAGTATTAAAAAAATTAAATCAGCAGATGGTTTCAGAAGTTACTGGGAAAACAAGAATTTTAAAGACTGAACATGCCTTTCTAAACTTCATAGTTTAAAAAAAAGAATCAGTAAAGGCAGCAAACTGATACCATGTCTGACTGTTCCAACTGGATACGTGTCATGGTCTTGACTTTATGAAAAGCCAGACTTCACTTAGCCAGCAGGACACCTGCAAAAGCAGTCCTGACGTGGTTCACTCAGAGATTTTCCTCCCTTTCCAAGTGACCCTCTTACAGAAGCCGAAACAACAAAACCCCTACACCCTGAAAGAATACCGAATGGCCTCTGCCAGATGATGTCCTGAACACTGTGAACTCACAGTGACCAGTATTCAAGCTGGTAACGTTTCAAAATGAAAAGTAGCACCATAAAGAAAAAAATTACTCACGTTTATCCAGCACCATCAAGCACACCAACACCTGGGATGTGTAGATTTGATATTTTAAGTAACTTATTGATAACCTGCCCCTAACTAATGACAGGATTGCAAGAGTTTCCGAGTTCCAAATCATTATTTTGTAGAAAGTATCTTCAATCTGAAGTTGAACATCTTACCCCAACTCCACCACAGTTCTGAACATCTCTGCATAGATTGTTTCTAAGTAGGCATGTAAAAACTACCAGGAAACTGTAACTAAAAGAAATCAAGCTTTTAGAGTTGGATCAATCATACATGCACCTCAGAAGCATGCGGCTGTATCCCCATCATCGCATTTCCTCATGCTGCCATCCAAGGTTTATTCACCAAAAGTTTCCCGTTTCCTTAGTTTGTTTGGGCCCAATGTCACTGACAGAAAAGCATTTTTATGCCTGGCAGTTCCAGAAATGCAAACCAGAAGTTCCAAGTACCTTCTACGTAAAAAGTCTCCTCCTTAAACGAGCAACATTCTCAGACGTGCACTACAATCACACTGACCCCATCCAGGCTTTATGTCATGCCACCTTGTTTTCAGCCAGCTACCTGCACAATTCATTACCATCACACAGTGCCAAAGGCACAGAACAGTTCTCTGGCCACAGTTCTCTTCCAGGAACTAGAGCAACAAAGGATAACCAGGGACCTTTGGAAATACAAATGCACAGAAACCTTCTTATTAATGATGGAAGTAAAAGATTCTGTGTATAGGTATATAAACTCAAGGCCTCCTGAGCAATCTGGCTCTGTGCAGCTTTGCTGTATGCCTCAAGTAAGCATTCAGTAACCTGCCTTTGTAATTGAGAAAGGACTGAGAAGTAATCAAGTAATACTACTTACAACAGCTGCCGCTGCAGGCAAGATACCATCCATAGCAGCTTGGGAAGCCTAATACTCTCAAAGCCAGCTGTTGTTTCAGACATATCAGTGACAGACACCTGTGGACAAAGGCCATGACTTTCTAACAGCAGAGTAAAAAAGACAGTGGAACAGACCATCCAGAGAATCTGTGGAACTGCCACCGCTGGAGCTTTTTAAGGGGAAGCGAAGAAAACCTCTATCAAGAATGCTAAACATCAGAAGGCAGAAAAAGGCTGTGTGACTCAGCTTCATACAATGCCACAGGACTTCAGTTTCTCACCGAGATGACAGCAGGGCCGCTGCACACAGATTACACACTAATTATGTCACTTTTAGTTCACTGTCAAGAATTAAACAGGGAAAAGGTTTCAAGGTCAAGACACTCATTTTAATCTGTGTTACTAAAAAGACTTATTTTTTGACAAATATATAAAGTTTCTCCTTGCTGAACACCTTTCCCAACACTATCACTCTATGCCTACACAGTATATATTGTACATTACACATTATAGTAAGGCTGTTCAGCAACATAATGGTCACAAATTTAAGCCGTGGGCAAGCAGTGCTACCATAAATGGAATTAGGCATGGAAATCCTGCTTTTCAGAGGCAGCTCTCACCACTTTGAAAGTCAGATAACTTACACTAGTGTTCACTTAAACTTTCAGAAGCTTAGCTTCAAGCACTAAATACACAACTTCTGAGGAATTGAAGCTCTGAAGCTTTTTTTCTTCCTCTCACATTAAGAAATGCTTCCTAATATTTATTTTATTGTCAACAAAATGCTGAAAGAAGTTTTTGTAGTTCTTCCACTCACGCTGTAACTAGTAATAAAATTTCATCATGTATCGTGCATAAACAATTGATGTTAGGTCTGAAAGGATCTATTTTGTCAGCTGTTTTAACATGCTACACGGTATAACTGCATTGAGTTTCCTTATGAAACACTCAGTTTTCAAGAAAAAAAGCTTTATAACCTTTTTGTAAGAAAACAGATTCCCTGTACATAGCATCAAATTTTATTTTGGCACAGAGAATTTAACTCAGGCTTTTAAAATGTGTGCCTCTCTCAGAAAAGATGTTTCTTTGGCAATGAGTTTGATTTCTACAACAAACTGAAGCACTCAGAGCCAGAAACTTTGGGCACTGCCATTCAGAATTTTGCAGAACAGCAGACAACACAGTAGGACACAAATTTCTTACAGATTCTTACAGAATCACAGAATCGTTTAGGTTGGAAAAGACCTTTAAGATCACCAAGTCCAATTGCAAACTCAGCACTGCTGTGTCCACCACTGAACACTGTCCCCAAGCGTCACATCTACACATCTTTTGAATATCTCCAGGAATGGTGACTCAACCACCTTCCCAGGCAGCCCTTTCCAGTGCTTGATAATCTTTTTGGCGAGAAAATTGTTCCTAATGTCCAATCTAAACTTTCCCTGGTGGACTTTGAGGCCATTGTCCTGCGACTTTTTACTTAGGAGAAGAGACTGACCCCTCATCTCACCACAACCTCCTTTCAGGTAGTTGTGGAGAGCAAGAAGGTCTCCCCTCAAGCCTCCTCCAGACTAAACACACCCAGCTCCCTCAGCTGCTCCTCGTCATCTTGTGCTCCAGACCCTTTAGCAGCTTGGTTGCCCTTCTTTGGACACGCTCCAGCACCTCACTGTCCTTCTTGTATTGAGGGGCCCAGAACTGAATGCAGTATTCAAGATACAGCCTCACCAGTTGAGGAATACAATCACTGCCCTGGTCCTGCTAGTCACACTATTTCTGGTACATACCAGGATGCCATTTACCTTCTTGGCCACCTGGGCATACTGCTGGCTCGTGTTCAGCTGGCTGTCAACTAACACCCCCAGGTCCTTTTTGGTCAGGCAATATTCCAGCCACTCTGCCCTAAGCCTGTAGTGCTGTAGGGGTTGTTGTGACATCATCTATTAGCCAAAGAAAATGTCATTACAACTGCCTGGGCAAACTACAACAGTTTCACGTTGCTGAACAAGAAAGTTGCTTAAAAGTGTCCTTCATTCTGTCAAGGATGCACATGATGAAATTGCTTTCCTTGGGCAGCACTTCAGCCCTGGAGTGTTCCTATTTCCTGTTACAAGTGCAGCGATAACGAAGCGCAGGAGGTAAGTGATACTGTCTGAATATTAGCAGAGGCAGCCAAAAAGATGTAAGCAATCTGCAACAATTATGTCAGAATTTAATGATGGTATTGCTCATTTGTTGTACACATTTCTGCTCCTGCTTGAAGCAAGCAGAGTAAGACTTGCTACCAGTTTTGTAGGGAGGCAGAATGTACAATCTAAAAACCTCACTGTAAGAAACCTGTGACTTGTTAACAGTCTCAGTCTGCTCGTCCCTCTGGTAACTTGCACTTGGTGTCTACAGTCATTCTCAACAGCATTAGCTCATTTGTTTTGTGGCATTTTAACACATCGTTCAATTTATCTGCCTTACCCAAACTAATTCTTCCAATAACTGAAAAAAATTTCTGACCTTTCTCCATTTCTCCAACAACTGATGAAGTCTTAAAACCAACTACTATATGCTATTTGCAGAAGTCTGGTGTTATCACAGCAATCTGACTTGACTTGAATTAGATCTATAACACTGAAAGCCTACCCCCAGTTTCCTTTCACCATTCTCGTTTATCTAATCAAGATACCAAGCTCAGAAAGAAAGCCTACATAAGTCAGAAGAAAATAGCAGCATTGCTCAGCCCCATGTCCTGCCAAAGATCGGGCCGTGTAGACAGCATTTGTGCAGAGCTACTCTAACAACGTGAGCCAAACACACCTGGCTGCAGCACTCACTACAGAATACCAACTAGAAAATTAAATTTGGAAAAATTATAGAGGAAAACTCTGGTCATTTATGCCACACGCTTTTCAGTATAAACATTCCAAATGAAACTGGGAAACTTCTGCATCTGCGCTCTCAATTACATATAAACACGGGCCCAACTCCTGTCAGACTGGGATCAGGATGCAATTTAAGATGCCTGTCTGCAGAATAAAAATAATTGCTCACTCCTATGTCATCTGAAGACACCAGTAAGAAGATACCATGGTGAAAAAATAAAGACATCAGTTTAAGACAACGGGCAGGTCCTTCCCTGCACTGAATGTCTCAGAAATCAACATGCACCCACCAATTACACTTGCACAGAATAGTAATCAAACACTGCTGCTTCAAGTAATAGCAAAAATGTTCCAACCAAAAGGTGCCAAATTCAAGCAACAACAAAAAAAGACTGTATACTTCCTAAGAGACATGCATCTCAAATTATTAATGTGCTTTAATCAAACAGTACAAACTGATGAGCCTGACATAACTGATACTCTAACTGCACAACACCAAACTGCAAAAGTGACATTTTTTTGGGGGAAAAGGCAAAATGAACTGTCATACATTATTAACGCTGCACTGTTATATGTTAGCAACATTTCCAGGGAGAAACAAAGACCACTATGACTTCAGCTTATATGCAAATTTTAATAAATGAATGTTTGGATTTGATCAGAACACCACTGTTTGCTTCTAGAAAGCATTACAGTCCATTTTCTAACACTTGAAAGACCTCTCTTTTTTTCACCATAATATTCTGTATAGAGTTGTAGCTCACTGCTAGCAAGCCAGATCAAGCAAGGATGTACTAACTCATGTGAGCTGAGGTCTTGTTCTCTTCCATATGCCCCAAACGCGGGGCAGAGGAGAGGTAGTCTGAGAAGGTCTGATGCCAGTGAAAAACTAACCCAGCACAGTGTTACAGTAAGGGCTCTGCCTACAGTGGCAAAAGCACTACAGTATAACTTTTTTTTTCAGTTACTGGATCGTGCAGTGCACCAGATTCAAGGGCACAGCCCAGGTACCATTCAGCTCACTGAATGCGAAACACATGCTGAAGAACGGACACCAAACAGGCTACTCACAAGAATCTTAATGCAGCCTGCCAAAATATTTTGTTGCATGCAAATCCCAAAGTGTTACGGTGGCTGTATGAACAAAACCGAGAGAACTAAGAAAAACGGCAACGTTACCTTCAGTAGGAATGCAAGTCTGACGCCTGCCTTTTAACTACCTTGATCTAACACCGCTGGAGCTGCCGTCGAGGAGCGAAGCAGCTACGTCTCAGATCATGATGCAACCATCAAGATAAAGCCTGACACGTTATCCGGGCCGGGCATCTCAAGGGTTGCAGACCTCAAACCGCCGTTTGAACGTGTGCAAGCCAGCGCAGCAGCAGCATTTTCTCGAGAAGCAGCCTTGCCCTCAAAGGCGGCCCAAAAAGCAGCATCGCCTCCCACGCACCGGCCCTCTCGGCCCGTTTACAGAGCGAAGCGCAGGCGGCGCACCCCGACGGCACAGGCCGGGCCTCCCGCACCGCTGCGGCCGGGCCGGGCCGGGCTGCGGGAAACCCTCCGTGCGGGAGCGGCGGCCGGCGGTTCGCCTCCCTGCTCCGACAGCAATTCCACGAACGGAATCGGCGCCACGAGCGGCGGCGGAGGCCCGGCCGCGGGCGACACCCGACCGCTTCCACCGCCAGGCGGGGAACGACGGCGAGGCCTCCGCGACCGGGCAGAGGATCGGGAGCCCTTGGGGAGCGCGGACTCGGGCAGGGAGGGAGGGAGGGAGAAGCCGCCGAGCCCACGGGCCGGCGCGCCGAGCACAGGGGCGCGCTCCCGCCGCCCTTACCCGCAGGACGTGGTAGCCCTCGGTGCCCCCGCCGGGGATCTCGACGCTCTGCGAGGCGCCCATGGCCGGCCGGGCGGGCGGGCGGCGGCTGCTCCGCGCACAAAGCCCCGCGCGGCACGGACGTGGCACCCGCGCCCTGCCCTTTCCTTCCTTCCTTCCTTCCTTCCGCCCGCCCGGGGGCGGGACGCGGCCGCGCCGGGGCCGCCGGGACAGCGCGCCGCAGCGCCACCTGCCGCCAGGAGCAGGCGCAGGCCCTGCGGTGGCCGCCACGGGGCACAGCGCGCACGCGCGTCCCTCGGGAGGCGGCCGTACGGTGGCCGCCGCGGGCCAAGGGCAGTGGCGCGGTGGCGCCCCCTGGCGGCGGCTCCCTCCCGGAGCCGGGGCACGGCGGCGGTGCGAGATAGGAAGAGTCGATTAGTCGGTGTCCGTATTAATGAGCTGAAGCGGCACAGTCGAGGGGCGCGAGCGGGGGTAGGGCCGGCAGTTACCCCGCTTGGGGCGCGCGGCTGCCCGGCCCGGCTCTGCGCCGACACACACCGGTCTTTCTCGCTGAGAGTGCCCCGTGAAGCTCTCGCACCACCCAGCCACTCAAACCAGTGCCTCCCGGTTCTGGCACAGCAGCCTTTCAGAGACGTGACCTCTGAAACACGGTATTGAAGATCCTCAGTTGAGCACAGAGTGAAATTCTCATACTCTCACTTCTTTCAGGTTTTTTTTTCCCTGTTATCATGGTGTTTTATTGGTTAGGATCAAAAGCCTTCCTGCACTGTACTTGGCGTTTACCCCAGTGCTGCCTGCAGAGATGACTGACCCCCTTCCCATCCTTGGCCACCTCCCCACGCCCAGGGGTTTGCCCCAGAGCAGCCAGCCAGCGTTCAGGCATTTGTCATCAAGGATGGCAAGTTCTGCATTGTGTGTGCACGCCAGTTCAGGCCACGCACATACATCCCTACGCAGTGTCTCTCCTCATCATCACAAGAAGAAATCAACTCCAAAATACCCAGACGCAGTAAAGAAACGTAAGAAAGCAAGGCCAATCATATATAAATAAACTGTATCTTACAAGAATTTCTGTGCTCTTAATATGAGAAATACATTACAGTGAGCTGATAAAGCAAAAAGTCACACAAACAAGGCTAAAAATTATATCAGCTTAGGCAAATGTTATGCTTCCGTGCACATGCCATTTAGATTCAGGAAAAAAATCCCACCCATAGTAATTTCTTTCTCGTTGTTAAGAGGTTCATAATAGACAGTAGTATGAAGCAGTGTGAAGCTTCTGAAAGGATTTATAGTTGATGGCAAACTACCAACCCATGTTATTCTTTCTCTCTCTTCTGGGAAAATGGGTGTTATGTGACACCTCCCCTTATGCTGCTAGGCAGGTACTGTCTGTTTTGTGGATTGCTTGTAGGTTTTTCAGTGGCCATGAGGCTAATAGTAGCCAAAGTGGTGTTACTGTGCCAAAGCCCCATAAATTTCAGAGCATTTTTAGATCACACACTGGAGATTTTAGACCATTTCAGTGACAATTCTCTTTCCTCAGAGAGGAAGGTGAGCGGCTCTGGAAATGATAAACATTTCATTAATGGCAAGTATTTCCTACTCAGAGTTTATGTTGGGTTGGATGTAGCAATTGTTTAATGTCCTTCACTGAAGACACATCCTCACTTCATTGTGCCACATACCTCCTCCTTAAAAAGTTATCTCTTGACAGAGGCTACTATAACATGAGTACTACATCACAGTGAAACACACTGTAAAATACCTCTTAGAAGCCCTTTCCCATGCCATTAACAATCATAAATAAAAGATCTGAACTTTGATTTCTTTGTGACCACAAGATGACTGTTATCCTGAACTCAGGACTTCTGTCTACCAAGACCAGAATCAAAAAGAGTAACTATTTTGTCATTAAAGTTGACATTTTGATAAATGTGTGCTTGAAAATCCCTGATGCAAATACTAGTCTTTCACACACTTCCATCTGGCCGCTACATGTGCAAACAGCCACGAAGCCACATTGCAGAGTATGGCTTTTATGGGCCTAACTCCTAATCATCCAGTTGCCAGTAAACGTCAAAGCCAAAACTACCACTTACAAAGTAGAAGGTGAAGAAAGCCCTTGTTACTGGTAGTAACAGTTCTGTGGCTGAATTCTTCTGCCATCAGCAAGAACTGTTTGAGTTGCTGAGAAGGAGGTAGAATCACAGAATCATAGAATCGTTTCAGCTGGAAGAGACCTTTAAGATCATCGAGTCCAGTCTTTGTCCCAGCCCCATCAGCCACTAGAAGCACTTTGTCAATTTGCAGCAGCTATTGCATTGGGTGTTTGTGGATGTGAATATGAATTATAACTATTTTGACTGCAGTTGCAAGAGTGAAATATTATTAAAGGAGGAATGCTCTTCATGTTTTCCTAAAGGTGCTAGTGGGAAAGCGAGCTGACAGAGATTTTGCAACTCCATGAGTCTGCTCAGACATTACTGCCTCTGAGAGCCAGTTAGTATATTGCATCAGTCATCAGTTTGTCTTACTCTCACAGAACCAATGAAATTCTGTTTCCCGCTTCCTCATGAGATCTGTATAAATTTCATGCCTGCGTGTGGTGAACTCAGGAATGGACAGCCATATTTTTGTTCTTAATCACTCAATTCATCCCCTTCAGAGCAACATGAAACCGAACCCTCTCTGGAGACATACACCACGTGCATTGCTGCAAGACCTGAGATGCTTTTTCTTAGGAATACTTGCATTTACTGCAGCATCTCAGCTTTCTGTCAAAATGCTGTCACTCTTTTTGGTCTGGTTCCACTACAGTGAAGAAAGATGTTCTCGGCAGATGTCCATCGATTCCCATTAAGGGCTCAAGTAAACCACCAGATTTATTTGTGGAAATATCTTTGAATTTGCTCCAATGCTCTATGGCAAAAGGCTTATGTGTACAAAAAGAACCCCAAAACACTGAAATATTTAGAACCCTCTGAGGTAAAAAAGACACAAAACTTACCTGGGAAATAGGGAACAAGATTTTCTGCAAGTATCATTTAAGACCTAAAGGCAACAAACTCCATTTGCAGAAATTAAGTAACAAATATAACCTACCTGTTCCTTTGTATCTCAGCAGCTGCACTTCAAAAGTAATTAAAGTTAATGAGCTGTGCTTTGTGGTAGAATCATGAAAACTTAATTGGCATAATTAGTTGTGAGATAGCAAGTGAATCTTCCTGGGTAACAACATGTCATCATTTGATAAGAATAATAATAAATTTAATAAATAAATCAAGGCCCTTCAAATATATTAATAAAATAATGAAGTAGAAGGCACACATGTGCAAATGATGAATTATTAGTTTGGAGACTGCATACAGTTGTCTGAGTAAGATGGATGGGGAAGTGGCCTTCTTGAAACTGTCAGCTATGGCTGTTGGCTAAAATCCAGTTTGCAAGAAAGGAAACAGCCGTGCTGCCCTTTGCAGAGAATGTGTTGCAAACACTTTGAGTGGGGGCCAGCATCCCTCTGCAGAGCAGGATATCCAGTGGCTGAAGAAAGCAGCTGCTTTTTCCCCCCGCCCCCCACCTCTGCTTCTTAAACCCTTCTGTATTTTTTGTGCTGGGCAAACAGGAATAAAGATGGACAGAGAGACCCAGGCATGTTTGGCAAGAAGGGAGCTACTGAAATGCAGTGTGCAAAGCAGCCTGTTTGACCCAAATCATTTAGAGGCTAAGACAGGCAGAAAATTATGATTTATTGCAGAAATGGGCCTAAGCTCAAATGTAGACAAACATACCAGAATAAAGGCTTCTGAGGCATTATTAAGGATCAGTAAACAGAATCATTTTAATGAATGGGTGCCTTTGAAATTAAACTAAGTATATACTGCCAGAACTATGGGAAGGGCTGTGTCTCCACTGGAAAAAGTAATAAAAGGGCTTGTCCCATTAAGCAAACACTGAAAGAGATTTTAAACAGAAACAGAGCAACAATGTCCAGTGACTGAGAAGAGGATGGGTCATAAGATGGCTCTTAGTCATAACATATTTTATTTCCTAATCAGTGTGTGCCCTCTGTCATGAGGATGAGGAGTTGCAGGTCAGACTGTCTACTTGTTGGGTAGGCAGAGCAGGACTGGGATTGGAAGGAGCCATAAAGAATCTAATATATGTCTAAGAACAGCTCACGTTAGCAGTGCCCAAGGAGAATTCATCTCCTTTGCAAGCATATAGGGAACAAACTATAGTTATTTGGAAGACATCCACATCGCTGGGCACCCCACTACCTAGAATTTCACATTTGTAGAGGGCATAAAGCACAAATCTTTCAACTCAACACACAAACACACACACACAAAGTATCTCTAGCTTGGACAAATTGGCTAGTAAAAGCCTGCTGATACATAGGAGCCTTACATCCATCCATGAGGCTGCAGGAGTGCTCACCTACGCTCCCCACAGCCTGTTTAGGAGCAGTAGGTGTTTTAGAACTGAGATTATCTAATGAAAAAAATAAGGTAGCAATACTCAGCATGTTTGCAAATGTGGGAGGTGTGAGACTGAACCTGTTCTTGACGTGCTGCTGAGAACAGCTGTGAAAAGACCAGACCATGTCTGAAATGTAAAGAGAAGCTAACAGCAAATCACTTTGAATGGAAGCCAAGTGTTAGTGAGCCTCAAACCAAATAACCCCCCAAAATGGCAGGCTGTGATTAAATACTATGGTCTGATGCTCTAAAAGTTAATTAAATACAGGAGTAATGTGAGGCTTTTGTAGAGCTGGTTTTATGGCCATTAGTTGCTATGCAGCTGAAAAGGGAATGAAATGCAAAGGAGGAAGGAGTTAGCTGGACAGGTTGCTCTCAGGCATAGTGTTCTCAGTGAGAATCCTGCTGCTCTCCTTGCGCTCTGCAAGGCACAAAAAGACCAAGCCAGACTCAGAAAGCCTAGTCTTGACCATCTAACATGATTTATCACTAGCAAATCCATAGTTTTTCATTGCATTATCACTGATCTAAGCTAATGCGTAAGGCGGGGGGGGTAGGGGGGAAGGAGTGACTGCATCTAAAAGAGAAAGAGATGGAGATAATAACCCTTTAACTGAAAATTCTGACAGTATTGCAACATGTAGCAGCTTTCTCATGTCAGTGGGAGGGAAGGGCCACCGTGTCAGGAAGATCAGACCAAGCATACTGCATGTCTGTGAGGTGAATGCTCAGGTGGCAGATAGCTGACAGAGTTGCTCGCTGCTTTTCTCCCAGAGCTCCTAGCATGGGCATGTATTAGAGATGTAGTCAGTGCTGTCATGCTCTGGTTATTATTAGGAACAGTTCCTCTGGCTGCTGTAATTCGTGCTGAGGACTGTGTAATTCGTGCTGAGGACTGCAGATGCCATCAACAGATAGAGGGAGAGGGATTGTGAAGGTAATCTTCAGCCCTCGTCCCCAAGTGAGTTGAGATCAGAGCCAAGGCTTTTGTTTCAGAAACCAGAAGCTCAGCAAAACTAATTTCTGGAGATGCTATTCATAGAACACAGGAGACTAACTTTCATTACTGTAACTCATAGAAGTGATTGGCTTGGCTGTAATACGGGTTAACTCTGCCTATCTTCCCAAAGCTGCTGAAGACTCAGGAGCTGTTTGACACCAGTAAGCAGTTTTCACACACATCTGTAAGGGATACAGGTGTTGTAGCCCTGGTTTTCTGCCAGAATGGCATTTAATACAATCTTTACGTCCTTCCTATGGCTACAGGGGTTTCACCTGAGACTTAAAAGATTGCTCCTACAAAGCTTTGAAAATGCATGCCTAAATATTGGAATGGACTTAGTGAAATCAATGTCCTCACTCATCTGCCTCCAGAAGTTATAACATTAGTTACAATCCTTACTCTGGCTTGTTGTCCCATTTTGCATAGCCATTAGTCCACATTTTCTGGCCTGAATTATAGCATTGAGCATTTTTTACAGAGTGTATGGCTAAGAGCAGGCATAATAGAGGAGAATAAATACACATATTGATAATAAAAGATGCATTGGTGACTAGTTACAACAGGGCACAGAGTTAATGACAAATGTCAGAATGTTTGAAAGATTTGCTTGATTATTAACTAGGAAACAGCACAATGTACCTGAAAACGCAGACAATAGGTTTGCTTCACTGTTAAAAAATAAAAGAAGCCTCTTTAAATTACAGTGGGCTGAAAACAGGGTTCATAATAGAAACACTGATAGAATCTTAATTATAGAAATGATTGCGCAGACTAAGGTTCTGGCCACCCAATTTAGGAATTAGAATGCAAGCATTTAAGAGGCTTAATAGGCCTGCTACTATTCAGCTGGAGATAGCAGCTGGCTTTGGGAGTACTGTAGCTCGGGTTGCTGCAGAAGAAGGGTTCCTAATGGAGGGTAAATTAAGTAATTTCCAACCACTTCATTACATGATACTTGCATGCATTGTCAGTCATTTTTGACCCAAGTGGTTAGCCTAAAATCTGGAGTTTTAGAAATTGCTTGCAGTAGGAGGCTTGGGTGATAGCTGAGGATTTGCTGCTGCAGTCATTGTTATTTACATGTTAAATCTTGTTTTCTTAAACATAATAAATCAAACAAGAGAAACTTTTCCTCACAGAATCTCTTTTGCAGTGTGCTTTGGGTGTACCTTGTACAGTGATATGTACTTCTTCAGCTGCAGTTCTATAAAGCGCTTTAAATTCTTTTATCTTAAATTGTCGGCTACACTTTGCTTTACCTAGAGGTTTTCCAGAGTCTTTATCTAGGGTTCAGATGGAAATATAAATGGCAGATGTCAGTATACTTAACACTGTCCCCCCAAAAAAAGAGTCTTGTTTCTGAGTTTCCCTTCTCAGATTGTATGCTTTAAGATAAAACAGCAGTAGTAAGTCAGAAAAGCATATGTCCACCTTCACTATATTATCAAACTGACAGGTTCTGCTGAGGGATGTTTAGAGCAGCTGTTGATGAAGACTCTCCTGAAAAAAAAAGCAGTACTGGAGAAAGACTTACGCTAAAAAGAACCATATTGAAAGATGGATCATATATTAAATCTTTTAGTGTCCCATCCTGAATAGTGCTCCAGGTATTGTGCCCGCCACAAAGGTTGAAAACATGGCCCTTCTTGGCAGAATATGCAGACCTATTCTGTAGGACTTACGGAGTTATTGCAAACACACTAAACATTAAGAAAAGAAATTGCACTTGGCTGACAGACTTGACTGGTCAGAAATGCCAAATATGATTCTTGAGTATCAGGGATAAAAGAAATCTCTGTCATGGTTTCACCCTCAGTACTTCATTTTATAGCTTTGGCCTTCATAGATTTGACTGTTAGAGCACAGGAGCAGTTCTAAAAGCTGTAAGAAACTCGAACTGTCTATGTACCAAGACATGATTCTCAGAAAGTTATTTCTCCCAAAAGTCCTGGCATTTTCTTCTATATCCCTAAATACAGAACAGTGACCTTCTGAAACCGGCCAGCCTATAAAGGCTGTCACATGCTACAGATGAGCTGTGCTTCTACCACTTTGTCATGCCTGTGACAGGTGAATAGGGTGAGAGAAGAAGAGATACAAAGGTCTTAGAAGATTCCTCTTCACAGAAGGAAGGAGGAAAACAAACATTATCACAGGGAATTTGAGATACACGGAACAAATACTGTGCTTAGACTGTGACATAGCGATGATCTGGCCCCATAAGCTACACATGCTGTTCACAATACTCCTCTGCTCAGAGAGCTCTAGCTCTCTGACAGCTCTCCTACATGCATTCATTAGTCACAGAAGGACACATTCCTCCATCTTCTGGAGAGCTACAAACTAAACACCATTAGCCTCTTTCCAGCCATGCTTGAAACAATACATTGCTAGCTCAGAGAAAGCAATCTGCTTTAGCCTCAGGAAAGGATCTTTTTAGTCTTTGTTATATTTTGTTTTCATCCCTGACATGTTCTATGAAAGCTTCCACAACAGTATATTTCTTAAGCTATTTTTAATCCCTTTCAGAAAAAAAAAAAAACAAAAACAAAACCCAACCAACATTCAACTCTCTCTCCTTTATCTTTTCTTAGCCTGAGTCTTTTGTGATTTATTTTCTTCTGCCTCAATAGCTGATAACTTCTTTTCCTTCAAGCCTCAAGAAGGATTCTTTTATCTGCCACAACAAGGGAATATATTTTTTGAGCAAAAGTAGGATCTAGGGTTTTGCTGTTATTTATCACATCACCGAGACAGCAGGATGCCTCTGCTGAGACCTTGTGAACATGCTTTATTTATTTTGAGATTAGATTTGGAAGTTTGGATACAATCAAGCAAGCTGGTAACATAACACAATATATGCCATGGCAGTGGCAATCCTCTATTCTGGCAATCCTCAAATAACCACCTTAATATCCTAGTAAGAATGCTGCTTGATAGCGTTATACTATAGGTAGAGTTCTTTAAAGACAGAGGACCTTTATTGAAATGAGTTGTCTCTAGAGGGAACAAACAAAATTATCTAGGAGGAGAAAGAAAGCTTGAGGTCTAGTCAGATCCTATGAGCCTACCCATAAAGCAGTGGCATCCCAATGCAGCACTCCACCTTCCTCCTGAAGAATTTGACTTTGTGCCCTCTCACGTACTAAAGAGAGCAGCTAGAAGCTGGAGCTGAGGTTAATCCTCTCTTCCTTGGCTATCTGAGTGCTCTTGATATTATTGCCAAAGGGGAAACATTAGAGGACTTTCTGGGTGAATTAGCAAAACCAATGAGTTTTAGAAAGAGAAAACCTGTCAGACATTACTTCTGCAGATACCTAGAAGTGTTAAACCGAAGTAAGGTATCGCTCGTGACAAGATGTTCCGTTCCTGAACCGGCGTCTGTTTCACGTGGTGATCCGTTTCACTGCAGGCAGATGGAGCTCTCTGCTGCCTGCAGCGTCCTGCAGAGGAGGTCACCCGTGTGCCGAGCTGAAGAATCAAATGAGCAGTTTGTCATCTGAAATCACCGCACTGAAAGCCAAATGACACAGAACAATAATGCTTTTCAGCGCTGCTGACAAGAATGATTCAATGGCCCTCACTAATGCCACCTGCTCAAATGCTTTCCTCAGCAAGCACAAAGTTTGGGAGAGAGGAGCTGGTGGGACCAGCCTGGTCTCACTGAGGTGTGGTGGAATATCTTTTATTTTGAGATAAGATTTGCAGATGTCAATGCAATCAACAGGACTGGTGATTTAGTGGAACGTACCAGCTGGAAAGACCCAGACAGTTTCTGGAGCTGCCTCGCTTTTCTGCAGTCACTGGCTCTCCTCTTGCTCTTCTGGATAGATTGCTATTAGAGCAGAAGGGCTTGAGTCCTGCAAGGACCAGAATAGCTCTTTGGATGCAGGGACTAGCTTTTATGTTATAACACACTGTGAAGAGGGTAGCGTTATTTGTAACAGTGATTGAATTTTAACCATCAGGGGGCTTTTGCGTTCCTACTTGTCGGGTTAGCATTTTGCTATGTGTTTGAAAGAACAAAGCACAAACTGGGACTTTCAAAGATGTTTCTGGAACGTGTCTGCTATTTCCAGAGACAACACCTACCAAGTGTATTTCTTTGAGTGTCTTGTCTTGATAATGAATGTTCCACATGGCTTTTAAATCCCATCACAAACTTGGGTGTTGTCCTCGGGCACTGCTGAAACAGGGACAGAAGCTGCTAAGGAGGATGTGGCAAAGTAACATCAAGGACAGAAAATGTTACATGGATTAAGAAAATTGAATAGAGATGATAATTTGGGATTCTTCCTACTTAAGTTGGCATCAAAGGCAAAAAACCCCAGTCACTACAAAGAATCTAACAAACAGAAGCACAGAGGAAATTGCTTCACACAGGAAATGAGCAGGGGAAAGGCAGTTTACCCATTGATTTCAATGAAAGCCACAGAACTGTTTAGAAAGGGGATTAAGAATGCTGCAAGAGTCAGAAATTGCAGGCCAAAGCCCAGATCCAACAGGAGCTGAAGGAGTCACAGGCCTACCTGGGAGAAATTCTCAGATCCAGCTTTCAATGTGAGCTCTGTCCTCACCTAGATGCCCATGTGCACATTTTTCCTCTCGTGGCCTTCACTCCAATTGCCTCCTCTCTAACTACTGTTTCTCTTCAATGACTAAGGAACGCCTTGTGGGAAACACAAAATCTACTGACTGGAAGCTGTGCACAAAATTTAGAGCTGTATTTTTTTGTATTAAAATATCAAAGGCAGTGAGACTATTTCCATGATAAATCTACATTTTGTATATGCCAATTTTGTCTTATAAAATACACAATGGAATATTTGCAGGGATTTTCAAGCTGATTTCACTTTTACCCTGTTTTTCCCCCTTGCACCTTCTATGGTGAAACTGGCTACTTACTCCCTTTTGATCAGGCTTATAAATGTCTGTGATGCAGTGACTTACCTCAGAAAATGAAACTGGAAAGCAGCAATTTCAAAATGGAGCCACAATGCAAAGTTACGCAGACATCTTGGAAAAGGGAATCTTCTACAGCTATTTCATGTTTTTTTTTTTATACACAGTTCATTGACCTAACTATTATAATGAGAAACAGTGATATCAGAGAGCTTTTAAAATAATTATTGTAATATAGGTAACCGTTTAGAAAACCTCACTCATTTTTTAAAAAAATACAGGCTAGTTTCTAATTCCCTTAAAAAGTTATTATTTACAGTTTAGTGCAAAGTGTTAGCAAAGCCTTTGAAAAACAACAACTTTAAAAGCAGTGTCACAATTTTAAAGGACTGCCTTAGTTGATACCAGTCATTCATTAAGTAGTCCAAGCAGATCAGCCACAGAGGACCCCCACCTCCCTCTCTCTTTAATGTTTATTCTGTTCTTAGGCAAACCTTGGCTCAATCTAAAAGTTTTCTAATGGTTAACACCCATCAAATATAAAGATGATTGCAGGGAATAGTTATATTTCTCCATTGTAAATACACAACATAATTCTTTGTCATTTGTCAGACGTTTGCTGCATAATTATTATTCCATTTGTTCAAGCCAAATAAACAGAAATCATTAATAGAGAAAATTGAAATTTGACTCTTCTGATATTTGGTAAGGGGATAGAAATATTTTCTTTTGACTTCTCCCTTTCTACTCTGTCTCTGCTTGTTTGTTTGGGTTTTTTGTTGTCACTTTGGGTTTTTTTTTAGATTTCTTTTTAAGACTTTACTAACCAGTAAAGTCCCTCCCAACATCAAGTGGAATAATCTACTCACACTTCCAAGTATGTGCTAAGGCTTCTCCATTACAGGAAAAAAAATACAATAGGAGACAGCAGAGATCAGGTTCATTCTTATTCTTCATCCTTGGAGACATTCAAAAGCAATCAGAACTTGATCCTTGACAAGCACTGGGTGGTCCGGTTTGAGTAGGTGGCTTGGACAAGATAACAAGATAAGAGTTTGTTCACAGAGGAAGTACAGTGCCCACCATTCTTATATCATGAGCAGCTCTACCACAGCAACAAAATTTGTCAGGTTACAGTTATTGGTATTCAGCCATGAAACATGATCCTGAAGCTCTAGCTGCAAACCCAAGTGCAGGCTGACAAAAGGGATGCAGAACATCTGCTTTGGTCACACTAGCTCATTCTCCCCCAAGCCAGCCTAATTATTCTACCATAGCCATGTTCTTAAAGAACCAGAGCTGTACAGCTGGTTCTAGTCCATTAAGTTTGGCCCTAGTTTCCCTTTAGTGAAATTACACAAAATTCAAGAGAATTACACTATGATGAAGTCACAAACTGGGGTTTGGGTGGGGTTTTTTTTTTGTGTTGGGTTCTGAACTACCTCCTTATTTATGCTGGTAGGTCTTATTCTGTTAGACAGTCACCAACAGATTACAACCTAACTGGATAAATTAGGGATGTAATTTGTTGATGTTTTCCTGTGGGTTTTTTTGGGAGCTTTTTTAATAGTAATTCCACTAAACCCCAGGAAATACAATCAATTGCAAAAGAATTTGAAACATTACTGAACCAGCTAAAAAAATTTCAACAGCTCCATCTTCTAAACTGTTACTGAGTACAGAGGACTACAAGAAATACAGACTCATACTAGTTACAGTTGCAATGTGGCTTATAGAACGTGGATAACTATGAATTACACAACAAAGGTCTTCAATCTGTAAGGTAGTTTAAATGTTATTTATAGTGTGTAGTGTATAACAAAAGAAAGCACAACCAAATGACGGCTAAAATTTTTCTAACACTATATATTTTTCTATGTATGTATTTTAGATCTGTTATTTTATATTGTTTTCTTTGCTTCTTATAGTATAACTGATCAAGATAACTTGCATAACTTGCAGAATATATAGAATAGATATAAAAGCTTTTCACACAGTAATTGATTCATTAAAAGAAAAAAAAAAAGGTGAAAATGTGAGCATGACTTGGATTTGGTGGGCAAGATCTCATCTCCTATTCATGACTAGGCATAAAATCCTGATTTTATAGTGCGATATGGAAACGGGCCTAGATTCTTCTACATCCTTGGTATTCTTGGTTGTAACTGTTGAACAGCTGCCGAGGTTGTTGGTTCTGTATTTCAGAGAGCACGTGAGACTCAAAGCGAGTAGAGACAGGATAATCTGTTAGCTCACATTTTAAAATGAAACTTGTATGACTTAGCCTAGGAAACCAACACATAATTTGATAGACATCCACGCTGTTAAAAAATTATCTTGATTTAAGATAGCTAAACATAAGTAAACCAAATGGCTAGAAGAAAGCTTTACCTCCCTACACAACTCCTCTTTGTACCCCTTGCCGAGTTATGCAGATGGTAAAAAAGTGCTTCTAGTGCCTATGGATGTAATGAAAAAACATGACTTCTAGAAAAAAATCCTGTACATTTAAATTATATAAATACACAGTTAGGGACAGGTAGACACTCACGTACATTTCAATGTCAAATGCTGTGAGTATCCTATAAGTCAAGGATTATTTGTTGTTGCAAGCCTAGAGGTGTACAATTTTATATTAATTATGCTAATTCAGAAATTATCTAGGTAGGTAGATGGAATTAGTAGTTCACTACACAAACTGCAAACTGAAGACTCATTCCCAAGTAAGTGCCATTTGTTTGTTGAAGCTCTCTTAATGAATTGTTTTTCCTAAAAGATGAGAAGGGAAGTGGCACTCCTGCTGTAAATTCAATCAAGTATCCAACTAAGACTCTATGGTGTAACCCAGTGATTTCAGTTCGTTCTTTACCACTCTGCTAGCTTAATGAAAACTCTGGACTGAGCTACAGGGTAACTCAAAGTGTCTTCCAGTTCTAAGCAGTGGACTGCTTCCATTACATTAGTAATTGTACAATTATAGCAGCATTATATATAGAAAATCAACATGATTTCTGAAGTTCTTCAACAATGGCTAAGCATAATTATTTACATTACAGTCACAGAATTTCTGGGAGAAAAGAACCCAACCAACAACTAAAAATTAGTCTTTTGGGAAAGGCAAATTGTAGCAATTACTGGCCTCATAGCCATTTTTAAAGTAATGTTGATGTATTCAAAAGGAAGAAGTGTTCTTGGGTTTTCTTTCAGCTGCAACGCCAGCTCTAATGCTGCAATCAGTCTGTGTATACCCACTTAAGAAAGCAGAGGGAGCTGTCTGATGGCAATTACGATTCTCACTGCTAGGGAGCCAAGTCATAAATTAGCAATCTGTGACTTCTCATCATATCTTGCAAAAAGACAGGCCTCATATCCTTGGAAAGACAAGAGAATATTATACAATAAGAGAGAGCTGGCAATTAAATTATACCTACAGAATAATTACATTTCATTAGGGCTGACTGAAAACAATAAAAGCTACTTACTGATACATGGTATTTACAGCAGGGAGACTAAACCTGGTCTTTTTGTAGTGGGAAAGAAACCCCAAACCTTCTTCTTGAAAAAATATGTAGAATAATTTAAGAGGAAAACAGTTCAAAGAAATATAATAGCCCTGAAACATAACATAATCAGGTACAAGTAATATATTATTTTTTAAGTGTGACTGAGATAACTGAACGCATCCAATTGTTGCAGCAGCATATCATTTGGCAACTTCAAACAATGAGTTAATACAAATCAGTTACAAGGAATTAGTAAAAGTAGGGTTTTTCCACAAATAGAAAATCCTTCTGTAACCAAAACAGCTATAGTTCTTTTGTTCAGCACTGTCAGATCCAGCACGTGGAGATTTCACCCCATTGCCCAGTGAAGCTGTGCTCCTAAAGATAATCAAGAGCTGTGCTAGTGCATTTAGTGATTGCCAGTGCTGTGCGTCTGGCAGAAGAGAGAATTCACCGGAGGAGACAGTTCAAAGGATGCTCATAGCCAGGCAATGCAACAAAAGGAACCATAAAAAACTCCAAGTAAAAGAAGAATCATGTACGATCTAGTGGTCAGTCTGGCCCTATGCCCACAAGCACAAATGTCAGTCTTACCCTGCAGGCAGCCTTCCTGAAAGTTAAGGAGGAAGCTTAATTGAGATTAATGGCCTTTTTAGCTGGGGTTCATGAAAAGTCTTAATTAATAAGGCAATACATTGAATACAGAATGTAATTTATAATATGTGCAATCTTTAGAAGACATAAAAACCACTGACCAGCATGACACCAAATGAGAAATAATTTATGCCTTTCTCACTTTGCTTTTGAGAGATGCTTACTTTAGCTTCTCCAGTTCAAGCCTCTTCTTGCCTTTTTGTGAAAATTACCCTAACCCAGAGAAACCTGGGACAGTTAGCATTCAAGTTTTTATTTGTTTGAAGGCCAATATGCTTGCATTGTACACTGGCATCTTGCTGATGTCATACTAAGTGGATATGGCTTCAAATCAGCTTATATTATGGTTAAAAACCTATTTTTTCCCCATTTCCTATCACCTACCAGTGTTCTTACATGTTTTGCTCACATTGTCATGGCACAACACCTTTCCACATAAAACAAGGCCAAAAATTTTTATACAGTGATTCATACCTCAAACCAAAAGTTTTCAGACAAACTAGACTGGTATCCTGTTAAAAGGTATACAATTAAAAAAATTCCCATGACTGAGGTTTATTCATTCTTATACATGCACAACACACACACACACACTTCATAAGGTAAGGGAAAATAATTTAGTATTTCCTTCGTGATATCCATGTTTAATGTTATACTTCAAGAATGTTTGCAGATGTCCTGAAAAGTCCTGCACAAAACGGTCAACATCAAGCTTCATTTTTTCCTGATACACATGCATGTGTCTAGAAATAGAAGAAATACAAAACCACTCGCAAATACCTACATGTAATTATCCAGTCTGAAATAATGATATACAGATGCTGAACAGATTACCCAGTAAACATCAGAAATAAATCAAGGTGTGTAATATTTTATCTTCTTTTTTAAAAATTTCTGTTATTATCACTAAACAATGACTCACTTTTCCTCAGTAGATAGATCTATTAAAACAGAGAACCAGAATTCTTTTCTTTCTTTACCAGGTCTACTGAAAAACCTCTGCTTACATCGTATCTTTTATCCTAACCATAATTTAAATTCTGCTTTGTCCAGAAATCTGATTCTTCCAAATGCTCTAATGAAACCTCAACCCTTCCATGTTGTGCAGACATCCTTCCCTTTAACCTTCGCTTTCAGTCAATTCTTGAATCTTCTTGTTTCCTCTTCACTAGCTTAGTCGCTGCTCTTGAATGAGTGGTGTTCCTGATTCATGTGTCATCACCCTAAGCATGACTGCCACAGTTTGCAAATTATAAAACACTAAGAAAGAAATTCAGGCAGACATAATTCTCTACAACAGTGAGCTGTACCTGACTACAAGTAGTCTCATAGCGGTCCTAATATTTTATTGAGCAGTCTGTATGTAAGCTGAACATCCTTTAATATTCACACATGATACAATCGTATTCTGTAACTTTTAGTGCTTTACATTCTGGTATTTGCACGTTACATTAAGGGAATTAATAATATTATGCTAAGGAACTTAATAAGTTTCTTTGTGCATGTATTTTCCTCATGCCTAGTTTGTTCCATAAAATTCAGAAAAGTTCAGAAAACTCCAGCTACTTGAAGGATGTTCATCCTACCCTAAAGCAATCAAAATCAAATCTATTACCTATCATTAAAATCAATAACAGTTCTATGGATAATGCATAAGGCAGTAATTAATTGGAATTTGTCTATATCATGAAAAAAATCATTTGATACTTTTGCAAAATCAAAATGTACTCTTATTTTTTCAATATACTTGACAAAATAACCCCAACATATTTTATTCACATGAAATGACAGAGTATTGTCTAGAATCCTAAAATTTTAATAATCCTTTTTCATGTTATGCACAATATATATAAACTATATATCATGCATAGATAGATAAAGACATATCATGCACCAAAAGCTTTACCACAAAAGTTTTAATTCATAGTACATTTACACAGGGAAAGACTTGTATTTTGAACTTACTATGCTTCACTCAAGTCCAACTAGGAAATGTATTTTCCCGTGGTTATAACACTGTTCTAAGTTCTACACTGAACCATCTAATGCTCAAACTCAGTTTCTGGTGTATTTTAAAATATCTATGGTTCGATATGAAATACACTGAATTTGTTTGATGTCACTGCATTATGCATAGCCTTTTTATAGAGACTATAAGAATTTCAAGACTTCTTATCTGACTTAGGATCTCAATTCTGTTGTTTTATTAGGAAACGGTCTTTCATTTTTGAGAATAGGAAAGACTGATTAATGCAATCATCACTAACTCTCCCATTGACTTCTGTGATGGCAAAATTAGGCTTGCCTTGTACACCTTTACAAAATTATTTTTACAAAACATATTTACTCACAAAATGAAACTACTAATATCTCATTTATTGCTGTTTCAAGGAAACATTTTTTACTGGCAAAGACTGTGTGTTATAATGCTTAACACAAAAGTGGCTGAACAAAGAAACCCAGCTCTAACTGACTGATAAGAATACTCACAGATTTTCTGCTATGCAAACTTGAAACTTGTTTGCAGCCAAAAAAGTACTCAGAATTCCTGTAGTAGATTCTACAGTGTATTGTTGTGTACCATGGGAGTTGCTCCTGCCATGTCCGTATCGTTTCTTGTCAGAGAAGCACAGAAATGCTGAAACACAATACTATTCAAAACACGTTTAAGTCTGGTCCTGTCCTGCATTTTATTACATACAGAAAAGTACTTTTTCAGTTAAGTAGGTTTTTGACTTCATACACATATCCTAGTTCTGATTGTGTGCAGATTTAAATGTGTTTAATAAGCAAACACCGAGGTCAACCAGTGGCATTGCAAAGTGTGCAGAGTTAAGCATGTATTCAAGTCTTCAGAGGAGTAAGATCTGCATTACAAGAAATAAGTTTTATATTTATATCCAAATTAAATAGCATAAGGGTTGATGGCATTCTTTTTACCCATTCTAAATTCCCTGTTTAGTTTCTTGGGTCCTCTGTATAAGTTGCATGAGGATTCCAGAAACTACACAGAACACTACACAGAAAGACTTCTAGATTCTCTATTTTTTTAGCATTTCTACACAGTACTAATGTCTTAACAACCCTATTAAAATTGATAGAGGTTCAGAACTGGTGGTTCTTCCTTAGTCTGTGTTAGTACTAGCTCACATTCAATTCACAGTTGAAATTAAATACCTTAGCATTTGCCTTATTGTTTTTAACATGGGAGATAATATTGTATGGCTTTTGTCCCATATTCTTAAGTAAACAAAAGAGCTCACAAAAATTATATAAGACAAATTAAGACAGTTTTAAGATCAACTTTTATTGAAAAATTAAAACTGCATTGCATATCTTCTTTATAACTTCAACATTTCTTAAACCACAAAACAGAGATTCTGTTTAAAAAATCTCTTCATATTTGTCACCATTCAAAAAACAGATTATTAACTAAGTCAATGATTATTTTAAAATCCTGGGTTACTCCCAAGGCCCCTGGTTCTGTCTGTCTGCCATGAATGGTATAATCTAACTATCTTTTCTTAAAAGTACCTTTAATAATACAATCAAAAATTTTCTCATTCAAAATCAACAGCTGCTGTTGATTTTTATCCAACAGTCAGTCTTTTCCAAATAAGTTACATCAGTTAATAAGCACTGCAGCTACATATTCAGCTAAGATCTTACCTATTATTTATTTGATCTGCATTAACCAACAGAAAATTACAGCGATTGTCTACATAATTTCAAAGACAAAATTGCTACCTTAGAGTGTATATTAAACCTCAGAAAAACAAAGTTACTTACCTGGAATTGTAATGCTTTGAATTAATCAACATTATCCATATTTCCTGATCTCTCTCAGTCAATAGTGTATAGATTAAAAAGCAGGAAAATTCCAGGTAAGCTTTTGTCTGAGAAGCTTATTTTCGTCATTACTCAGATGAAAATTACCTACTGAGAAGAAAACACAGATGAGTTTTCTCAGTGATGTCTGTAACTGCTCTGGTAGAATCAGATAATGAAGATGGAAATTAATATGAGCCCTGTGACTATGTAAGCAAGTATATGTGATAGGGAACACTCCAGAGTCTGATATTGGAATTAAAACCTTTGCAAAAGTATAATTGTAGGTATCATCTGTGTCAAGACACAACACTGCAGAAAGGCAAGGTAAAATGCAGAGTGTAGGAAGGTAAATTTAAATGCCCTGTCTTTAGAGAAAACACTCCTATGTTAACTGTATCCCTTATGAAACAGGCAGAAGTTGCTCTATTAACTCCCACCTAGCTGCAAATCACCAATTGCAATGGGTAGAACCTCTGATGCTTTTGGAGGTCAAAACAGAATACTTCATTAAATGAAGAAGCAGAAATTTTAGTGATTTAAACATTTTATATGTGCTGAAGAGATCAAGATCTATTTCTGACTGCATCACAGGACTGCCCAAGGCTTGCTGTATACATGCCAGTAAGCCATATTATGGTCTTTCCTGTAGCTTCAAGACCAGTTACATGAAGATGATTCTCTTTACCCAGTTTATATGCTTCAATGAAAAAAAAAATCAAGTGCAATAAAGTATTATTAAGAATATTGAGATAATGTTCTTGAGGTTAAGGAGGTTAAAATATTACAGTTAGAGGATTAAGGGTAAATTGAGATCTTTAGTAGTACTGTTGCAAAAATATCTCAACTAGAGAAGTGCATGAAGTCAGAAATTCCCACCTAAGAACTAGCTGAAGAAATCACAATGACCATGGTGCTGTTTGTGTGGAAGACATAAAAGCTAGGTCAGTAGTTATACATCTTTGCATTGATTGCACTAGTTCACATTATTTCTCATAAACAAGAAGGACTGAGGGAAATCTTTCAATCTTCTCTAGCTGCCCTTTGAATAAAATTAAAATATGACATGACTAGATCTCAGGCAGAAGCCTGTAAATTGAAATATGACATGTACTTCCTCTTCAAAACAAACTTCTTTCTATATTCTAAAATCAGCACTCAATGAGAGACCCTCTAGTTTTGATGAATAGGGATATCTGTAAAGAATGACAATATTGTGGAAGTTGGTACTGAAGTCAATGTTCACACTGACTACTGCATTGCAGGCCTAAGGCCACACAGCATAAATGTCTACATCAAGAAATGTTAAACATTGAAGATGTGGTAAAGTACCAGAGTTATAATTAAGGAAGATTGAGATTTCAGATCAAGAAAGCTAGAAACTAATTACATTGTCTTGAGGAAAATAACCTAATGAAAGAAATATTGTACTGATGAGATTACTGGGTGGGTTTCATGGTATAAAAACCCGATGTAGATAATCTTTTGAAATTCATTCTCATAAAGATAAAAGATACTGACAAAATTATAACAATTTTTAGATTCAACTCAAATAGTTTCAAGAAACTTTTTACAGAAGAGGGATAAGCAATAGCCCTGTGAAAAGCTGGAAAGGCTGTGCTATACAGTATGGCATTTACCACAACAGCTTCTTCCCTCTCCCTGCTCTGACCCAGCTGAAGATGTAAGACAGTATCCTCAGAAGACAATCAGTGGGTCCTGAGGATACAAATCTCCCCTGGCTGTAGCTGTCCTTCCACAGGACTGAAAGAGAGGCTGCGAAAGCTGCACAGCATGACTGGATTTCACTGAATTTTTCTAAAATGATTTGATTTGAGTTCTGCTTTGCATAGAAGATAGCCATATAGTCATGTATGAAAAGGTTCAAAATTAGCATATTCCATTTATCACCATGACAGTAACTCAGCAGACAGGATTATTGAATCTTCATTTTGTTCCACTGCTCTGCTTCCAGTATGGAGTTTTCCACTCGGCAGTATCGATTATCTAATGATTAAAATGGAACAAGCTGCAGATGACTCTGGTGTCTATACTTTGAAAAATCTAGCCAGTTGAAATTATTGTGACAACCAGCTGTATTTAAAGATTTGGAGATTACTTTTCATTTTATTTATTTTATAAGCTCCAAACACATAGTGAATTTCATTTCACTAAAAGAACGATGCTCGTTTAAACTTCCACAGAATTTAGTTAAAATGGTCACAGAGATTAGTCCTGAAATACAATCAAAAACAGGAGCCTTGGTTAGCAACCAATATTCACTAGAAAAGCATTCAGAACACTGAACAGACAGTCTGACATTACAATAAATAAAACTGAAGGTTCTAATAGATTAAAGGGATTTCGTCATTTGACAATCTATACACAATGTTAGAATTCCTCATATTCAGTAAAATTATCTGTAAGTTATTACTTTAAGGGCACTAGAATTTAAATGAAAGTGTCAACTAATATTCTTGTATTTTTCTTTGGCTCACAAAGACACTAAAATACCATAAACATTATTTAGAACTTCAATAATATATAAATAGGATACATTACAAATGGAAGAAAATACAAGACAACTCTTCAGCATGGTAAATCTCTGCATATAAATAAGCAAATATTTCGTATACCTACAATTCAACAGTTATCTTGCTGTAAAACTATTACATTTAAATCCTTTTACACAAAATCATTTAACAATAATATACACAATCTACACAAATTAACTTCTAAAAATACAGCAATATTATACCTGTTACAATGACTCTGCTACTATTATCCCCTGATGTGACACTAAAGGGGAAGTACAACTATTTTACTTGAAGGTGCTGTTAGAGATTGCTGTTTTGCACATGAGAGAAGCACCAACAGTAAGATTTAATAGTTATATATTTTCTTTAGCTCCTAAGAATCTACATTTTAGAAATGTTTCTATATGTCTATTTTTACCTGGCAGAAAATCTGTAGCACATTATCCACATCATTATTTGTTGAAGGAAAAGGTAATTCTCTTAAAGTGGAAAACATGCTGTGGCTTAGATCTAAGTTTATAACCACTTCATATATATATATATATATGTATGTATATATATATATTTTTATATATTTATTTATACTGTACATATATACTGTGTAGAGTTCTTAATTTACTATTTTAGTACTTATTAATTTCCTGCTGACTATGATAAACAAGACCAATGCAAGAGTCAATAGTACTTCAACTTCAAGATAATGCGTTTTCCCTCAGTAATATGTTCTACCAATACATATATGTTTCAGTAGCCTATAGTTGTTTTGTTTAAGGATGTCTTAGGAGATTTGAACTTAGAGAATTTCCTTAAAACATGTTCTGAAGAATTGAGTTAAAAAACATAGCCAGTGCTTAAAACCAGTGAATTAGAGAAAGAAACAGTTCAGCCACTGTATTACAGCTCCTGCCCCAGTCTTTCGATTTCCTCAATGAGGAAGTCAATGTCAGACTTAGTTGCTGCTGGGTTCGAGATGACCATTCGGAAGAAGTTGACTTTATCGCCCTGAGGCTGATATCCAACCATGGTAGTACCTGACTCCATCATTAGTGCTTTGATTTTCGGTGCCACCTTTAAAAAGAAAAAAAAAAGAAAGAAAAAGAAAGATGGAGAAGAGTGATTTAAAAATGCTGTCCTTTCTTTGTATGACACATTTCTTGATTTGGAAAAAAAAAAATTAACTAGAGATCAGGAAGGCACATTTTTTGTACAAAAATATCTGTAACAGAAAAAGCTTGGAAGACAAAATGTGTAGGACTGGATATTTAAATGAAGATTGACAAACAGTAATATCCATCTTTCTTATCAATAGACTGATAGCATCCTAGAGTATTCACTGTATCATAATTTTATATATTAAATGTACATGTAATTTCTTTGTGCTGAAGAAAGAAGAAATATTTTCTGTCTTGTATGAAAGCCTACTCCAGAATCACCTTTTTGAGGCTTAACAGTGTTTTCCATGAGAATATTATGTATTCTGAAAGTCAGCTTCTGACACGGGGCAGGGGAAGCCATGGAACAACAGTGGAAATGTTTCAACAAGATCTACATCATAAAGAGTATTTTCTGTTAGCTTAAGCCATGGAAACCTTCCAGTAATTTTGCAGTACTGTGCATTTACAGCAATCTCACTTCCTCACTTTAATTTACAAGGAATAATGTTCTGACAGTCTTAATATTTTGTATTGATCGAGTCCAGTTTTTCCAACCAGATCTTCTTTATCCTAATCTCCTTTCTGCCATCCAAGGTCAGATGTCTGGCTCTTTTACTGTTTTGTAGGATGCTTTATGATTTTCCCTAAGAGTCAAGTCAAACATTTTCTCCTCTTACCAGTCTTACCTGTCTTCCTGCTTTCTCTCTTTTTTGGCAATTTCTTTATCTAACATGTCACTGGGTTGACCCAGCAATTTCTGTTCTCTTCTGTTTTCTTTCCCCAGTGTGATGCAGACACAAAATCCTCTACAAAATCCCCCAAGTGTGCCTCCCAAGTTCTCCTTTCCCAAATATTAAAAAAATCCCCAAAACCCCCAATTTATTTTAACAGCTGTAAAATAACTCTTTTGTCTGCTGAATGTATTTCATTCTGCTTCAATCCATCTAAAGCGATACTACAAAACTGATAGATTTCAGTCCCCTCAAGCCGTAAGTAAAATGTTCCTTTTCCTGGTGGTGCCTCTATGATGCCTTCACTTCTCTCTATCATTTCTTCAACTAAATTTATCCCAAAGTCTTCTAAAGGGTATTCATTTTCACTGAAATACATTAATGCATGACTAACCAAGCACATTAAAAATCAAAATAAAGGCCTGAGCAGGACATGTGGGTTTCCATGTCCTTTACCTGTCCCAGCATTTTCAAAGAGTTACCCTTCTGTTTCTCTTGCTAAAATACTTTGAGTTAAAAGAGTAGGCAACATTCTTGCATTTAACAAAACACATACCCGGTGCAACTTTTCTCTTCTCTCCTCACAGTCTGGCATGCCCCTGAGACTTGGTGGAATATACCAAAAACATACATTTGTATGCTCTGGCTGCAAAAAGAACCAAACACATACATCGATAAACAAAACAATATCAATCAATCCCACACTAAAGGCTAGTCAAGTAGCATGTTAGTATAAACATAGAAGACAAAACTTTAACTTTCCTAGTTCTGCATGCTAAAACATTACAGTACTGCCAGCTGCATATACTGTCTTAGATTCCATATATATTGTCAAATTTACAATGTTCTAGGGTGCTAATGAAGAGCAAATGCTTTTCACCTTCATCAGTTTTATGAGGAACTGTTTTCCAGGATTGCAGCAAGAGCAAACCAATTTGCTTTTTCTTGGTAAATGGAGGGCAAAGTATATTTGTTATTCTATCACCCAAGAGCTTATGCTGTGGCAGTAGCACTACAAACAGAACACACAGCAAACATAGCAAGTTTTCAGTTGTGTATGTTATAATGTGGAATCTCAGCATGAGTAGATTGTATTAAGATAGTCTTCATGCCCTAAACTGAGAAGTCCTCTGCAAAAGAGAAGGAGATAAATCAGACATTTATGGTAAATAACCACATACATTTGGCAAAAATTAAATGCCCAGGTGCCGATAGTCTTGTAGTTCTTTA
The DNA here is from genome assembly GCA_013401255.1 of Urocolius indicus. Lineage (NCBI taxonomy): Eukaryota > Metazoa > Chordata > Aves > Coliiformes > Coliidae > Urocolius > Urocolius indicus. The sequence goes on from WBNH01012624.1 coordinate 304,256, forward strand.
GAAAACCAGAGCAGTTTTGCATAGCTGGCTTGAAGAATTGTGAGAAGTGTGAAGACTGTTTTCAAAACTCCATACATACAGACTTGGCTCCTACATGCAGATTAAATGAAATAAAACTTACCTCCCCTTCAAAAACCATCTCAAAATCTTCTCTGTTTTTGATTTTAGTGTAGAGATATTCTGCCAGCTCCAAGCATTTGTTGATCTGATTTTCAAATCCTACAGTACCCTATTTCAGAAAGAAAGTATTCATTATATAGTCATTTTTCCTCTGATGCAATCACCTTTTCAGATAGGTTTCACTCTTAAATGTTTTCAGTCAGAAAATGTTTAGCAGGTATTACTTCTTGCAATTTAAAAGTAAAGTACAAAAGTAGCTAAATGTGGCCTATACTGTAATCACTATTTGGTTTTGGTCTTAAGGTAATGTATTTTTATAACAACAAGGGCTTTTGATATTAGATCCTTTTTAGCTTTTTTTTCTGAGTTTCAAAAAAATTGCAAATATTAATCTTGTCTTCCTTGATCTTGTTGAAAGACTAGGAACATGGAATAGAAATTCAGCTGAAAGGGTAAGAGTGATCTTCTTTGGTGAGATCAGTTTACCAGCAGAGGTAGAATCGGTAAGTTAGTTTTAACAAAGTGTGTTCAGCTGGTATTTAAAAAAACGTTCAGTCCATGTTTTGATGGTGTAGTCAGCACTTGGTAATTAGAACCATAAACAAAACATTTAAAAGTTGCTAGTCACAGTCTGATTCTAATGTGTTACATGAGGTTTCACATTATTGGTTTACAGTACGGAAACTATTTTTGAGGAAGAACTGAGTCAAAACTGAAACACATTTAGGCTGGCAATCAAACCCATTCTGATTACTAAAGTAATTGTTAGAAGTATTTTGTGTTGAGCTCTTATGTTTCTCTTTTTTTTTTTTCTGAAGAAGTTTTAAAAATAAATGACAGCTCTACAATCTGTTCAAAAGTAACTGTATATCAAAAATTCTGTTACTTTCTTCCCTCAGTCATCAATACTCACAAAATCTACATGAGAACATCTTTTATCATCACAGGTTGTTTACTAGTGCTGTCTAATAGTCACCTAGACTGAAACTGGTTTGTGTCTGTACATGCTGACCTTAGATTTAATCTCAATTTTAAAAAAAAATGATTAGGCTGTGGATAGGTTTACCCAAGCGAGTTCCCATTTTGTCAGCAGAAGAGTCAGAAGAATAGTAATAAGTTGGCTACAGATAAAGAAATAAAAATTAAAAATGTTTTCTTGACTACAGGAACTTTCATCTTGTGAACATGTAAGCCCATAGGCAAGCCCATGCTTAAATTCAGCCATTCAGGCATACCAGGGAATCAACTGTTAATCATCAGTTGAATAAAGCTGCATAAGAAAAAGGCTTTGCTTTCAAAGTTGCTTATAAAATCTAATGTATTGAAACTTGATGTTCAAAGGAGTCTTGTAATTCACCAAGTCCACTCCACTGCTATTACTAGTAATCTGTCATAAGATACATATGTAAGGGTAAGGAATCACAACAAATTTTGGTGTCCTGCCCTCACTGATTCCACTGCAGGACTTATCTAATGACTTCAAACTTTCTTCTAACTTTCAGCTGAATTTATTGGTGACTAACACTGTTATATAATTTAAATGGGTTTTTTTCTGACCTGAAACTCAGATACCTATGGGTTTAGAGATTGTAATCACACAAACATTTATGTTAACAAAATGTGTTCCATTCCATGAGACTTATAAATTAAACACATACATTTCTGCTTTTTGAGATGAACTTTTCTTATTTACCTTTGCTTTCCACATCAACCAGAATTTGAAAATGTCCACGTGCCGACCACACTGTATTGCCTTATCTCCAGTGTCATAGGATACATCATACTGCTTGTCTTGCTGGAAGAGGTAGCCTGCACACATTTGATTGCAGCCTTGAAGTAGACCCTGTAATGAAAAACGTGTGCTGACATGACTTATATTGCATATGCGCATATGAAACTGTATGTATTCATATATTCAAAATGTGTTTCAAATATAGACAGGAGAATTGTTTCTCAATGGGCCAAATTACAAAACCTTGACCTTGTTTTGTAAATCTGAGCCACAAAAATTATTTCATAACCTAAAGTGGTTCTCTCAGAAGTTCCTGAGTAGTCATATGGTTTTACACACTCACACAGCCACACCTGAAAAAACATTCTCGGGTAATTTGGATTCCTAGTTTTTGATATTAACTTTGTCCAACTTGCTTTGTAAGGCTATGTTCTTAAGACTTAAATTTTTGATGTGTTAAACTACATACTAGACTAAAGCTGTGGTCAGTGCAGCAGGCAGCTGCAGAAAATGGAGAAAAAAAGGTAACTGAAGGCTTCAACTTTATACATTGTCAGCTTTACGATACTTAACATTAGTAATAAGTACGATGATCTAAACCAGACATTTTTTGGTAACACATAAATATGATCCACAGACAAGTAGAAACCTATGGATTACTGGTAAATATCTCTGAAGGAAACACAGAGGAGTAAATTCATGTATGTTACATATGTGGTATTTCTAAAACATCTTGCATCATCTTTAGAATTTATTAGTGATTCTTTGAAGAAGCTCAAAGACATTGGTGTATCTAATAAATACAAAAGCACCTATCAAAGTTCTCACATAGAGAATATAATTTACCAAAATCCTGCAATAGTTAGCGTAATAAGCATGTATGCCACTAAATAACGGCTAGTGCTTCCCTCCAATAAATTTCAAAGTGTTCATAAAGAGAAATAAATGCTGCAATCTTTGGTTTAGAGATTAGTCACCTGAAGGAGCAATGACAGACCTGGGGCCAGAAACCACAGCTCCTCCATTGCAGTTTGATGAGCAGGGAACACTTCCCCCACTAACATCTTCTAGTAGCAATTGACACACCAGAAATTAGTAGACAACAGATTTAGTCCTATTCACAGATGATACGACTTTTTATAATCTAAGGAAAATACATATTGCTTTAAAGGATTAAGATATCGGTTTTGCTTTCATTCATGACAATGAAGAACCCATAATAAAAGCAGCATTTTTTTTCTCAACAGGACTGAGAAACTTTTAAACCACTGTGTAAAGTCAAAAAGTTGCTTTTTATTTAAGCAGTTTGGACTATGACCATTTATTAAGATCAAGGGTGTCAGTTCAACATATAACAGAAACACAATGTAAATCCACACAATTATTCCTTCCAAAAGAAGTTTTGAAATAAAATGCATTTTGCACTACCCTTGTAAAAAGTATGGCTTGATAATTAGTTGGGTTCATTTTTTAACTGCTTAATTATGAAATGTTAGGCAGACCTTCTCCCGGACAAGAATGGCAGAGCATTGTAACAACACTCCCATCATCTTGTGTGGATTCCAAGTGACCGAGTTGGCTCTGCAAAAAAAAAAAAAAAACAAAACACATTACACACTCTGGTAGGTCTGGAAAACAGAAACTCAGTTTGAAGTAATCACCTTTGTTTGCTGCTTTCAGCTGGAAATGTATGAAATTTTGACCAAGATGATTTCACTACAGAAATTATTACTGTCTCTAGTGTCTTCTTTACAAAGGGAAAGGAAGGTTTAATGTGTTAACATTGTAATATCAAACTTACAACTAGTTTATGTTATTACTAATACCAGCTAATTAGTGTCTGACTGTTACTTAGCTGACATAATAACTTCATCCCCACAAAGACTTCACATCCAGAAGCTGCACTAATAAAATTAACAAAAGCAGTCTGAGGGGTTACATAAATTCAAAGTACTGATTGAAGGAGGGAGATGCAAATAATTAAGAAAATAACTTGAGTTCTAGGAGAATACAGTTATGTACTGAACAGCTTTCTAAGCAAAGGAAAAAGATACTCCTCTTGCTTACCTGTTTTTCCAGTTGAAGCCACAAGAGGCCTTTTCTGTACTAAGCTGTCAAACCCATAGGCTGTTACAAGGCTATAAAATTTTACATCATGATCCTACCATTCTGTTTGTAAAGCTCTCACCTTTTTACACGTAAACACAGGTAGATGCACAAGATCATCTAATTTACTAGCCAAACAGCCGAGATGTTCTGCATTTTAATATACTATCCTGGGTACTTTAATGATGACACTAAAATAAATGTGCCAACATTGCACAACCATTGACCTCTTCACCCTAAGTAATTAATTACCAAATGTCCTTTTGATTCACTGTATGTTCCAGAGAAGGAAAGTGCATAATCAAATTTCACAGACTATGCATGTGTTCTCACAATGTGGTTGAAAGAAAATTCAAAGGTTTTTCCTCCTCTTCTACCTCCTGCTCTCAGAGGACAGACATACTTCCTCTGTTCTGAGCAACATAATGTCTCCTTCACCCCAGTCTGAGAACCACTAATCCCATAAAGATTCCAGATCTCTATATGCACTGGGTTACTCCATAGCACCCCTCAGCTGAAAGAACAGCACAGTCTGTGCTTGTACCTAGAGAGCTTGGCATTTCTCTACGATCTTCTACTTAGGCAGTGCAAACCAGTAGGTATATAGTTCAGACCTAGGAGGCAATTATGTTTTGAAAAACTTCACTAATAGTTGCGACGTAGTAGTAAAGAAACATGAATTTATGTACCAGCTTGTTTACTTTTGAGAACACTGTGGTTTCAGTTTACCATATTTATTTCACTTCCAATGTTGCAAAGAATTTCAAGTAGTTTTTGCAAGAAGTCTTAGGTTTGCTTTTTGGGTCTCTAGCCTGCATAGCCAGCCAGGGGCTATCCTGCCCTGGGCAATCCTGGCTTTCCGCCGTGGCCGCAGGCCCAGCCTTGCATACCCATCCAAGGCTGGCCTGGGTATTAGCAGCTGAGCCCAGCTGGGGCCCATGACAGGCAATTAGGCAGTACACGTGGGCCCCGTCCCATGTCTGAAGATTCATACAGCTGGCTAGAAAAGAAATAATACCATGCTCTGTGGCCTGCTGCTTTCTGTATCTGCTTAAGGTTATGGTCTTAATTAGCATCTCTAGATTGACCTCAGGTCAAAAGAGGTGTGCCAAACTACTGTGACTAAACCTGTGCAGCATAAGGAAGCTACTTTAAAATGCTGACTTTATATCAGACACATTGCCATAACATGAGTGACTAGCAAACTACACTGGGCAGAGGTTGATACAATTTTCCTACTTCAGAGAACTGCTACCACACCACAAACTGCTGTCCTTGTGACAGAAAAGTCCACATGGTTTTCCTAGCAGTGCCTCCATGCATTGTTCTTTAACTTATATTTGTTCTACTGCATGAAATGTTCACCATTAGGAAAGTTTGTTTTCCCTAAGGAAGAGCATTGCTCACTGCTTTCATTTTACACCATTACACAATGCCTAGATTTGGCATGATTGACTGAAGGAAGCAATTTCGTGCTAATTTGAGCGCACATGAGTAGAGCTTGTTTCAAATCTTTTTTTTTTTGCTTCCCTGGAAGCTGTTACTGCAATGATGGGAAAGAACTTATCTTACTGGTTCTTCATTGGTTTTCTGCTTTTTATTCAGACAAGCAGCCTTTTATGATAGAACCATTACAGAGGAACTCTAGAGACGAATACACTCATGGGGTTATAAAAATATTACCTCCTACAGACTACAGCCTTGTCATTGTTGGATATGGGAATAAGTGTGCCAGAGACTACACATGGAACTCCTGAACCATAAGGACTAGGTGGAGGCTCACACTGTCACTTCCAACACAGATGTTTTTGCCTTCTAAAACTGGGTTCAATTAATTATTTTTTAAAGACTAGCTGCTGGTCTCAGTATCTTGGTCTTGGTATCTTGGTAATGAGTTATGTGCTTGGGGACACACACTTTCTCTTTTCTGCAGACTTCACTCTAGCCTCCTGCCAGAGCTTCCCGCCTGTTTAATGGAATTCCCACATGGCACCAAATTGTAGGCCTCTGTGTCCTCAGATGCAGTATCTGTGACTCTTTCTGGCCTCCCTGTGAATGCCCTCAGTCTTCTGCCTGGCACAGTAGAACTATACCAGCTCTGTGCTACCACATAGTCCTTTACAACCTTATAGGTACTGAAATTTGCCCCCCAAAATTGCTGCTAATTCAGTCTTTACTGTGCATTCCTCTTTTTGTTGTATATGCATATATATGTGTGTATGTGTGTCTATTTTAGTACAAAAGCAAGCATATATGTATCTATAAACTTTCATTTAAAGAACATTCATTTTCAGGCAGAACATATACTCTTTTGTTTTCTGGAAATACCTGCAAATGCCTTTCAGGACAGAATCTCTACAAATTTCCACCATGTCATGGCTTCCCATCGTAGGTGTTCATGCTCAAACACCTTCTCTGAATTTGTCATTGCTATTCTCAAAGCCCTATGTTTTAGAGATTGTCTACTTCTCCTCACATGTTGTTTTTTTCTCCACAAATTCTCCTTCACCCATTCCCAGATTTGTGATCCCTTACAAGCTCTTTTTTCATTTTGCCAAGCAATATCTTTGTCCTCTATCAAATCTGCTGAAAACCTACCTTTTACTCAGCTGTACGTCCCTGTTTTATTCTGTATTATTGTTTCAATCTTCCTAGTGTGAACCTTTCCTGTCTCTCTTCCTTTTGATTAATTTAGTGTTTAAACACATCAATGCAGCAAATTCATCTTTTCATGAGTTTGCCAAGTGTCATGTACCTTATGAAAGTACTTTAATAAGACTAATACAAATAAGCACTATGTAGTAGTACCTTTCTATTCCACTCAATTTATGACGATGCCTTCGGGACATTAAGAGTCCACCTCCCCAGGCAGCCTGGAAGAGATATAGAGAAGACTCATTGCTTTGAAAAAGTCTAACTTATTTTAATTCATTCAGAATCTAGTAAGATATATTTGAATTTATAACAAAACTCCATTTTTTTTCCCAAATAATAGCAGTTTTTTTAGTTACTTACATCTACATGGAGCCAGAGGTTATATTTTTCGCATATGTCTGCAATCTCCTGTATTGGATCAAAGGCTCCATATACTGTTGTGCCTGCAGTTGCATTTACAAAGAGAGGGATGTATCCCTACAATAAAAGTAACAATATCACATACAAAATCCAACTTCTTTTAAAAAAAAATAAAATTGCCGATAATTTTAGAAATGTTGCTATCTCATTTTCCAGCCTACAAATGTTTTTCTTCCCACGTGAAAGGTACATATAAGCAACAGTATGCACTAAGAAATTGTATACCTGGTAGTACGAACAAAGTCTGGTTTTATTGTGCTGCAACATCTCAAAATTAACTAGTCAGAAGGTAAAGAATAGTATTTTGTCTAATCTCTTTCAGTGAGGAGATTCAAATGTTCTACTAAAAGACTACCAATAGTCAAGCAAAGTAGAGACTTTTACAGAAGTATAAAGGAAAATTAATTAAATATGATTTCTAAGTTGTGATTTGAGGGCTCAAAGCTGTTCCTTTGTTCTTTATCTATTAATAAACATAACAAAGAAGAACAAAACAATCCAAAACAAAAATAATAAATGTGGAATTATCAGATCAAAGTGAGGCAAATTTGAATTAGATTAAATAAATGTGAATTTCAATTACCTAATGTAAAGAAGTTAAGAAATAAAAAGCATAGCAACTTTGATTGCTTTAACTTTGGTGGGTTTCTACAAAATGTATGGATTTTTCGTTGCATTGATTCATTGAAATTAAACTGGTTGGCTTTATGTACTAATCCTGCAGCCTCACACTTGAAATCTATGGGAATTTTTAGGACTTCAAGAGACTTTTTAATGGTTTTGATTGAAATTTAAAGTTTGGATAAACGTAGGTCTAGTTTCATGTTTTCTTACTTTTTAAAATATCTTTACAAACAGAAAGATATTTCTAAAAGTCACAAAATACAGGTGAGGTTCAACAGTTAAAAATCCTTTGGTTTTAAACAGTAAATGGAAATCTTAGGAAGACATATAGATAATTCCCTAATGAATGTATAATTAGGCTGCATGTATACTTATAATATTATATAAATACTATAATTTATATCATTATAATATTCTCTTTTAATGTTAAGCCTCAGAGTTCAAAGGAAGAGGTCATTTTATTAAGCCAAGCATTTAAGCACTAATATTTGAAAATACACACCTTTTGTTTTGCTTCCAAAATTTTTGCCTCCAAATCAGCTGGTATTATTTTGCCTCTGTAATTATTGTAGAAACAGAAAGACAAAGCAAATTAAAGAATGCACACTAGCTACAGTTGGAATAGTTTAATAGTATCTTCTCAACAGGCCATTAGCAACTTGGCACACTGTACAGAACCAGTCCTTAAGCACAATACAACAAATTTAACAGATGAACACATTTAATATATTAAAATCTTAGCATTCATCCTACCTTTCATTGCATTTTATCAAAATTACATTGTCTGTTCCAAACCCAAGTGCAGCTCCAGCTTTCTTTATTGAGTAGTGACTCTGCAGCAAAACATATGCACATTTAATGGAGCAGTTGTTTAATGATGATGTATCTTCACAACATACATCAATAAATTAAGAATTAGCAGTGTATTCAGCTTACATGTTCTGAGGTAAAGAGAATCAGTTTAGGGACAGCAGCCATGCCTTTGGTTTTGACTTCAGGAAAATACTTGTAGCGTGCAGCCATTATGCTGTACATGTTGGAGATAGCTCCTCCTGTGAATGGACAAATAAATGGATGGGTAATAAAATGATGAGTAAAAATGCATATTAGACCAAAGACATACAAGTCTCATTTGCATTATGCAGTGAAAGTAGCAGTGAACTATGAAAAAATAAATCTTTGAAATATATGGACTCTGTCTAAACAGCATAGGGACAGATCCTGCAGAAAGTGATACTGATGGTCAGAATTCTCTAGCCATTATCTCTTTCAATTGCTAGCATTTTGTAACACATTACCAAAAAGCTTAGCTTCCATCATGCTTCTTTTGCATGACAACTATTTCATAGCAAGAATGACAGGAACATGTCAAACTGTCTGAGACTGAAGAAATGTTGCATAGTAGATGGATTTATCTACTCTCACTGTAAATGTAGTAGAAGCCTCAAAGGTAGATTTCTACTGCCAAGCTGGTTATTCTAAGCTTCCCTAGACTCAGTTAAGGAAAAGGGGCACTTTGTAGTCTATGATCCAGTTAATCTATTTTGACACCTACTTTTGAAGAACGTGAATGGAGGGAAAACACCTATTTCTTTTGGTTTACTACTAAAAAATAGTACAGGAATCTGGAGTTCTGCTGGGTGTCCACATTGTCCACATGTGGTCCCAGGACCTCCACATGGTTTACCAGTCTTTTCTGTCATTGCTTACTGCCTATACATCACTTTTCCAGGAAGACACTTTGTCTTGGTCTTCATACTGGAATCACACTTGTGAATCCAATCAGATTATGTCTCAGATAATATTTCCCAAGAAGTGACAGGTAGTCACTGTCTTTTTCTGGCTGTGAGCCTAAACCTCACTGACCATCAAAGAAGTCAATAGATGATTCTCAAGACCATCTGAATGTTGGTGTTTAAAGGCCTAACTATATACCAGTCAAGTTTTATAATGTTGACTAGTCAAGATACATAGACATAATCAAAGATAACTTTTTTCTTCCCCAAAGCTTTTTTTGTGAGATGTTTAAATAAAGCATTCCTACTTCTAAACAACTGAAGCATTGTTTTCTCTTGTAAACACTGTTGACATTCATACACAGCTTATGTTTATTTTAACTTTTGAAGTTTTAGTCAAAGCACCATAACAGAGAGGAAAAACTCACCAGGTGAAAATATTCCATCACCATCTTTATTTGACCACCCAATAATCTCTCTCATCTTTCGGAGTGTTATTTGTTCCATGAGGACAAAAACAGGGGCAATTTCATAGGTAAACCTGCATAAAAAAAGCAAAAAATCCCCAAACAAAATCAAATGCAGATTCTAAAAACACACAATAAATTCCTGTTCTATGGTTCCTTGTGAAAATGCTTAAGATTCCTCAAAGTTTTCCTATAATTTGAGGTTCTGATATTGCAACTTCTGCCCAAGCAAAAATCCTCAGGAAGACAATGCTGGAAATATTGGTCAATAAAAACTGCAGCATTTTCTCTTTTGCAACTTTCTATAAAGCCGACATAATACCTAACGCTCACCATCATAGTGCTGCTGACTGCTGTACAGGATTGTACTGCAAAACATTTGTTTCCCAAAGTGCCAATTCCAAGCTCGTGGAACAACATATTGCCAAATCCTTATGAAAACAGTGAACTTCACTGGGATAAACACAAGCATAATTAGAAGTATTGAGCTCAGAGTTCAGAGTCTAAATACAATTAATTCTGTGGATATATTCTGTTGATGATCTCCAAGGACAACTTATTTCTACAATACCATGCGATCAATAACTGTCAAAAGTAATTATAAATGATGATTTTCTAATTACCAATTACCAAACCGAGTCAGCAGTCAACTATTGTATCTACTTAATGAGGGCAAAAAGCATTGCATATCCAGTGTGTCCTGATGTCACAGACAGATGTGTGGATGGAAAGTGACAGCCATACCACCATTTCTGGTGGTCAAGGTACATGGTAAATTAATAGTGCTACAAACTGCACCCGGACACTTTGGATCTGATGAATGTCTTCCACGCCAAACATATGCATTGTCTCTCAAATACTAAAAATTACATTTGAGAACAAGTACATCAAACTTCAAGGAGACATCTGAAATGAAGGAGGGAATGTGTGTCTGAAAAGCTTGTCTTCTATTCACAGCTACGCTAGTTAGTAAAAAATACTAATTTTTTCTTCAGTCTTTGTGTGCCCTCAGTCCATTAGAGAAATGTGACCATTATTTTTCAAACATTCCTTTAAACAGCATTTGTAATTTGTTAATTGTTGTAATTGCTATTTTCAGAGGCCAAAATACTGCTTACATGGCTTTTATCATCATTAGAACTGAGATAGACAGCACTAAGCTGAAGTTCGAATGCTGACAATATTTAGAGAGATAAAATTAATAAAGCAGTTGGTATCTGCTAACAGTTGGAGTTCTTTTTGTTGTTAAGTAGTGCAGGTCTAGGATATATTCCAATGTTTACTCGGGCAAAATGACCAACTGAAATCAGCATGAACTTGGCAGTGTAGAGATCACTGTAGCCTAATACAAGATACTTTTAAGCAAATGTGATTTGTTTTCCACCAGTTTAAACACATTTTGATTTTTATCCCAAGATCTTGCACACTTATCCCTACGTATTTCCCAGGAGACTTAAAGGCTTGTACAAAAAATATATAATGTTAAGCAAGTTTTTTGTATATAAAAATATCAAGGGTTGACAAAGGGGCTTTTGAGTGTACTCAAGCCCAACTAGACCAGCATTTGTTTATTTTGTTATGTAATTCTTTTCCAAGTATCCAAAGACTGACAAAGACATAAAAGACTGTAGATGATTATAAATAGAAAGGCCAACGCAGCTAGATAAGGTGATGGCTATGATGCTAAAAATCACATCTTGCTAAAGTTCATTCCAACTTATTTTAAACTTAACTCATTTTGAAAAATTCAGTTAAATGCAAAGAATGTGTTTCACTTGGAAGAAACTATCTGGCTTTAGAACCAATCTCCTGACAGAAAATGCTGGTTAGATTCTTCACACAGTTACAACCCTTACAGGTATTTCTATGAATTAACTAAATCAGTCATGAGTCTCAGCTATTTACTAACAATAAATGAATGGGGGTTTGGTTCTGGCCAGTGCTGGCTTAATTCTGCTGTCATCTAAAATCCCAGTCATTTCATCAGGCCAAATCATTCCAGCTACCTGCTCTCCTGATTGACAGTACATAAAATCCATTCTGAGAAAAAAAGTAAAGCATTTTACAACATTGTTCTATGTATGTTTTCATAGGAATAAATGCATAATATTGAAAATACCAATAGAATTTTCTCACTTTGGCTAATAATGGGCATAAAGAGAACTTATAGATAATACTATTGTTTTCTAACATCGGCTTGCCTTTGCATGATGAGAAAATGCCCTGTTTTACAGATCCCTAGGGCTGAATGAATAACAGCAACATCTGAAATTTCAACCCTGAAAGTCTTATGACTAGTGATTGACCCATGAGTAGCACATTGATACATCATTTCCAAGTCAAAATGGAAAGCTTATTATGATTATTTTAGTATGTTATCTTCAATGTTATTTTAGTAACACTTCCTAGTGACAATTTAAAACATTAAGACAGTACAGACGTTTTGATCACTCAAAACTCACTCGCAAAAGGCAACACTTTTTTTTTTAATTGTCCACAAATATTCTAAGTATTGTTTATAAGTAGAAAAGAAAAAATGGCAAATGGAAAGTATTTCCTACCATAACCCAATGTTACTGTCACTTGTGTGTTATATGTTTGTATAGCCGAAATAGGTTTGAACAGTTTCTAAGTAAAGGTCAGAACCTCCTCTCCTGTACTGGAACACTGCTCAAAACAAATAATATGTTTCTCAGAGCTCACAGAGACCATTTGGCTATTTTTGATAACCTTCTCTGTCAGTTCTTTGAATTGTATTTTACAAATCTTTTGCTTTAACCTTACTTGCATTTACTGTGTTATTTGAAAACACATCATGATGACCTTGGTTTGCCAAAAAAAAGGAGTGCAACATATTATTTTGCATTTGTTAAGCCTCATATGAGTAAATAGATGTTCAATATTCATGCTCACAGAGAAACATTTTTAAGATATGTTCTTGTTTAAAGCATAAATGGATCAGAAACTAGCTTTACAGAGCTAGCTCTTTAACAACTTACTTTCAAAACTGAAGAAAAAAAGCAACCTTGTTGAAAAAAAAAGTGTGACATTCTTAATAATTATGGCAGTATTTCCTAGTACTATCACAGTTTGCCCCAGAGCTAAATTCTAGTATATTCTATCAGATTTGTGCAATTTCACTGATTAAAAAAGGATATCTAAGTTAGTCAAAGAAAATGGACTTGAAAAAAGTGACTCTCTGAGGTATGTTTTGTCACAGAGGAACAATATTTAAGCAAAGTTTTCTTTTGGAAAGTTAGTCCAATTTGTTTTCACTTTTAATTGTGTTAAAAAAAGAGAAGAGGGTACATCACAATACTTATTTTATTATTAAAATACGTATTGATGGATTTTCTTCCCAAACAGCTTTTAGATCTGAATGTCTCATTCCAGTTTTTAGCAAATAGAGAACTAATTGATATGACAATTATCACAAAGAGCAGGGTGGTTTTGGCTAGCACATCTTGTGTGTTTTTCTTTATTGTTAATGTCACAAAACAGGCACAGCTCTTAATCTACATAGAGGTGCTAGTATTCAGCTATACTTCAGGAATCATATTTTCATGGATAAGCCAGTGAAAAAAATCGTTCACCTTCAACTCTTCAGGTACATTTCCTGTGTTTTGCCAATTAGCCACAAACTACCCAAAACAGAGGTAGCTTTAGAGTTAAAACCCATCCGAAACAGCATTAGAGCAGACTGTAGTAACCTGCTAGGTGTTTGGACTCCCATCACATTCCTGAGCATACACAAAACAATATGTAAATAAAAACTTCCTGGAAGGTTTTTGATTTGGGGAAGCTTTCCTCATTAATCGCACTATCTTTTGCAAAAATTCAACATCATATCTTGCATTTACATCTAGGGCCGGATCGTCAGCTCCCTGAAGGAAAGGCAATCCTCCAAGAGCCTGCTGGCGTGCGAGGAGACTTTTCCTACTTTATTGACCTCAAAATTAATGAAAGCTAGATGTTTAATGTATGTTCTAGATGTAAAATTTACTTTTCTATGCTTCCATTTATTTAGTTACACACTGCTTCAATAAATCTCAGACTGGTTAATTCCTTCCTTAGCATTACATTAATTTTCAGTGTTGCATTTTTAATGATTTTGATGCCTTCAAGAAGCCACTTCTTTATGAGCACATGAATGGCAAAAGGTGGTGACCCAAGCTAGCTGCCTCTGAAGTCAGCAAGAGGTATTCTAGTGTTGATATATGGATAGATGGCACAACTACAAATTTGAGAGACAAAGCTTTAAAAAACAAAAAGGAAGAAAGTGGAGAAGATAAAGATGATTGATCCAAGAGATGAAAAATAAGTTAACGTTATTGTATTAGAATCATCATGTTTTACTTACCATGTGCTCTAGGATATTTGTATTTCTGTTTAGCAGAAATGTAAGACTGTTCAGCTTTATGTAACTATTTTCAATGTATTACTGCCCCATTAAGAAAATTGCAATAGTTTTACTGAAGACACAGGGGAAAAAAGTCATCTAAAGAAGAAATTTACAATCTGTGACAATACACATCAAAGGTGGCAGCCCCTGTAAGCATCAGTCACAGTGCTGATGATAAGACCCTGCTTACATGTTTGTATTAGCTGTTGATGTCAGCCACTCTCCAGCCAAGCCAATAATGTCCAGGCCTGTGGACAACTGATTGAAAAAGCGAGGATGACCTGGAAAGACAATTAAGAGCAACTAAGAACAAGTCCAACAGTCAGGTTTCCATTTTAAACCGTCCCAACTATCGCGACACAAACGATAGGTTTACACTCATCACACAGCGGCGGCAAAGTTTTCAAAGCAAGTCCCGCGCACAGGGAGACCCTTAACCAACGCGAACAGATACCCGCTACGAATCTGAAAAACCACTTTAGAGACAGCTCCTGTGTGGCACAGTTAGCGTTTAAATTAAAGGAGGGAACCTCAGAAGCCGTTAGAGGCTGTAAAACCCCTCCGGAGCCCGGGTGAGGGCTATGGCTTGCCCGCGCCGTGCTGGGGACTCGCTGCGGGAGGAAACACTGGTCAGTGAGTAACAGCCTGCAGGTGTTGGGACCATTTGCGTTTGAATGGAGAAAGAGGGGAAACCCCATCCGCTTGTAAGGAGGCTGTAAAGATAAGAGATGGTTGCGGGGAAGCCGCGGAGCTCCGCGGGAGCTGGGCGGAAAATGAACCCGTGAGACGGGACGCGCTGCCGTGAGGCGCTGGGAGCACCCCCCCACCCCCCCCAGAGCTTTTTGGCACGGCTGTGTTCCTCATGTGATTTAAGAGCTAGGAGTCACCTCAGCAACAACGGCTTCCCAGTCAAACTGAAGTTAATCATGTTCCCGTGTTTCAGACAAAGTTAACCACTTTTCCGAGCAATACGCCCGGCTGTTGGGGGTCTACTCTCCTAGCATGACGAGGTGATCTTCCTAACGAATTATGCCCCTTTCTGAGGGGAGGGCGAAGGTGTCACCATTTAGCCCTTATCTCTGCACTCTTGGGCAGGCAGATAACAGACCGCGGAGAGCCCAGCCCTAGAGAGGAGTTCAGCACTCGACGCCCGAAGGGATCCTGCCACGTCGCATTTGACTCAACGCTGGGTACATCAGCATCTTTTGACATAAAGAAATAAATGCGATTCTGCTCCGAGCGATGTCAGCGGGAACCTTTCGGAAGCCTGAGCCTGCCGGCGCTGGCACGTCTGGGCACTCCCTGAAGAGGAGATGCTGCCGAAATGATGGGGCTGCTCTCGCCCCGGGGAGACAAGCCCAGACACACCACCCAGAATTATCTATTTGCTTTGAAAATCAGCACTTCTCTCCCTTGCCGTGACACGCGGTTTCGGAAGTTATTTTAGGAGACGTTTCGCTGACCTCCCAAAACTGTCAGCGACCCTGCGGTCAGCTGAGGCTGGGCTGCAGATTCAGCCCCGTTGGCTTCAAAAAAAGCTTCGCCTAAAGAGAATGCGAGCCCTTAGGGCCCAGGAAGCCCCTCGGCTCCTGTCCTGGGTCATCACGCGGCCCGGGTAGCTCCTCTTTAAAGCTGCACCAGGTACCGCTTTGAACAGAGCATCTCGGCTCCCGGGGGCAGGTCCTGCCGGTCCCACCAAAGCTCCGGGACGGGTGATCGGGGTGAAGGAAAGAGATTGCTCGACAACCCGGCTCAAACGACAGTGGACTTGCGGTGCGAGCACACAGACCACAGTGACTCCGGCTTTGCTGCTGGCCACCCATTCAGCAGACAACGGCTTTGGCAGCTCTCCTTTGATTAAGGGCACGAAATCAAGCGATGCTTCTGGCACTCCGGAATAAATCAAGCCACTGTGTACGTGCGGAAAAAAAGGGGAGGGGGGAGGCGGGGAGAGGGGGAGACAGGAGGCTAACCGCCACGTTTGTTGTCAACATTTTGTTCTTTACATGCACAGGGCTGGGTTTTCACAGCTGCGTAACTAAACGGGGGAGAAAGCAGCGCCCCGTCCTTCAGGAGTCATTGCTCGCGGCTGCCTAGCCACAAACCGGCAGACAAAAGCCTGTCTGTCCCAGCTCCCGCCACCACGCTGCTCCAGCTCCGCGGGACGACGGGCGGCCGCCTGCCAGGGCAGCGGCGTTCGCCGAGCCGAGCCGAGCCGAGCCGAGCCGAGCTCAGCAGCCTCGGATGGCTGGAGCAGGACCCGAGAGGGCAGACAGGCTCCTTACCGATCCAGTTCCTGACCTGCTTCAGTACGTACAGAGGCCAGGGCTTGTTGCCAGCCGAGCTTTCTGCTGATACAAATGCAAAACATTTCAGGCCAAAGAGCCTGGAAGAGCACCGACTTTGCTCTAGAGCCTGGCTACGCCTGGATACGGCTCACTCAGTAAAAGAAGTGTATTAAATGAGCATTTCTATCTGATTCAGAAGGACCTGGACAGTCTGAGTTCCTGGTAATAGGCTGAAATCCACAGGGTTCCTTTATTGATGATTCCTAGGATTTCAGTCTCTTTTTCATTAAATGTCTGGTGAACATAAAGAAGAAAAACTGCAAATTCAGTGTCATTTATGTCCTCATTTACCTAATGATATTGCTCCCTGGAGATACAGACAGCTCGCATTCCATCAAATGAAAGAGATTACGTCTTAAAAACTTGTACTGGGCTCTGCAAACAGCACCGAGCCCTGCCCGCCGGGGACGAATGAAGCATCAGTAACACGTTTGTGAGCAGAGACATTTCCAGCACTCCCAGACAGCCCTGGAGCCGACTGAGGCTCCACGGAGGCAGAGTTGAGGGCGTGGAGAGGGTATGGGCTTACCCATATGAGCTGAAGCCCGCTCCCTTCTCCGTGGGCCAGAGAAAAGCCCCAGGAGGAACTCCAGAGTAGCGTGCGAGAACCTACCTGTCCTCACTCCATATTTCAGCGTGTCCCGGCAATCCACTAGGATCTGCTCTAAGGACTCAGGGTTGTCTGAGAGCTCCAGGTTGAAGCCCTCCATGCCCTCCAGGAGCTGGTGCGGGTGATGGAAGTCAAGCACTTTGGTGGATCTGTCAAACGTCTTCCTCACGTAGTTGAGGAGGATGTCCACGACCTCCAGCAGGAACTGCATGGTCTGCTCCTCGCCATTCTTGGCGGGCAGCAAATCTGCGGGGCAAAACAACTGTCAGCGCTTGCTTTGGAAGCGAGAAGCGCCCGCAAAGCTCCCAGGACCTGGAAGCCACAGCCCCGGAACGCCCCACTCGCTCCCCGGCAAATGAAACCCACTGCTGTCCCCGGAGCGCCCGCTCCCTCTGTCCCGGTGGAGAAGGGCGAACCCGGGAACAGCGGGGGCACCTCCCAGGCACCCCAAAAAGCATGCTCTGCAAAGCTAACGCTGTGCAGGCCACTCACCTCCCGGGGGCCAAAAGCACTCCAAACCTGCCCCAGCCCTTCAGGGACGCCCGTTTGAGTTCTCGCCAAGTTTGCATTCACTTGCCCACCCTTCTCGTCAGTGGCCCCGCACCAGCAATCACAGCCCATTTCATTGCTCTTTTACCGAGGGGGAAATAAAATGTAAAATCGCTCTCCTCCTGGAGGCTGGATCAGGAGCGACGCCAGAGAAACCGCTGTAGTTGAGCTTCAGAGGAGAAGCCCAAAGAACAGAAAACTGCATTTCAGGAAACTCGCACAGACTACCAGTGCGGCCATCGGCAAACAGACATCCAGAGTTTCAAATGCAACCAAGCAAAAGCACGGTCTGAAGGCGGCTGAGCTTCCAAGGGAGGTGAAGGCAGACTACCGAGGGACGTGTCCGCGCTGGAGCAAGCAGAAAATGTAAAGAGCATTTACCTCTGGCATACAAATTGGAGAAGTCCGTCTCGGTGCGCCGGAACCTGGATTCCTTCTCGCTGTTCTCACACGCCAGCAGGCTCTTGGAGGATTGCCTTTCCTTCAGCGAGCTGACGATCCGGCCCTTGTCTTCCAGGCTGTTGGTCCTTTGCAGGAACCCTACATTGTTATTGCAAGGTGCACAGGTCAGAGTTTTCTCACTTCCCAACATGTTTAGAAATATCTAAAGCAGCTCTCTAGACTACAGTTCAAAGCGATGTTGGCTCTGGATCTGACTAATGAGGTCAGGAATAAGAGTATTTATGGGGATTATTTGCCTCCAGGAGGGAAAGCTCAAAATGCCATCAACTGCAAAAACGCAGCCATGCAAAAAACAAATTTTCGTCATTTAGTGCAGTGGTAAATTCTTATTAAGTCGATCGGACAGATTCCACTTCAGTAATCAGCCACTGGAAGAGCGTTCAGGATGAGTCAATGCTATTTCAGCCTGCAGGCAAAGTTTATGGACCTAGCAGACAGGGGCAATGATGTATGATTAAAATCAGAGCCACTTTGAGATTTCCTCCTGGTGCTCTCACGCCCAAAAGGCAGAAGAACAAGCAGCCATACTGGAGCAGCCATCCTGAGCACGCTGGAACTCTAAGGACACGGGCAGCGCCCAACAACCTCTCTGTTACCAGTACCTAGCAGCACGTGTCCAAGCGATCCGGATTTTCCACCTGAAAAGATGCTTTGATACTAACAGCAATGACCTCCGGGAGCTCCCAGAGCTCCGCTCTCAGTGGAGAAGCAGCCCAGGTGCCCAGAACCCAATCACAACTGCTGCTGTTATGTGCAAGGGTGATAATAAATCCTCTCACCCAAGGAATTACGGGGATGGGTGCCCGTGGAGAGTAACAAGATTAGTCTATTTTAACAAGGCAGGAAGAACAATTAATTGTCAGGATGTGATCTATTAAATCCCTACCCGATGAAACGAGCACAGCGTTAGGCTTTTTTTAACAAAGGCAACGGGTTTTGACTTCCCAGGCTGCAGCGAGCGCGCCTGTGTGTTTGGAAGAGATAGCACGGTAGCCGGCCTCCTTTTTTTCTTTCTTTTTAAACGAGTAACAGATGAAAACGTCGCTCGTCACAGATGAAGAGGAGGACTTTGCAGAGTGGAAAACCAACGCCGTAATTTCGCTCGCCCACGTTCCCCCATCCTCTTTTCTCCAGCGCCTTCCGCGGCCCCGACGGCGAAGCGGGACTGTGGGCTCCTCCTGCGGCTGGGGCAGGCCCCGGGGACTGCACCTCCGTACGGAGAAAAGGGAGCGACCCCGAGCCTCAGGACGAGTGGCTCCAGGCATGATGCCTGTGCCCAGGACCCTGTTGCCAGACTGCCAGTCCCATGAGAGCCACCGAAAATGGAACCCAAGGCCGGCAGCCCCTTCAGCATCAGTTGGACACTCAAACGAGTCACCGAAGAGGATTGTTCTTAGGCAGGTTTGTCAAGCCTATCCTTCACGTTTTGACTTTTAATATTAATCTACTAATTAGTTGCTTTCTATTATGTTTTTACGAATGCAAATTATAAGAGGAAAAAACCCTACTTAAGGCAAACTCTCTTCGTGAACAAGTTAAAGAGCAGCCGTCCAGGATAGATGACGTTATATTTTTCTTTTAGTTTATTTTTACTGCTTTTTAACGTCCTTGCAGCCATCACCAGCTCCTGTAAGGGCTGGCACCGAAGCGGGCGCAGTGCAGACTGAACTCCGGAGCGACGCTCTCTCCCCAGGCCCCGTGTCTTTATTTTGCTTTACCGTTCCACTGGGCTTGCTTCCAGGCTCTCGGAGGTGATGCTCAATGGGAAGAGTAACGTGAGAAGAGACGTCTGCGAGAACAGCAGCGCCGTCCCCGAGAGCCCTGCTCCCCGCCGCACCACCAGCGCGGACACAGCGGTTCTGTCACCGAGAAAGGCTGCAGTTGCCTCCGGTTCAGCTCCCAGAACACTCAGGGAGGAAGGGGCTTCGCCGAAGGGTATGGCCTAGCTAGAACCGTGCCAGGGAGGCGGCGGTCACATCCCGCCTGTCAGCGGAGCTCACCCCTTCTTCCCCAGTTCATTTTGCGGCGGCGGGGCTTCCCTGTCCCATTATTATGTAGCGAGCAGCGAGCGCAGGCGGTGGGAATCGGCCGGGACTGGAGGCGGCTTAGCGCGGGGCCTGTCAGCAGAAGCCCGACGGGACGAACTTGCTGCCGCCTGCCTCCAGCTCACTCCCCTGCAGGTACCGCGTCGTTTGCCCTGGTCCTCCGGCAACGGCAGTATCGCTTTGGAGCCGCCGAACACTCTCGTTCCCCGAGCTCCTCTCCGGGGAGGGTGAGGATGCTCCGCAGGTGCAGGAAAGTCTGCCCTCGAGGGCTCCTTCCACGCCTGGGGGGAGGCGCATGGCTGTAGCAAACCTCCCCTCTGTATCCGACGTGAAAAGTAAGGTCGTCGTGGGAGAGATCCAGCAGGCAGCAGCATATGAAATAGCGTCCTCGCTGCTTCTCCCGCAGCAGCTCCTTCCCGCAAGTACTCCACTGACAGGTGTTTTAGTCGATGCAGTTAAGAGATGGACTTTTTAAAAGCCGAGTGAGACCGGACTGGCGACGAGTCCCTCGGTCCCCAAAGCGACCACAAATCCGGCGTGATTTCAGGTCAGGCCTTGCACAAGGCAGGCGTGTGAAATCCAATCGGCCTCGCTGCCCTGCAGGGACCACAGCAACCCCGGCGTGGACAGCGCTACCCGAACCCGGCCTCTGCCGTGGCCGCCGGCAGATGCACGTCGGTGGTGTGTGCAGTAGATCCCAGTGCCCTCCTCAGACGGGGTGTTCAGCAGCGCCTACGCGACTCGGCAGCATAAATCCCTCTCGCTCCGGGGACGAGTTGAGTTTCTAATTTTCATGGATGCTTTCGAAATCCAACTCTCTTTTGTTGCTCGCCGGGCTGGAACCGTTTGCTGTCCAGGGTCGCACAGCTGAGGACACACCTGGGACATTTTCCTACGTCGAGTATTTCCATTGACGCCAAGCAAATGTTAGCAGGATCTGTCCCAGCAGCAACAGTAATTGCCGAGGTGGGAGTGAAAGGTGTATCATGCAACTCCAGACGGAGAGATGAATCTGCCCATACTTTGCCCACCGTGACAGTTCATTAAATCGCTTTAAAATGGGTTTACTTTTTTTTTTTTTTTTTTTTTTTTTTAAAGTGCATATGTGCTGCGATAAAGAGGGGGAGTGCAGCAGTGGCAGGGCTTTTCTCAGGCGGTAGCTTTCAACCAGAAGGGAAAGGAACTAATCCTTAAATCGGTCAGTTGTTTGAGAAGAAACGGCATAAATCTTGGATACGTAATTACTGAAAATGTCAAACACATAATATACAAGGCAGGTGGAAGCACCGACTTATTGTTCAAGACCTGCCTATTCTCTGAGCCCAACCCGTATTTAACGTTTGCATTCAAAATGAATCGATTTCTGTGTGATACACAGAGAAAGAACAATTCCGAGGCTCCTTGTTTACTACAGCTTTGTGAGTGCACAATATTTAGGGTCCAGAATGATGTCTTGTGAAAGGCAAGGACGAGGGCATATCATCTGTAACAGCCAAACGTCGATTTGCTTAGCATGGTTAATTAGGATTCTTGGCAACCTTAATACTTCACTCTATATATTTACCAAATGCAGCCTTCCCTTTCTGCCTCGGTGAAGGTGTTAGATTCAACTGGCAGGGCTCACGCGAACAAAACCAGTGGTCGTGACCTAGTCCGATTGTTACTCAGAATCACAGTCACTTATTCAGGGTATATTTTCCACGTAAACTGTGAAAAAAAAAATCAAACCAAAAAAGACGGGACGTGAAAAAATACCGCAGCCCCGCTTGTTACGAACCCCCTTCACAAAGCCTTTGCTACACTCTTTTGCCTTTCTCAGATCCAAAATGGTGGGCTATTTCATTTTCGGTATGCTTGATGTCACGGAGAGAAGCCTCGCTGTGCCTCTGTTGTCGCGAGTCCGGCAACACGGAACAAGCCTAACGGTGCGTTACTTTATCAGTTCTGCTTGCCGGGCTAAATGAAAATGTTGATGAGAAAGCCCGTCGCTCCAGCCGCTGAAGGGACTGGTAGGGAAACGGTCCATTAAACGCAGATCAGGAGCTATTTATAGAACTAAGCGACTACTCGTTAATGTCGCCTGCGGGTACCAATGAAATCCCTAATAGACACGGGGCTAAACATTCGCACCCTGCTTCTTTTCCAGTCCAAACTTCCAGGTAACAAGACGTTTAGCGAGTGAGCTTCGACTCGGGCAAGACGTTTAAATATATCTTTACTTTGACAAAAGGCCCGTTTGTCCTAGAATAATGTTCCATCCCCCCAAAAGAGATAGCTGGAGAAAACGGGAAATAATTTCTGTTCAACAGGAGCACGGGCTAAACTGATCGATTCTCCTCACCAGAAAAAAATGAAGGTTTCTCTGTTTGTCTCCGAAAGCGAAGACGCTACGGAGAAACCTGGAGAAGGGAGGCAGCTTGTTATCTGCAAATGAATCTCTTGCTATAACGTCGCGATCTGACCGTGCATTTGTTTCCCTTCCCGCATTTCACGTGCCTGCGCGCTGACTGGCTGCCAGCGCTATCTTACCCGCACAGCAAGCTGACGAATTGCTCTTTAATAAGGCCCTCGTTAATCTTTTCCCCCCAGGAGATCCGTATTTTCTAGTCAGATAAGGTTGAAACATTTCAGGCAGTGAGAGGCGGCCAACCCCCCTCCTCTCCCCCGCCCCATTCCTCGCCCCCGGTTTCCCCGCCGGGCCCCGCGCTCTCCTCCGCCGGGGGCTCCCGGCGCCTGCACACCCCGCTTTAACCGTGGCGGGGCCCGCAGCCGTCTCTCCGGGCAGCAGATGAGGCTTCGACTATGCAACCCGGCGGAAGGCAGGGTGGCCGCCGGCAGCGGCGGGGCCGGGGCGGCGGAGCGGAGCCGCCGTGCGCCCGGCAGGGGGAGCCCGAGGCCGCGGCGCGGGCCGGGGCAACGCACCGACACCGACGGCGAGCGGCCGCGGGAGGCGCGGGGGCACTTACCGCATATCTTCAGCCCGATCTTCCTGGTGCACCCGTGCGCCACGCCGCACCACGAGTCGTAAGCTGGAAGAGAGGGCACAGTGGTTCCCCTGGGGCGGCCCGCCCTGCCGCCGCCCGGCCCCGGTACAGCCCCCCCGCCGCACCTCCCCGGCAGAAACGGCGGCTTCCCCAGCCCAGCAGCGCCGGAACCTGCCGGGCGCGGGGGCACAGCGAGGCCACAAGCCGGCCCACCGAGAAGAGAGGGAAAGGCACCCGGGACCCGAGCGTCTAATAATTTACTGGCGGGGCTCCAGGGAAGTGGCAGCTTAAAATAAAGTGGCGTGAAATGGGGTCACAAAAAGAGTTCAGGAATTAATTGGGTGAAAAATAGTATTTGACTAGATGATGGGACTCGCATGACTAAGCCTCGGCCGCGCTGACGAGCCTCCGACGGCCGCCCTAGGGGCGCTGCCAGCCCAGCCCCTGCCCCGGAGCATCCCCAGAGCACGTCCGCCCCCCCNCTGGAGAAGGGAGGCAGCTTGTTATCTGCAAATGAATCTCTTGCTATAACGTCGCGATCTGACCGTGCATTTGTTTCCCTTCCCGCATTTCATGTGCCTGCGCGCTGACTGGCTGCCAGCGCTATCTTACCCGCACAGCAAGCTGACGAATTGCTCTTTAATAAGGCCCTCGTTAATCTTTTCCCCCCAGGAGATCCGTATTTTCTAGTCAGATAAGGTTGAAACATTTCAGGCAGTGAGAGGCGGCCAACCCCCCTCCTCTCCCCCGCCCCATTCCTCGCCCCCGGTTTCCCCGCCGGGCCCCGCGCTCTCCTCCGCCGGGGGCTCCCGGCGCCTGCACACCCCGCTTTAACCGTGGCGGGGCCCGCAGCCGTCTCTCCGGGCAGCAGATGAGGCTTCGACTATGCAACCCGGCGGAAGGCAGGGTGGCCGCCGGCAGCGGCGGGGCCGGGGCGGCGGAGCGGAGCCGCCGTGCGCCCGGCAGGGGGAGCCCGAGGCCGCGGCGCGGGCCGGGGCAACGCACCGACACCGACGGCGAGCGGCCGCGGGAGGCGCGGGGGCACTTACCGCATATCTTCAGCCCGATCTTCCTGGTGCACCCGTGCGCCACGCCGCACCACGAGTCGTAAGCTGGAAGAGAGGGCACAGTGGTTCCCCTGGGGCGGCCCGCCCTGCCGCCGCCCGGCCCCGGTACAGCCCCCCCGCCGCACCTCCCCGGCAGAAACGGCGGCTTCCCCAGCCCAGCAGCGCCGGAACCTGCCGGGCGCGGGGGCACAGCGAGGCCACAAGCCGGCCCACCGAGAAGAGAGGGAAAGGCACCCGGGACCCGAGCGTCTAATAATTTACTGGCGGGGCTCCAGGGAAGTGGCAGCTTAAAATAAAGTGGCGTGAAATGGGGTCACAAAAAGAGTTCAGGAATTAATTGGGTGAAAAATAGTATTTGACTAGATGATGGGACTCGCATGACTAAGCCTCGGCCGCGCTGACGAGCCTCCGACGGCCGCCCTAGGGGCGCTGCCAGCCCAGCCCCTGCCCCGGAGCATCCCCAGAGCACGTCCGCCCCCCCCGCATGGCTGCCCCGGGGCCGGCGGCCCTTCGCTCGCCAGCCCTGCGCTCCCGAGGAAGCCGAGAGACTCCTGAGCAGGGGAACGCGAGCGCGCCGACGGAGGGGCCGGGAGGTAGCCCCGCCGCTGTGGGCCGCGGTCAGGTCACGCTCCGGCCGGGCCCAGACGAGCCACGGGGCAATCCAGGGCCGGCAGCGGCCGCGCCGGACTCTGGGGGGCGACTGGGGCGGGCGGGTGCTGCCGAGGCCGCGCTGCCAAGGGGCCGCTGGAGAAGGCAGCCGAGGGGCTGAGGCGGCAGCGGGAGGGGGGTGAGCAACGGCCGAAGCCCCGGGCAGGGAGCAGCGGGGGCAGCGTCCCGGCGCGCCCGGCAGGGAGGAGGAGCCCTCTCTCCGGAGCCGCTGCCTGCGCCAGTTCCTTCCACTGGTAGGACAATGACACTAACGACTCCGATGCTCGTGCCTCGTAGACCTTGCTGAGCAAAAGCTATTCCCTGCTTCACTATGCTGACAACATTTCATTTCTTGCTTTTGCCCGCTCTTTGTCTCTGATGCTTTACAGCATCGACTCTCTTTTAAAATTTATTTTCAGTAGACGACCGTCTGAATTGCCTGGCAGGGCTATAAACTGATTCTCTATCCACCTGCAGCAGCCTCTGCTTCCCACTCACACCTCAATAACTCAAGGCGAATTCAGAGCAATTAGGAATACGAGGCTTTCAAAAGCTACAATTAGCATCCAAATTTCGCTTGATTACAGGCTTCAGCGCAGGGCTGAAAGGAAGCTGCGGCATTAGCATTTATAAAATGTAAGGGAGGGGGGACGGAGGACACCCGCTTTCAGCCACTGGTGTAACTTCGCCCTTTAACTGATTAATTATCTCCACACCCATTACCACATCCTGATTTTTTTTAACTATCTCGGGGTTCAGTTTATTGTCTAAATCCCTCAAACGTTGCCGTAAGATAAAGGCAGCTCTGGTCATTAAGGTGGGCTTTTCCACCCAGCGTTTTATTCGCCAAGGACCAGCCTCTCCCGCTCCCACCAGGAGGATGGTTTCTTTGTGTAGAGCACTTTCCGCACCTTGCTCACCGGCGCGGAACAAGGCTTCATGGATCTACCGTTTCGTTCCGAAATTGGTCTTTCCAAGACTAGGTGGAGAAAGCCTCCAAAACACTTTAAACGAAGAAAATATTAAAACCTACTTGTGGGTCGTAAATTAGTTGGGGTGGGGTCCGGAGCATCGTTGGAGGACGAGGGAGCTGAGGAAGCCATCCCTTCAGAAAAGCCCCGGAGCCCGGGTTTCTTCCGATATTCCTCTGAGGAGTGGGTAGCAAGGAATTAACTGGAAGGAAGAAAAGGCGGTTTTAGTAGTCTGGTCTCCTGGAGAACCTCGCCGGAGCCCCGTCCGGCCACTGTCCCTTCGCTGGATGCCGAGGCGCTCCCCCCCGCGCCCGAGCGACGGATTTAGCGGAGCGTGAAGTCTATCGCAATTATAGCGGTGGCCACTGAGCAGGGCAATTACGTGACTCGCGTCGAACGGAGACCAACGTCCAAAGTGGGCTACGAAATTACCAGCCCAAACGACCTACAATCCCAAACGGAGCCCGTTTCTAAGCGTTGACATCCGAGACCCAAACACACGCCAGACTAAGCGGTCGGGAAACAAGGACAGATAAACCGTCACCACAAAGGCGCGTTTTGTCAGGGTCCAACGACCGGTGCCACACACATGTGTATTTGCACACACACGTTTCAGCAAATGGGGACCAGTACGCGCTTCCGCGGTAACCAGCGCTCGCTCGCGCCCGCGCTTGCTCTGGAGGCACGAATGGCAGGAGAAGACATATCTGTCTGTGTCTGTCTGGGGGAAGCAAGGTGCTGGACCAGCCCTCGCTCCTCGCCAGATGTTCAGACACGGCGCTCCGATAACCGATACAGGGTCGCTGATGGAGAATTGCTGGGTCAGTGCCCGCTCGCCTCTTTGTTCCCACGGCTACCTGCCATTTATTTTATTCCCCTTGTATAGAAAATGAAGGTCGCAGTAACGAGGGAACGCTTTCTTTGTTAGCGGCGTTTTTCGAGTCGGTAGCTAGTGAGCCATTTCTAGCGCTGGGTGCGTTTACGCCCGCGTGTAAACGCAACGGACCAACGATTTCAATGGAAATCAGATATTTCACTTTTTTTTTTTTTTTTTTTAAAGAGGAAAAAAAAACCCCAAATGACCATAAAGCAGAAGAGAATATCTAGACAATGCCTGGAAGTGAAGTAACAGGTTAACACAATGGCCAAGGCGCTGTCTGTCTCAAAATGCTCATTGCCTCTCTACAGGTACGACAATGACCAAACCCGATTTTAGGGAGGAAAAATGCTCCAGATCCTGAAAGATATTCGCAAAGGTTTGGGAAAAAAAAGAAAAAAAGGACACTATTTAGCGGAGACTTACCGAGGGGCGAGCGTACACTTACTGCCAGAGTCCACGCAGGCAGGACGACTCCAACCTGGGAGCGACCCGCCGCTTATAAACTCCACCAGAAGCGACGTCGGAATACCAATCGCGCCGCGGAATTTAATGCGAGATGACCTTTTTTTCCCAGAAGTGCTCGGATTTGCTTTTTTAAAAGCGTGAATCGCCGGCTGATCTGCTTCGACGCAGGCATGAGTCACAGGGCTGCCGCCACCCCCTCCGCGCCTCTCCGCACGGGGCTGGGGACCGCCGGGGCGGCCGGGCTGTGGGGCGGGGAGGGGCGGCCCACGGGCCCGGGCTCCGGGGCGGCGGGAATGGCTCCCGCGGCGGGGGCGGCGCCCCACGCAGGGGGCTTCAGACTCGCGAATCCTTCCTTGAGCCTCCTGTGCGGGCGGCAGCGGAGGCTTTCCCTAGATGGCACTGACTTGACCCGAGGTGTCCGTCCCTGCTAACGAGCGGAACCGCTCCGCACGCACGCCCCTGTGCACGGTGAGGGCCGCGAATGGGCCGTGCGGGGTCAGTGTGAATGGCAGCTTAGCAACCCTACCCGCCTCCGTGCCGAGGGTCTGATGCGCTGACGGTGCGGCCCCGCGGCCCGCAGCGCCCTCCGAGCCGCTCCCCGCCAGAG
The DNA here is from genome assembly GCA_013401255.1 of Urocolius indicus. Taxonomy (NCBI): domain Eukaryota; kingdom Metazoa; phylum Chordata; class Aves; order Coliiformes; family Coliidae; genus Urocolius; species Urocolius indicus. The sequence goes on from WBNH01012624.1 coordinate 332,154, forward strand.
GGTGGCAGAGGCACAGCCACCGCCGCACTTCCTCTCATCCCGGCCACGGGGGAACACCTGGATTCCTGTCACTCGCCCTCAGTGTTGCCGGTAGATCGCTGTTTCTTTACCAGGCATCCTTTTTGCTAAAAGGAGAAACATGGAGACACCAGATTTTTTTGTACCCCAGACAACCCCAGGTGTGTGTCTCTGCATCCCAGGCCCCGAACATCCTCCGACAGCGTTTTGCGGGGATGACCGCCGTGCTACATATCAGCATATCGCGGTAGCTACGCAGATGCCTAAACCAAACCCTTCATACAAAGATAGCACGTAAGGGGCTGGGGGAAATGTGCAATGAGACAGGAGGAGGGGAAAGAGCCCGATGGAGCCAGAGCATTTCATCCCGTGAGGGGGGTGTGGGGCAACACAACGAGTAGCAGGGAGGTGTCCTTGAAGGACTCAAGGGAAGTGTAAAAACTTATAAGCCCTTTATTGGAAAGGAGACTGGCCAACTGACAGCGTTAAATAGCCAAGACGATTGCTTTGCTGAACACACCTACTGTCTAGGAAATGGACGTGTAACAAAACCACCGACAGCACAAATCTCAGATTTAAAATACAGCTTTATACAGCCCTACCTGATACAACCTTTTCTCACCTACTCCGGATTATGATATTAAACGTGGTTTCACCTACTGCTCTGTGCAGAGCACAAGAAATAATAATAATAATAATAATATAACTGTAGCTAAAATTGTCTTTACAAACATAAACATTCATAGGAAACTGTGGCAGGACTGCAGTACAAAGAGACAACGAAAGATCAAGCAAAGAAGTCCTAAGCCATCAGTCACGGCAAGGCATGACCCGGCTTGGTCTGTGCCCAGCAGGCACACAGCACGGGCACTCATTCCGCCCCTTCTGGCCTTCTCGAAGCGCGCGTCTCTGGAGCAAACAAGATGTGTTTTAATAGAAACATTTACATCCTCGGAGAAGCTGAGGCCCGTGACGGGAAGGAGCCAGACAATGCCAGACCAGCGTGCTTTCAGCGGCATGCTGGAAATAAGGGTCGTTCGGGTACCTCGATGCGCCTCTCGCACCCAGGCGCTGCCGCTCCGCTCAGCACCGCGGACAGCGCCCCTCACCGGGGCAGCCCCGCCCGGCCCCGCCCGGCAAAGGCGGCGCGCCACGGCCCCGGGTGAGCGGGCAGCCCCCTCCCTCCCGGCTGGGTCTGAGCACAGCCCCCACGCTCCCGGGAAGGCAGGAAAAGGGCGAAACCGAAGCCCACCGGCCCTGGCGCCGCCCCGCGCCCCCTCTAGGTGTCACTGTCTCCCCAGGCCGGGCCCGCGCCGGGGGCTGCGCCGGCCCAAGGCTGCTCCTCCGGCGGCGAGCGGAGGGGCGGCCGGCGGCAAACCCTGGGGCTCCGCGGGCGTCCCCCTCGCTGCCCCCGCCGACCTGCAGCGGGGCTGTACACTTCGCAAGGAAACGCGTGGTAGCTCTCATTGGCAACGAACCCCTTTAAAAATACGACCTAAACCCCAACCACTCCAGATCTGGAGGTTTACTGCGTATTCGCCCCACTGCTTGAGACCTTTCCAACACCCCGGCTAGACAGACGCCCCGGCGGGGCCGCTCACAGAGGCGCTGGTTTTAGCGACACTTTCAAAGCCTCCCGCTCAAGCTGCCCGCGCTCCCGCGCAGCCCCTCCTGAGCACTCTCTCCCTGTGGCTAACTCCCGAGCGCACTGCCAGCACAGGTCACGGAGATTCTCTTTGCGGGGTGGAGCTCCACGAAGACTTGGGTTTTGTTTTGATACTACTTGAGGATGTGAAACACAGGGAAAAATACTGACCCACAGCATAAGCAAGGCAGCAGGATGCAGACAGCCATGGCACACAAGCATTTACCTGCAGGCATTTACCTACGTTTTCCTTATGGTAATTCTTATGACTGTGGTTTTCTCCTCCATAAGTATTCTCTATCTGTTGCCTTTTAATTGCCATTTTAGTCGCATGGTGAATATTTTCACTGCTTGGGATCTGGCACACTTTTTCCTTAAAGATGTATATACAACAGTATGCTCAATGAACAGCTGTGATGCTCCTGGAATTGTGGTGGTATCTTTTTATCTTTGCAGCCTGTGATTTTTATAGATATATATTTTAATCACACAGGTATGATTATTTGCAATCCAGTATGTTATTACAAAATACATTCATTGCATCAGCTGTAACCTTCCTTGTTGTTTATGGTACACAATTTTGTCTCATTTACCTGTGTTTTTTAATAGAATAGTACAATTTAAACAATACATTTCCTTAACACTTCACAATGAAAAACTGGAAAACTGTTCAAAACTATGTGTTCCAGGACTTTCCTGTCTATCATCTGCAACACTAAAAAAATACAGATATAAATTACTGTATATCTAGGACCAGAACAATGAACATGCCAAGGAAAAAACAAACAAACTGTGTCTCTAATTATTCATCTTTATCCAGAAAATGCTACAGATTTATACTCTTATTCTACAGACAACTTTTTGTTTTATGGTACTTGATAAAAATTCATTGAAGGAGAATGATATGTTTGCTTTGGGTTTTATGATCAGTCACTGATGTGCCAAACTGTCCCATATTTAAGGATCATGTCCATCACTCGAATTTCAAAGACAGCTCAAGAAGAGCTGCCAGCTAGAACATTCAGCACTGCTGTGATGAAGGGCATTTAGAAAAGTCTAATATGAAGCACATTGTTTTACATACTTTGCGGATTCTTGTTTCAGGATGTCCCAATCCTGATCCATGCTGCACATGTTGCTCTCCGTTTTGATCTGCTTCATCTGAAAAACATCCCAAAGAACAATCCACATCCTGAAACAATAGCAGCAGCTAATCCCAACTCTCAATACCCTCAAGCAAACATGGAAGTAAGCAAAGAACCCACTTACTTCCAAACCACAACAAAATAGAATCCAGCAGAAAACCTTGTTTATCTAGATGGATCAAACAAAATTACCTAAATTGGGGAACTGTGATTGTAACAGGAAAAACTAACAAAAGTGATAGTACACCCAGTTTTAGGGAATTGCAACTGTTTACCCTGTATTTGAAGTAGAGTTTATTTCCCACCTCCTGCAATAACCCTGTAAAGCCAAGACAGCTAATGCCAAAATTTTCCCCTTGTGATATGTTGTTATAATTGTTACATGTCTTACTGAATTATATCTTTTTATCCCATAGGAGGGCATCAATTTACAATGAAAACATTCAGTAATTTCAGTAATGCTGCTCCAGGAGATAATGCAGTTTGCCTCTCCTATCTCAGAATGAATGTGAGAGAGGATGGAGAGCTGAACTCTCTGATTTAAAAAAAAAAAAAATAGCCTATTTCATAAATAATCCTCAGAAAACAAGAAACATGGACTTTTCTGCTACTTTTAAAAAACACTTCTCAATTTGTGACTCCATTTTCTAAGTTTTCAGGATCATTACAGTTGTGAACTTAGGCTTTCTCACTCCCATCCCCCTTTTCTCTGTGGTGGATAAACTAGATTCTGCCTTGTCAGTTCACCCTGAATGGTATTAGCACTAGTGAAATAGTAGGTCTTCTACAGCACCATACGTGGAAAGTCTTCAGCCTTCTGGTTTCTTTTTACCTATAATATTACAGAAATCAAAACAAAAAGAAACCCCACAGCTTTTCAAAAAAGTGCCCCTAACTGAAATGAAAGTGGTTTAAGTAGAAAAGCAATACCTAGAGTCTGGCTATGTTTACATATTGTTATAAAACCACAAACAAGATGGTATGAACAGCTAAAAAAATGTAGGATTGCAACTCTGAGAGGTTGGATACCTAGTTTGTGAACCAGAGAAAAACAGACGGGTGGGTAAGAAAAACGTGCTTTCTCTCTGTTTGTCCAACTACTTCATGTTTCCTAATCTAAGTGGATTTCATTAGCACTCTCACAATAAACAGATCCTGTTTTGAGGTAATGGAGGCGTGCGTGATCTTCAAGCTTTAAGCATCAGCTGTTACACATGCCTCTCTTCAGTATTAGTATGAAATATTATGAGAGCACTGAGAGGCAATTTTAAGAAAAAAAACCACTTCTCCCAGATCAAGAGACAAAGATCAGGTGATTCAAACTGAAGGAAGCAGCTCCCAGGCAGAAAATCAGATTAGACTTGTCATGTTGCAGACATATTCAGATCTATTTACATAACAAAATCCTGTCCTCTATTTTGTTCCTTCAAAACTTCTCTGCAAGCCTACATTTACCTAATGCTCTTGAGTCTTCTTGATGGTATTTTGATAGCTGCACCACACAGATGACCACAGGAAAAAGCAGAGCCACTGTCATCTGGGGCAGGGTTAGCAACTCAGCACTAGAACAAGAGACACAACTTAGCCAGGCTATCTTTAACAGTTCATGTTCAGCCACAACAAAGTTTTTTAAAGCTTATACACATAAGATAAAGAGCAGCACTGCTCTGAACCATGAATCAAAAATCATCTCTCTCTTTGCCATCTTTCTTAAGGGATACTTAATGTTTCCAAGGGTTTAAAGGAAATAACTAGTAAAGGATTCAAAAAAGTACAGTGGATAGTGGTCTGGTTTCTGACGGCCCCTTTCTCTACAGGACATATAACACAGCTATTTGCACTCCTCTCCAGCTACGGTTGAGAGAATGCCAACCTGGACTTCACTCCTCAGCATTCTTCCACCAATCGTCTTTTCAGATACTAATAATCTCTTTAAATATAAATAGAAATTTAAACTAAATAGAAATTTAAACTAAACTGCATCGAAATGAGCTAGCAAAAACTATGAAAGATTTGACAGAAATGGAATCTGTCTTGTGTATTGCTGTAAATTAGTCCTCAATGCCTTAATATATTAATGTGTCCATTGCTTGCTAGAGGCAGGCTATGTAAAGCACTGCAACAGCCTGTAGTCTGCAGCAAGCAAGACTGGTGTGGCTGCATTGTAGCTACTGTTTTTTAACATTCAAAATAAAATTACTGTATTTATTTGCAAGTGAAAAGGCTCTTCCTCAAGACACACTTAGCATGAAATTTAGGTGAGTTAAGGATAACTGACAAGAGTTTTAAGAAATTCTTGTTTAAGTAAAGACATTACAGATTGATCTGCTACTTTAAAATGTCTGTGGTCAACAGCCAGTTTGAAAATGTAAATTTTAAACAAACAAACAAACAAAAATCTCACAAAAGATGCAAAGTCCTTTCAGAAACTCTGACCAATTTCAACCACTCAAAATATCAAGAAAGCAGTGTTTACTAATGAGGTTTTAAAAAAATCCACATTCATCAGAGAGTGAAAATTAGTTTTATGTTTTACAGTTATAACTTCTGTCATTAGGCATAAGAAATGAGATCAAAGATATTGAATTAAATGCTTGATTTCCTTTAAAATGTAGGTACAGACAATCTGATTTTAAAAAAAAAAAGATTCCTTCCCAGGCAGTCCTGGGAAGCCCTGAAAAGCATCATTAAAAGCCTTCAACACTTTCAGCTGAAGAGTTCAAGTCCTTTTACTATGCTTTGCACATTTGGTTTTTAGTTACTCAAAATACTCTATCATGATCAGAGTCATTAGGTTGATCCTCCCTACAGATTCCTAATTTTGATTAACCAGATAGAATTAGTTTCAATAAAATTTTGGAGCCTTTCAGAGATTCTCCATATTAGGCCATTTGTCTCCGCTTATGTTTTTTTTGTCCAGTTCCTCAGTAACAACATACGGGCTTCTTTTGGTCTCATTTATAGACACTGTGTGGAGACAACAACAAAATAGCTATATCAATCATTCAAACTTCAGAGCACCTTTAAGCACTCCCCATTCCCAGAGGGTCACTTTATGGGTACTGTGACACTTCATTTTCATGTTGCAGTAATTCCTTACAAGAAACACTAAGAGCAAGAATATGCTGTTAATGACTGGGACTCCAGGAATGACCATAGATGCCACTAAGATATAAAGTCATTTTACCTTGTACCAAGATGAAGTACTCAAGAACTGCAAATGCACCCCTATAACACAGGAAGATCTCTTCAAGTAAAATAAATTATCTCAAAACCAGTGGTTTCATGTCCTGTATGCCACGGGAGTTAAGCAAAGAAATAGACACTGCAAAGCTAAGCCCTGTTAAAATTCATAAGTATTTGATAAGTGTCTTCTCTGTCATAGTTGCTCAAACAGATCTGCACCAGGAATTACTGAAAGAAAAGTTTCACAACACAGAGATACTACAGCAGATAAAGGCACCAATGAAATATTTCTTGTATAGGCATATCTACCTAAGCATGAGAATATTAACCAATGATTTCTCCAAGACTTATAAACTTAGATAGTCTCAATATTACTAGAGTGTTTGTTTTTCCTATGAAAAAGAGCATGCAAAGCATTTATTCAATAACATATAGACATATCACTGGGTTTTATTCTTACACTGAGGTAAAAGGGAATATACCCTTAAATTATGGTATGAAATGGCTACTATAAAGTCTTAAATATTAATATCAGCCCTTATAGTTTCTGTAGTGAAAGGTAATACTAAACTTTAATGCACTCATGTGTTTAATAAAGTATGTTTATTGTACTTTTTCTTCTGCCTAGACTGGAACAGCCTGTTAGCTGTTTGGTTTCAATTAGGTAACTTTAGTGAATGTGTTTACACTCAGCCCAATTCTCCATCTGCATATAACTTCAGGTCTCGCACAATTAAATTCCAACAATTTACAAAAAATAAACTGTAAATTCAGTAAGAATTGAGCAAAAGCCTTACATGCAGTAGCACAGTTTAATCAAAGGGTCTCTCTCTCATAATTTTAAAGAGTAGAGTTGCACTGTGTGTTGAGTTGTAGGCACACCTTTTTATAGCCATGCCAGCCAACTTATATCCAAACTTTTAAAAACATGTAACTTCTTATCTATTTCTTTCAGCATTGTAACATGGTTCACTTGGTCCTCACCATATGGACACCAACTGATTTGAGGTAATACATATGGTAGACATCCCACATAGATGTCTGCATTAAAAATGGCAGAAGATATTAGCCCAAAATGCAAACCATCTTGACTTTATATATTCAACCTATTCTTGAGATACTCAACTAAAAGGGAATTTGACTCTCAAAAGCATATCTGAATCATTTTAAATTTTTAATACCAGTGCAGAATAATCAGCATATTTATAAAGTAGGAAGAATGACTCTCAGTCTACGATTTTTCCCTGTAACTCTTAAAAGCATGAAGATGAGTTCATTTAGGTCTTTAGCAAATTATTCTCTTAGAAAAATCTCAAAAAATCCCAAGCAATAGGTGCTGAATGATGTGGACACCAAAATAAATATCAGTAATTCAGGAATCACAACCTCAAAGAGGTTGATCATTTTCATTCCTTTTAATTTGAGAAGGGAGATACTCCACTTTTCTCTGGAAAGCAGCTGGCTTCCTTTTATCAGTTTCTAGAAATAAAACTTTTGTTCTTTCTACAGCCTAGCTGTGGCCAGAGAAGCAACTGGTGGTAAATTTTCTCAAAAGCCTCAATCCTATAACCTCTTTGTGCACACCAGGAGTGTGAATTCAAATTTCCTCATTTGAGTATGAATATTTTACGCCACAGTGACAGCTACCATCGCTACTGAAGTTCATGCCATCTCAGTCTATAACTTTCATAAATGTTAATAATAAATAGATATTAAATTGGTACAAGTCACAATCTTATCAGTTATGTAGATGTTCTCATCGATTTCACAATTGGCACTTACACAACAGTACTATATGGTTTATCTCCAGATCCGAACAAGAGACTTTCACTGAAGCTATACATTTTTACAAAGACCTCAGGTGAAGCTCTTCAGTTGAAATATTCTTAGTAGATATTTCATGAATGTCAAGGCTATTAAAATCACAACAATTTTCAGCAAACAGTGTTTTCATTTAAAGGCAATATTTCTGTCACTCAAAACCACATCATTTTGCAGAACGGGGAGTTTTATCATACCAGAAGATTGATCTACCTCTGTTCAAGCGGTGCAAAGGAAAGTAGCAAGCCAAATACTCCTAAAATACTAAGTTTTGCTCAACTGATAATCTGTATCAGTTTCCATGTGACTTGCTGCTCTGATGGGAAAATACTATGTCAATCTTTCTGCATACATCAAGTTTGTATGGGTCATCGAGTTACAGAACAACTCTCTCAGTGAAGTTCTTCCTAACCTCCAATTTAAATCTTCCCTGGTACAATTGGAGGCCATTTCCCCTTGTTCTAGCACTCATTACTTGTGAAAAGTGACACCTCACTACAACTTCTTTTCAGGTGTAGAGAGTGATCATATCTCCCTTCAGCCTTCTCTTCTCCAGAATAAACCACCCCAGCTCCCTCAGCTGCTCTTCATCAGACTTATGCTTCAGACCTTTCACCCAGCTTCATTGCTCATCTCTAAACACATTCCAGTACCTCAATGTCTTTCTTGCAATGAGGGGCCCAAACCTGAACACAGTATTTAAGGTGCAGACTCACCAGTGCACTGATCTGTTCCATAACCTTCCTTGGCGCTGAGGTCAGGCTGACATGCCTGTAGTTCCCGGGACCCTCCTTCTGGCCCTTCTTGTAGATGGGTGCCACACTGGGACCTCCCCGGTGAGCCAGAACTGCTGATGAAGATGATGGAGAGTGGCTCAGCAAGCGCTTCTGCCAGATTCCTCCGCACCCTTTGGTGGATTCCAGCTGGACCCATGGACCTGTGTGCATTGAGGTCGAGCAGCAGGTCACACACAGTTTCTTTTTGGACTAAGAGGGCTTCACTCTGTTCCCTGTCAGTGTTTCCCAGCTAAGGGGGTTGGGTAGTGAGAGAACAACTGGTTTTACTATTGAAGACTGAGGTGAAGAAGACATTAAGTACTTCAGCCTTTTCTTCATCCTTGGTCACCAAGCTTCCCCCTTTGTCCATTAAAGGATGAAGATTCCCTTTAGCCCTCCTTTTGTTACTGATATTCGTATAGAAACTTTTCCTCTTGTCTTTTAAAGCAGTGGTCAGTTTAAGTTCTAGTTGTACTTTGGCCCTTCTGATTTGCTCCATGTATAACCTCAGAACCTCCCTGTAGTCCTACTGAGCTTCCTGACCTTTCTCCCAAAGGTCATAATTTCTCTTTTTTTTTTCTTTCCTCTCCTGAGCTCCAGCATAAGCAGCTTGTTCAGCCAGGATGGCCTTCTGCCCTTCCATCTCATCTTCTTGCATAGGGGGACAGCTTGATCTGAGCTTTTAATATTTCTTTCTTGAAGAAGGAAATACTTCCAAGTATCTTTGCTTCTTCTGCCATAAACCCACACATACAAGATCATTTGTTGTTGCACTGCATTTTATATTAAAAAGAAGTAGGGCAATTAGTTTCACCTATTTTCAATTAAACCATTAAATACTGATTATCAAGAAAACCCTGTTAATGAGTGTGTGGCAGACTGCAGAGTTAAAACTATGAAGTCAGCTTGTATCCTGAAATGTGCTGGGACCAGTTTGCACTTGGAATTGGCTCAACATAGCTCTAAAACCAGCACAGCTGGTCACCAGAAAATCACTTGTTTATGGGAGAATGCTTAGATGAATGAAGCCACTGTTTAAGCCTCTTTGTTGTTTCTGTTTCCTGTATCTACACACTGGCAAAAGAATGGAATATTCCCCCTCTCTCTACCCTCTGCCCCAACTATCTTTACATCCTAATTGGTACAGGACTAGGAAGTCTTGGTTATGGTAAAGTGGTGTAAGCTAAAGTTAGTATGTAAAAAATAATGGCATGAAGAATTTTAGGTAAAAAAATTCTAGAACTAGGAATGAAAGAAGACAAATGATGTTTAAGAGCAATAAGATCATGAAGATCTTACATAAAGATTGTAATTGACATAATAATTAGAAATAAGAGTAATAAACACAGAAAATTGAGACACCAGGTTAAACCTGAAAGAAATATGAAAGACATGAAAAAGCTGTAATATTATTTTGCATACCACAGGCACCCACGCACCATAAAGTGAGCAAAACTAATCAAATTTCACAGGGAATAGTTTTGTGGTGAAAACTGCCCTATTAAAAACCCTCAAGAATCAGTTAGTCAGTGACTATCCAATCACAATTTTTCATAAGAGAGTATAAAATTCACTGTTCTTGTTATAGCAAGCTGCCTAGTACTTTGGGTTTTGTTATCCTACTTCCCTGTATTAACCTTCCTTCTCTATCACATTTTCTACAGAAAACAATTATGTGAGTTGAAATTAAGGTTTCCTTCCCCACCCTAAAGAACAGTGCATTGTGACCAACTGATGAACAGGGAGCCAGGAGAAATCAGCTGAGGTCACTTGGAGACAACAGCAGCAACACAGATCCAAGAAAATGAAACTGAACTCAACTACTCAGTTGACTGATGGCAAGCAGGCAGGCAAGACAGGAGCAATTTTAACCCAACCAACCATGTGTCTGAGGCCTCCAAAGTTGTGCTGCTTAGCAAATGTAGCAAAATATATAAATATATTTACCACCTGGAATTGTTGCTGAGAAATCATGGTAATAACTGACACAGCATACCATTGTCATCAGTGAGTATTTTTCATTATAAGGCGAAATCACATATAAACCTAAGTCTGGGAATGAAAGGCTAATTAGGTGGTTAATGCTGCTGGCAAATTTTGACAAGAATTAAGAAGTATTCACTGCAGAACTGGTGCCCTAGCTCACCTTAGAACATAACACTTACTAATGCTGTTAGTTCCTTATTTAAATAAAGGAAAGTTTACCTCTCCCAACAATTGTGTTGGTGCACTAAGTTTTCCCTCTTAATTTTCACTTTATTCATTGCTACTTTTTCAACATCATCTTCAGCTTCTCCCAGTGACTCATTATTTTGATTTTCAATAGTAATTGGCTCAATTTCAGCACCAAAGTAATTACTGAGTGCTTTCTTAATGTTTTTAGATGCTTTTTCACCTGAATTTAAAAAGTAGAAATATCTATTAATGACAGCAGTAGTGAAAAATAGCCCTTGTAGAGCATTTTATCAGACTAACTCCCATTTATTCATTAATGGTGATCACTGATAAGGTCTTTTTGTATATAGTTGATAATATTTTCTATTTAAGGATTACATGAAAAAAGTTCCTTTAAAAATTTGCTTAATAGAGTTTATGAACTTTAAAGATATTAACATTATACTGAAAGGAAAAAATATATTCCTAACTGCTAGAATACAATGAGACAGAGATGGTGTCTTCCACCACTAAGAACTCAAAGCACTAGCTGTCTAAACCTCTCTTGTCTATACACCCATCTGACTTTAATTGCAACTCTCCTGTTATCACATAGGACAAAAAACTGAATGCCTGTGTTCATCAATAATTAAGTTTTGGAGTTTAAAAGTCACTCTTAGACTACAGAGAGAACCACATGACCAGGCTCAACTTAGTCTCGTATTAGTCTCATAGTCTCTTATTAAATGTACCGGCTTTGTCCCGTAAGATTAAGTTGCAATGAAATTTTCATAAAAATGGGCACCAAAGATCATACTAGTGAGGGGGAAAAGGTAAAGAAAAGTTAAAATTTTATATTGATGCAGACCAGAACACTTTTATGGAAACATCACTTGCAGTTGCAGTGTATCGATGAGTTACACAGATTAAAGAGAGATTTTTACAACTTTAGATTAAAAAACTCATACTGTTCACATATAATCTTTCTTTCCCTGTCATATAATTCATTTTCAGAATATGTAAAAATACATTGGCCAATTCAGAAGACAATGACAAATTGAAAACAGATCACAGGACGATAAATATGTACTTAATTTTTTTGTTGTTCTGGTATACCTTGAATTCACTGAAATCTTGAATAAGTCCATATTTCTTTCTTTTTAAGAATTAAATTTTCTTGTTATTTTTCACAACAAAGAGTTTTGTCTTTAGTAGAACCATATAGCCAAATTCCTTTATTTGAAACCGGTTATTCTCTGGCCTTGTTGTCAACAGAAAGCCACAGGCTAAATTCTGCCGTTTTCCCAAGCAACCTGTTTTCAAGAAAGTTTGGCCTCTTATTCCTTGGACATTTTAGGGAAAGGGAGTGTGTGCTGTCAATTTAAAAAGTAATTAATGTCTCAATTTTTTTTCCTAAACAGTTTGAGGATAAACCCTTCACGAAAAAGGGTGTTTCAGGTAAGAAAACCACAGTGAAGTCAAGGCAGTGAGTCAGTACTCTGTATTTTAGATCTACCCAACTGGGAAGGCAGTAGGAAAGAAAGAACTAAAAATACACAATTTTGTACAAGCCTGCACCTATGTGTAGAAACCCAAACATACACAAACAGGCATAGAGGAATGAAGAAAATCAGAAGAGGGTGCATATGCTCAGAAGGGAATTTGTGAGAACAAGACTGGATGGAACTAGGAGGGAGAAATCTGATGCATTTTCCTTAAGAGGTGATCAACTTGCTCGTCCCATCCACCTCCTTGATTAATATCTCTTATATTTCAGAAGCATCAACTATTTTTTTTCCTGCAGTCTAACTACAGATATCGATGTAAATGCAGAGTACCTCAGCCTTAGCCTACACATAGCTTTGAAGACTTCTGTTTCTGTAGTAGGCTTGAAGAAGTGCTTCTGTGTCCAGTACTTACCTACTTTTCCTTAGTTATGCAAATTGGTCCAACAAAAGACATTATCTCTGTCCTCACACTTTACCTATGTCTTAAGTTCATTACAAATACAAAAATGCTGTCACAGGAATCATTCTCAGACTTGTCCTTTCCTTGATGGCATGATGAATATTTAATAATGCCATGAGAAAAGGAATAATTTCTGCAAATACGTCCAAAACAGACCCTATTCATAATAGCGTACAATTTAGGGGTTTTCTTTTTTTTTCCCTGGTGAGTGGGAACTGAGATGTAAATCCCTGCAGGCAGGAGGAAATGAATTTAAAAAAAACTTCTGAATGTAAAACTACTTAGATTTCAGGAAAAAGGGAACAGCACACTTGCTCCATCATTTCCTCTGCTAGGAAGAAGGATGGGTGCCTAACTCTTGAAAGGCATCACGATGGAAACTCTTCTGAGTAGACTTAAACTCCTTATTTCCAATTTTCTGGTTTAGGGGGCTTCTCAGCTCAGCATGTTGATTTACAGGAACCCCTTCTTGGACACCCAACCCTTCCCCATAGTGGCTGTTTATTTATCATTAATGTAAAAAGGAAAAAAATAGGAAAAAAAGAGATAATTCTACAGAAGATATTTGCATGGAGAATTAACAATAATTTAGAGTCTACTTCAAACACTGATGTCCTTCTTCCTTGATTTTTGATTTCTAGACAAAAGTAATATGAATAAGATTCCTTCGAAAAAAGTGACCTATTTCTATAGTCTGTTGAGATATAAAATACAATTTTCACTGAACTCCTCCATAGAATTACTTTACCCTGACTAAATCTTCCTGTCTGCCACACAGAGTTGTTGATGTAATCACAATTTCAGACTCTCCAGCTTCAGATAGTGCAAACTGTATTTTGGAGCAATTATTCTGTAGCACGTCTGCCATCAGGTGTTTGTTCCATATCAATCTAGCTAGAGGATATCCACCATGTATTTATTGAACTCTCTAACACACTGGCAAAAGCCAAATGTTTTCTTTTTGTTACTACATAAAAGACTGTTCTCTGCAGAACTATACTCGGGAGATTACAGAACCAACAATACATGGCTCCCGTAGCCTGAAGTATGTTTGCAGGCAAATGCTTTACCAAGAGAAGCATCCATCCCATGAGTGACACATTCTCCATAAAGCCAGATAAAAGCAGGTGCCAAGACAGTACATTCAGACCTGAAGAGAAAAAAAATTCTTTTGCACAACTGAACTGCACCACTACAAGTTGCTTATAACATCTACTATAAACCAACCCATCATGAGCAACTTGCTTAACAGTGACATCCACAATTCATAGGTAACTTTAAGTAAATCATCTGGAAAAGAAGGCTGGATGAATTTTTATTTTTTCACACTTTTCGATGAAATATCTCATATATATTGCAAGAAATTCTCCAGTAGGAGAAAAACAAAAAGAAACAAAGAAACTCCCAAGCATATAACGATGACAAATACTAAAAAATTGCATAATTCGTGATCAAATTGAACTCTAATGAGGTTTTACAGCCACAGAAAATAACACACCCTGTGATAATCCGATACTAAATATTCTCTACAGAAAAATGTCCACTGAAAACTCAAGTGAAAATGAAGGACAAAATAGTTCTAGACACAGTATGATGCGTTAGTAACTCATTCTTGAAGCTGAAAATTCCTCATGTATAAAGAATCATAAAGGAGCAATCATTTAGCTTGTTACCTCTTTCCTTTCCTGCTTTCCACAAAGAAATTTTATCACACATTTTAACAAGCCTTCTATTATCCAAGCTTTTCAAGGAGTACGATGAATAATGAATTTTTTCTTTGCAATTAATTTCAAGACAACCCAGATCAAAGTTGGGTTCCCTGACAAAAAAATAAGGTTTCACAGGAGCTCCAAATTTCAGAACATGTTTATTTTTAAGTCATGTCCAGCAGACAAAACCATGCAGCTCTAACCTTGTTTTCTCTGGCTGCCTGAGATGCTGTTTTTCTCCCCTCTGTTTGTGTTCACCCTAGGCAATGGCAGATCATGCTGACTGCAGCTGCCTCATCTGTGCCACCAGTTTATTCAGTATTATCTACTGTGTATCAGAAAGACAAGCTGGGATAGAAAATATACAGTTCCTGGAACATCTTGCTAATCTGCAGTTCAAGGTTGTGGTCATACACAGGAGAAGAGAGCAGCCACAGTGGTTGATGTGGCAAGATTTCTTGCTAAGCATTTCCTCCCAATGGCCATCAGCCACCTCTGGGTGACAGACTAACCATTAAAAGAACGAGACATTACTTAAATTGTTCAGAGGATTTAACACCTGTTAAAAACAGGCAATATTTACATAGCACTTATTAAGAAAAGGTACACAGAGAGGTGAAATCAGACCTATTTTTCAAGAGATATTTTAAAATCTGTTTTGCACGGGAGCCGTCATTGCTTACCACCTGTGTGTGGTCCAAATCCTAAACTGCCTTATACTAAAAAACAATGATTTTTCCACACAGAGAAAACAAAATCCACTCTCCAAAATTATAATAATATGCCAATAAAATGACAACATTTTTTCAGTTTCTGCTAAACAGAGCTATTGACCTTCCAGTCTGTACCATGGCAAAAACAAACAAACAGGAAAAAAAGGATTGTGATCTGAACATGAGTAGTGAGGAAAGGTTGATTTGGATGTTTACTTTTTCACTTAAATATAATTTGTGACATAGAAAGCTCCCACATAGTAACTATCCATCTGGGGCTGATAGCACTACTCTGTTCTTTGTCACATATAAAATAATGACAACAGTGGAAATCATATTTATTGACACTACATCACAGCAGTTTCATTTGTTTCCTGATTTTTTTTTTGTTTACAGCTCACAGATATTTGTCTTCCTTTCTCAATGGCTGAGAATTACACTGAAAACACATTTAAACAATTGAAAGTGCTCCAGACGGTAAGTGTATGAAGTAACTATGTTAAAGCATAAGGAAGTCTTACTCATGATCCTTCAAATCCTTGGAATTATTTGTCACTGGAAGTCTTATAAATAGATCAGCATTATCCACAAACACCAAATCACCAGCAGCATGGTCAAATTGATGTTGTTGGTTATAAGGGTGGTGAAAATAGCACTCCAAGAAACAAACCCAGAGACAGAAGATTCAAATGTGAAAGTTTGTACTACAGCTACAAACAGTTATCTAGCATTCTACAAGGTTTCCCTTCATCTTTCCAATCCAAACAAAACAACATTAAAAGTCGAATTATGATAGTATAGGGAAATGACTGAAACAAGATTATTTAAATAGTTTAGTAACCACCCTCAGAGTTTGTGCATAATGTTGCTCACTGCAGAAGTGTATACTGCTTCCAAATCACACATGCAAAGATTTGAATCGCCATGAATGTCCAGAAGAGTTATTCCCTGAGTAGTTGTCAGTCTCTTTCAGTGCCATATGCAGTTCCAAGCAGAGCTGAGAGCTGTTGCTGCTTTTGCCTCCATATGGGAGAAAGCAGTAGGACTTCAGCTTAAGTCTTCTCTTGGACATGTTCCTGGTGCTACTTCTTTAATGTGGCTTGCAAGCAAACGTAAGACGGGGAATCCTTGAGCAGTCCAAGATAGCAGTGCTCATGAATCGAAAGGCAGTAGTCATTAGGTGCCACAACCTGCACTTCCTGTTTCACACTATACTACAGGCAAACTATTTTATATGTCTAGAACGTGCTTCTCTAAAATGAGTGTTCTTTTCATATAACCCACCTGGAAAGCCATTGCTTAATAAGCAGTGCTATAGGTGTATAGCCTTAAGGGATACACAGCTTCCTTGACTGAGTAAGCAACTTAAAACTTCAGCAAAAATACAGAGATAATGAAATAACCACTAAGTACTGGAACATGTTAACATAGTATACACATTAAAGTCAAACAACCTTCCTGTACCACAGCTGAAAGATAAAGAATAATGACTTTTTCTTCTACCTTTCTAGAACTAATGTTCTTACTTTTAAGTTAATTATGCACATACATTCTCAGAACTATGGGACTCACTTTCTTTGTAGAAAATAAAGATGGCCCTGTAAGATGGGGCAAAAACCCCACATTTTTTAGCATGATATCAGAATAAATCTAAAAGTAGATGATTGACGTCCTTAGCATTATCCCAAGTTTACGTTAGCACAAATAAGTTGCCAGTCTGACAGCTTAAAATCAGTTTGCAAATACAGCCTATAAATGAAAAATGCAATTTTTAAGAGAGTCACTGACCAAGATATCACACAACTTCCTTAAGAGGGTGGAGAAACATTGTTATAAGCTGGTCAGTGAGGCTGTGAAACCTCCATCCTTGGATATACTTATGTCTCCATTGGATAAGTCCTGAGCAAGGTCAGTCCTGCCTTGAGTAGGGCATTGGACCAGATGACCTCAAAAAGTCTCTTGTGATATATAGTTACCCAAATCACACACTTCTTTTCAAGGACACAAAAATCTGAGTCTGCATTTGCTATATGTATAAGTTCAGTGCAAAAGTAATATTAAAAAATTCATCTCAGTACATCTCCCATGTAGAAATTGCCTTTTTCACGACCTCTCTCAGAGAGGAGCAGAATCTTCTGATGAGGTATCACAAGGATGCACTGAAATAACAGGATATCATGAATTCAAGATCAGAAGTATTTAAAAAATCGTAGGATCTGGTTTATTTTGGCAAGCCCATAGCTTTCTCTTCGCCTTGTAAGATTTTTAGCTTCAATGCTGAAGATTTTCAAAGCCACTGAAGATAATACAGCACAGAAACCTGCACACATTGCTGTCCTTGTGAAAGTTTCTGTTGCTATTGTGGCACAGAATCATCACTGGAGAAACATTTCCACAATAACTTTTTCAATAATTGTTTCTAATTGTAATGAATTTACATATTCTATACAAACTAGAACCACATTACGTTTATATATCCATGTTTATCTATTAAAAAAATTAAATGACAAGGCACAGAACATGAAGATGTTGAATTCCCATAATAATAATTACTCAATATTAATAATATTTTTTTAAAAAATGATCTAAATAACAATGGCGCCAAGTGAACCACACGTTAAAGTGTTCATCCATCTATTTCCAGTATTTCAAAATTAATTAGGTGATGATTGCATTATTGAGCTCTAATTGCTTTAAAAGGCAGGTAGTAGATCAGCTGCAAAACCGAGCCGTCTTAGCATAGTGCAGCTTGAACTGGTTCAATAGGCACTTCTGAAAAGGCAGCTGTTTCACCTTTTTGGTTTACCTGATGCAAATTTTATTCCTCAGTGATCAGATTTCTTTAACTGGAAGCTGTATGGGCTGACCTTTCAAAAAGTTCAACTTCAAAACAGCATACTCTTTGTAAAAAACTATCTGGAGGGCTGGGCCCAGACAGTAGTGATAAACGAACAGAGTTAAATCCAGTTGGCAGCTGGTCACCAGTGGTGCTCCCTAGGACTCAGTGCTGAGGCCTGTTCTGTTTAATATCTTTATCTACAATCTGCAGAGCTAACTTGAGGGTAGGAAGGCTCTGCAGGGGCATCTGAACAGGCTGGATTGATGGTCTGAGGCCAGTTGTATCAGGATCAGCGAGGCCAAGATGGGCCACAACAACCCCACACAGCACTACAGGCTTGGAACAGAGTGTCTGGAAAGCTGCCCAGCAGGAAAGAGCCTGGAGGTGTTGCTCAACAGCCACTTGAACATGAGCCAGCAGTGTGCCCAGCTGACCAAGAGGGCCAATGGCATCCTGGCTTGTATCAGAAATAGCGTGGCCAGCAGGACCAGGGCAGGTATTATGCCACTGTACTCAGCATTGGAATACTGTGCCACATCTCAAATACTGTGTTCAGTTCTGGGCTCCTCAATACAAGAAGGACATTGAGGTGCTGGAGTGTGTCAAGAGATGAGCAACAAAGCTGATGAGGGGTCTGGAGAACAAATCTTATGAGGAGCAGCTGAAGGAACTGGGGTCATTTAGCCTGGATAAGAGGAGGCTGAAGGAAGACCTTCTTGCTCTCTACAATGGAGTTTGTGAGCTGGGTGTTGGTCTCCCAAGTTTCAAGAGACAGGACAACAGGAAACAGTCTCAGGTTGCACCAAGGGAGGGTTTCGATGGACATCAGGAAAATTTTCTTCTCTGAGAGGGTTGTTAAGACTGGGCTGCCTAAGGAAGTGATTGATTCATCATTCCTGGAGATATTCAAAAGACATATTAGATGTGGCACTTAGTGACATTGATAGAGGTGGATGTGGCAGTGTGGCTGGTTTACAGGTGGACTTAATGATCTTAAAAGGCATTTTCCCACTTAAACAATTCTATGGTTGTATGAAATACAGACTACCAAATTGCTCAACTCCGTGCTTACTTAGATGTCCCATATCAAGTAACAAGTATTTCATAGCTTGCATTGTCTTAAAAATAAGAAACTGGTAAGTATTTACCTTCTGACCCCCAAATACATATTGTTTTCATTTTTGTCTATCTCTTTGTTCCCAACACAGAAACAGTAACTTTAAAAGGTGCTAATTTTCTAGTCATGACATTACTAAACTCCCAAGGCAGACATTTTCAGCAACTTCAACACAAATCCACACAAAGATACCAACTGAAACTTTGGCATAATTTCATTTACTACATGAATACACATTTTAAATGGACTTTAAAACATCATTCAACAGAATATCTAAATAAGAAATGAAATCAATCCATTGCCACAAATCAGGTATATATTTAAGTTCTGGTGCAAGCTGGTGCTTGGTCACCTTCTTGGTCTCCATTCTTTTAAATATATGCACCTAGTAGAAAACTTCAAAAAACTTTAAAAACCTCTAAAAGTAGTGGTTTTTTTTTTTAATGGTAGACTACTAGAACTTGTCCAAATAGACATGTAACACGAAAACAAACAGAACACTTTATTTTTTTAAATCTCAAGACTGCATGTTTTTATTTAGCTTCAGTTACTGAAGCAATGAATTAATATTGACTTAATGTCTAAATCAAACAAAGAAAAAAACCCCAACAAGCAAAACAAAGAAAGCCCATCAGGACTTTGCCAGTGTTTTCTACAAGCTCTTGAGGTGAGCTTCTTCCCTGGGGTTCCCTATCTCTATTAGAAGTGACGTACCCAGCAAAACACTGTCGTATGTGCTCACACTGTTCTCAGTTACGTTAACCATGATGCGTTCTCATGTCCTATCGAGACTACGCACTAATAGCAGATCATCACAACACAGCAATACAGAACAAACATACAAAGACTTCTAAAATGTGTCTAACACATACTCTGTCATTAGAGACACAAAACTCTGAGATTCCATGTTGCAACTTCCACACGTCTTACTTTAGAGCCATTTGAAGATCTTATTTGCTGTATCTTATTAAAATCATGTTTCAACATACAACAGTTACTCCACACCTTGTCTAAGACAGGCAGCCTGGCCCATCGCCTGGATGTCAGAAGTTAAAATACTTTGAAGAGAACAGACAGTATACAGCCCCTTCTGATTCACTGAGCTGTTGCTGGCATTCAAGGACAGCAAGCGGGAACAAGACAGCTCTAGAAATAGAGTGAAGCCCATGCAGTCCTGTTTTCTCTGTCTAGCAGATCCCAAATCAGATGACCATGAAGGGTTGTTTGACATTTTATGGTGAAGTTCTTCAGCATGAGGAGCAACAGCAGTATCTAGAGTTGTGCAGCAAAGAAATACCCAGAAATTGCTGTGAACTGAAAATGAAATTTATCACGCTTGCACAAGTACCTAATCTAAAAGGGCCTCCAGTAGCTACAAAACACTACCCTTTTCCTCAGCTGTAGCTACAGCATCGCTTATGTAACTACATAAAGTAAAAATACAAAATTTGAATGTAAAAGTTTAAGCAAACAGTTATGAAAACAGCTTAAATTTCTCCGCATCACAAAATTGATGCCAAATGCAGTAAATACCATACTTAATCTACTTTGTCCTTCAGAATGTGCACTTTTTATTATCATTCTAATTTGGTCCACTGGGTGGATTCTCCTCTATCCACTAGGCTTGATCAAATCAGTGCAATAGAAGAACTGCTGATGCATGAAATGACAGGTCAATGTAACCTTGTCGTGGAGTAATACCCCTGAAAATCACAGTAAACAAAGAAACCAATTCATCTTATATGCTCTAAGTATTAGGTATAAATTACCAAAACCTAAAGCGGGAATATTTTTACTTCGAATACAATACACTGCTGCATACCACTGTACAAAAAACTCATTTAAATAATAACTTTTTAATACACAATAAGGGGAAAAACATTTACAAATAGATGGTGGTTATAGTGGCCATTACTAAATCCCCTTCATCCACTACAGGACTTTCCTGGATCAGTATAACTGATTTCTTACTGCCATCACACAATGAAGGCTTTCCAAACACTTTTGGCATGAAGATGTGTCTCTGTTTTCTTGCCTTGTCCATTACAGATGGGTTTAGACTAAGTTCATCTAAATGGCAGGCCCAGTACATACGTTTTTATGCATAAAAGTTTTAGGTTTTATTTCCAATTTGTATTTTTTACATTTTTAATTAGTTTACCAGAATAAAGTTAGCATTACATTATTACAGCTTCCATGCACTTACAAACAGATTTGTGTATGAGATGACTCATAATTACATATGAAAATACTTTGTAAGACAAGTAGTAAAAAAAATTAACTACCACCCTAGTAGTTATATGCTAAAACATCCTCCTATAAAACATTGCATTGCTATTTATACACAACGTTTGTGTTTACAACTTTTAGAATAAACTACATATAAGTTCATGTGAGCATATATACACACATTTCTACAGACTAGAGTTGGTAAGGATGACTTGCAGGAGCTTACAAGGCTGGTGGTGTGTAATTATGAGTATATGCTCATGCTGGTTTAATGTAGTGACAGTAAACAAAATTTAAATGTTATTTCTATGTGGAGTCTAACTGAGAACAGTTTGATGTATGTGACAACTGTATAGAGGAAAAATTATGTGTACTGCTGAGTATCTAATATGGGCTGAACTTCTGAAGTGGGTGGAATTTTTTTCCTTTTCTAGAACACCCATAGGTAGCTATAGGGATACTTTTCTTAATTACAAAATATTTAGATTTATAAACAAACAAAGAGAAACTATTTAAACATAGGGATCAATGCATGAAAAAAAATCTTCCATGACTTCCATTTTGTTATGACAACAAATGTTTAAAATACCCACGTTATATGTAACTGCATAGCTTAACATGAAAAAAAAAAGTGCTAAATAATTTTAAAGTCTGAAATATAGTGTTTATAGTTATACATTCAACATGGGAAAGAGGTACTGGAGACAGTTGAGGTGTCAGAGGGGTGTTTGGGACATGAGAGTGAATACACTGATGATAGACATCTCAAGTAGGGGTACTCTTGTCAGAGCAATTTTTCACATAGCAGATGTGTCAACTACACAATCTATACTGTAAAGCCAAGAGACTACACTACAATGACATTATTGGTTTTAATCAGGGTCTGCCTGGCCACACAAGGACTAGATATGACTATTAATGATATTGCTTTAAACCTGAACAAAAAAAAAAAAGTGAAAATATTAGATATTAAAATATGCTACTTATGCTTTAATAATCAGCTTAATAATAAAGACGTTTCCCAATACTTTAAGAGAAGACTCAGAAATTAGAAACTCTTTACTTAAAAAGCTCATTATATGTAGTCATAGACAACTCATAATTAAATACATCTGGACTGATCACTTCTGGCATTCCAAAAACCTGAAAATAAAAAAAAGCCATAAAGAAATTATTTTAAAACAAGTTTGGCGACCATTCCACTATAAAATCTAGTAGAGTTATCTGAAGGCTCCTATAAACAGAATCAGATGGTTTTCCTTTAATCTTAGTCTGAAAGAGCCTATGACACAGTAGCCATATGCCAAAAAAAATATATATATTACAAACATTCAAAAAAACGATCTGCAATTTCTCTGGGTCAAAACCAAAGTTATCTATTTTGTGGCCAGTCAGAAGGATACATATATTTTCCTATAGCATACAGATCAGAAGCTCAATCCAACAAAAGCAGAATTGCTCCACACAAAGATTAATAACAAAAAGCAGAATTCCTCATCACGCAGTAGCTGTGCATCCTTGAAAGCAACAGACCAATGTCTCTCTGCTTTCCTTGCCAGCACTGGCATTTATAAACGTTTTCCCCTTGCTGCTATCTCACTTTGAAGCAGCCAAAGCAAGCAGTATTTTGTTGTTAGGTTTTGGCCTCCCCTCACAGAAGGCACACAGCTGTCGGGGAAGCACAATATTTCATGTTTGAATTCCATTGCATGGCCAGACCCTGCTTTCTTAAGCGCTGGAGAAAGTTCTTCCTTTGGCTTAATTAGGAGCAGAAAGAGGTCTTGAGTAGCCAGTCTTTTCAGTACTGTGTGCATATTGATAAAGTGACAGGTGAAAAACTGCTACCACCTGAGGAAGTGGCTGAAATTCAGACACCCCTGACAAGATCCTACTTACACTTCAGACAGCAGATGGAAAAGGGTACTGAAATAACCATGGCAGCACAGATGCGGATTTCCCCTGTAACTATGCCTGTACTTCAGAGCTGCTCCACACACTATGTCGCCTCTCCCAAAGCCCCAAGGATGCACAGCACCACAGCTTGGCTTCCACTCTTACCTTTGCCTCATTCTGATCTGATGTTACTTTTTGTACCTTGGGAACCAGTGAGACCCAGTACTGCCCCCCCCCCCCCCCAGCTTCCTCGGGTAGGCTATTTTTCATGGTATCAGTTGACTCGTACCAGATGGATCTGGTTCAAAGACACATTTTAAGGGCTGATCCAAGAGTAGGACTGAAGAGTTCCATCAGAAGGAGGGAAGAAAAAAAAAAAAGAGAGCAGTAGCTACTTAACTTGGCTTAAGTAGCACAGATTCTGCACGTTGAACCACATCTTTTGCGACAAGCATCCATCACCTGAAGCACGCAGGAAACTCGCGAGATCTTGTACGTTGTTTTGGGAATATACACTATAAGGCCATAAAAATGTTAGGAAAATTATCCTGAGAGAAATAAAGTATTGGAAGGCCTATGACCTTTCAGATGTTAGCATCCTAACCATTTTCACCTTTTTGTACAATGGAATAAAGGGAGAAGATAAAAGTCATGACTATCTGCACGTCAAACCACATTTTATTCTTTAAATTAAATCAGCTTTCATGTTACACGGGCGTATTAAAAGGTTTGGAACGAAGTACACTCATGTATTTTAACTCACTCTTCTACCTCCCAAGTCTTCCACTAATGGAAGAAGAGCTTCTCCAGACTTTGCACCCCGTGCTTCAGCCCTACAGCAGCGTTTTACAGCCCAGGGACAAGCTGTGAGGGACGTAACTCTGAATGGAAACGCTGGTGTGGCTCTGCCCTTCGGACACCACCGCAGTGAAAGACAGACGAGACACGGTTCAGAAAGAAAAGCTCCAAGTGTCCATACCAAGTGACTGTACTTTAAGAGATACTGAAGGACTTGTACCTACGGTTCCGTGAAACGAGCTTCATTTGGCCACAAAAAGCTCTGAAATACGCCTCCCGCTCCTGTCACGTTTATTTCAAGTCCCTACGCAGCTATTACCCGCTCCATCCAGAGCAGAAGGACGGCATCGGCCGAGCCCACCGGCGGGCTGCAGCAGCAGAACGGCCGCCGCCACGGCCCCGGCGCCGCGGGCTGCTCCGCCGACAGGCGCCGCGACAGCGGTACCGCAGCTACCGGGCAGGCGCTGCGCTGCGCTGCCCTGCGCTGCTTCCCCGAGCACGCCCTGAGCCAGGTCCAGGCGCATCATGGCCGGGGCCGTCCCCCTGTCGGGGCGGAGCCGTGCCGCTGCGGGGGCGGTGCGGGGCAGGGAGGAGTGCCGGGGCTGAGGGGCGGCCGCAGGGTCCGCGCTCTGTGGGACTCCGCTGTGCTGAGGAGCACCCAGGGGAAACTGAAATGGTTATAAAGCCATCGTGCACTCTTCAGAGAGGATGTAACCCAGCCCCTAACAAAAGACGTTGTGGACCCACAAAGCGTAAATCCAGTCATAAAGGAATGAGAGGGATCTGTGACGGATCAGCCTATCTGTGACTGTTAAACACAACAAACGAAATGCAGTTCCAGCTCAGGAAGTTTCTGAAGCACTGTTCCCCAGAAGCTGTGAGGCCATGCCAAGGGGAATATCTGTTTTATATATGCTTTGTTTTTAATCCACTTTCCTTAAGCATCTGTTACTGGAAAATAGGCTCCTAGGTTAAACAGACCTTTGGTCTGGCTCATGGTAGTTATGCATCTCCATTATGTTTACCATTTCCCCTGAGAAAACCATTTCAAGCTTCTCCACTCCTGCATGCCAAAGGAAGCCGTGTGTAGCAGGAACTCTTCCTGCTTTCTGTGCTCCCTAACGATTATATGGTTAGCTCCTGGGCATGTGGAGTTCTGCAGCTTCCTTAAAGTCTTACCCCCTCCCCACCCCTCTCCCCCAAAGGCACGGGAATGATTTTGAATAGATGTAGCCGATATATTTTTGGGTCCTTCCTGGGACCATTTCAGCAGAGTGGGTAAAATACTCAATCGGAGCCTCCCAAATAAGTTAGAAAAAACTACATCTTGGTGGAGAGGTATTAATAAAAATCTCATCGCTGAGGCCTGAGAGCTGAAGGTGGCAAGATGTGATCTTAATTACACTGTTCTGTTGCTGCAAATCACAAAAACAGACAAGCAGTAGCTCTCTTAACTGACACACGCCTATTCCTTGGCAGATCTTTAGAGCTGACCCAAGCTTTTCATGAACTTTCTCAGCTGAACTGCTTGTTGCAGTTTAGTTGAAAATAACTTCCTAGTGACTTCCTGAAAAATTAAAAGCTCGATAAAAGTAAGTATGTGAGAGAAGTGTGACTTTACATACACAAATGTTAGAATTTATTAGCAGAATTCAAACTGTAAAAATCTTTGGTATTAATCATTAATACAGCTGTAAATGCATCTCACACTAACAGGCATTAGTCACACATTCAGATTGCCTGGTTAGAATTAATAGAGGATTGACTTTCTGATCAGCAATTAAAAAAATGTTGCACTTTTCTGAAAACAAGCACTCCTTTGTGTCAGACGAGCTGCTGAAGGCAAGTTTTTTTCTTTAAAAAAAAAAAAAAATCTATTTTTTATACTGGAGTGTAACCTGTGCATAAGAAACTTCTATACATGGAAAAAGAGAACAGAATGTCAGGTCAGCCACTCAATTTGTCTCTGATGTAAAATTTCATGGCTTAACCAATGAGAAGGATATCTCCTGCAGGCAAAAAAAACCCCGCCAAAAAACCGATGAGACTTTTATGCTTTTGATTTACCTTTTGAATAAATAATGATAGATAAAAGTGATATCGCTATAAAAAAGTGCTGTGGAATCAGCAGCAAGTCAAGAGGTCTGGTTGCTTTGATTAAGGCTTTTCACGTGGCATTGAGATGCTAGGAGCTCAGTCATTTCTGTGGCAAGATTCCATCAGAGACACCGCTCTTACTGCTTTTGACACCAAGTGCAATACATTCAGTACGTGTTAAGGGCGGCATATAACATAGTCTATTAGTTTTAAAGGATGAGGCATGCCTATAATTGGGGTAATCTTGGCCACATCATTTATCTTACTCCATTTTATAAAATGTGCTTTGCTGTATGCTGTGCTTTCCTCTTACACCTCTTAAATAAGAAGGATTGTTTTCTACACTAAGAAGCACAAAATTGGCATATGCTCCACAGCCAGAGGCTCTGCTGTGATTTAACAGTCTGGCCATGAGAATAGGATGAGGGCTGCAGCACTCCTAGACTATTGCTCCCCAGAAAGAATTGTGCAGAGAACAACAACTCCTTACCCAAGGGCAATGGATAACTGCAGCAGTTCCGTTGAAGGGTCAAGCTCCTATACTCAGCTCAGGGTAAGGACAGCCACATCACAGAGCATCCCACCTGCTCAGGTGTCATATCCCTGTAGGGCACACAAGTGCTGCAGCCGTTTGTGTACTCCTGAGCAGAGAAGGCAAGTTCCACAACCCCATACCCTGGGCTGCCCTGCAAGTCTGTACAAAAACCACAGGGAATCTAAGCCTACATCATCATTCTAATTGTTTTTAGCATCACTTAAGTTTTTCATCTTTGATAGTTTGTGTATCTTAATTAGGTGCTGGTTCTCAAGTGTATTGAAAAGCAACTGAACAAACCAAATAACTGTAAAATTCTAATACATCATTCTGAGTATTCATAATACCTAATTGCTGTGGCTTATTAAAAAGAGGCCTAAACTTATCCTCATCCTTCTCCTTTCCCGAACATGCTCAGTAAATGGCAGAGGTTTCAACATCTATATCAGAATTCAGATCTGAGTATTACAGCTGATACCTGACACCTGTTTTAAAGTAAGTGATGAATGGATGCATATAATAAAAAGACAAATGAGGTTCTAATGTACTTAGGCACTTTATAAAGAATATTTTAATGTAACATAATATTCTCCTTTACTGGCTATTTAATATTTCTTAGCTGATTAAAACTGTAGTTCCAATGAGAGAAATAATTGGATGGTAAAACTTAGGTTATTCCCTCATTTAAATCTCAGTGATTCCAGTACTCTGCAATCACTGTATTTAGCTAAGGAAACTTTCTTCTTCGTGCAAAGTATTTCAAACTAGTGTAATTGTGCACAATGATCTGTTTTTTTTTTTTTGGTGATGGGAAGAGAGCAAACCCCAAGAAGGCAAAGTGACAGCTAATACTGCAACACCCTGCAGAGAACTTTGGGGGCTGTAACACAAACTCTAATGAGTTGTGTAGGGGAACTGGGGGAAATGGATCAGCTAAAGACCTCTAAAAGTTCTTGTGTCTTGTGTCTCTCCTCTGCACTCATGGGATAGAGAAGGGAACAAGGACTCTTTCTTAGCATTGATATTTGTGAGCACACTCAAACGTGGCCCACAAAAATGAAAGGTTCCCTAGCTGCATCGTTTTCTGCCTCATCCTCCTGATTGAAGAAGAATAACGATCTTCTGATGTGAACCTCTTTTTTTTTTCCCTGTGTTGAAAAAAACTTTTATCATTGTTTCCTCCGATCAGAAAAAAATTACTTATTTGTAGACTGTCAAGATGCACTGTGCATGTTTGGTGGTGTTCTCTGCATACTCAAGATACCAGGGGTATCAGAGTTACAGTTACAGTACTTACCTGCATTAACTGAGCCGCTCTGGCTAGTCTTAGTGTTTTAAATAGTGTTACAGGGAACCTGCTTCCCCTAACAAGATTGCTCACATTTCTGATCTCTCTAACTTAACTGTTCAAGCACTGAACACAGGCTTGACTACAGCACTTCGCAAGTAGTTTCTCGGCATCATTATACAATGTATTCAAGCTTCTTTCATTAAGAAGCTCAGACATAGCCTTAGGTCTCATGTAGGCACATAAGAAGATTTGGTTAATATTTTAGAAATTATAAAAGTGTAATCTTTGCCTGCTTAAAACTATTTCTTTCAGTTCCTTCAGAGCAAAATAACAGAAAGAAGTCAGTGGAGCCACACTTGAGAAGGATCAAGTAATGCTGAGAAGAATGGGCCTCCTACATTGGGCTCCTAAGGTGAACAAGCAATGTTTTGTAACATGCAAAGTGAGCAGATATCAAGTGTTTGGTTGTTCTTTGCAGGGTTCAACAACAATAACAACAACAAAAAAAGCAAAGAGCAAAGCACTAGCACCATTCCTAGTCAGGAGGAAAGCAAATTATTTAGATGTGAGGGGAAGAAACTAAACCGTTTCCATACTCCTTCGGGACTACCACATGGTAGCTGAGACCACCTGACATTCTCAGGCTGTGTTATCTTTTCTAATGAGTGAGCAGTGCACATTTTCCTTTATCTTCTTCACACGTGCCTCCTAGACTTGTGGAGAGCTGTCCAAAATAAAGGGGAATGTGGCAGCATAACTGACATCTCCTTTCCATACGGATGAAAGATCTGCATGTGGAGATCACAGGCACGCCATCTGATCCTGAATAAAGCATGTGGGATATGACCCCAAGTAAAGATACGGGCTTTGGTCTAATAAAATTTCTTTTAACTTACTTTGTAATTAGAGCCTGTTTTGAAAGTGTGCTCTGTGATGGCTGGTTCATGTTAAAAGGAAAATGAAAAAAGGTTCTGAGTAGTATATAGGTTAATACTGGAACTTTGTTTAAACAGATCAGTACTGCTATAAGAACAAGGACTTACAGATAAGAAGAATATATTGGTTTTGCAGACAACCCTACGTTTAAAAAATACAAAAATATAGGCACACGCAATTTCTAATTAAGCTGGTGATGTGGGTATTTGTAAATAGAAACATTTAACTTGTGAAAAACATCACAGTTTGATATTGTTTTTCATTTCAAATCCAATTATCCCCTGGAAAAAAAAAAAAAAATCTTATTTTTCATTTTTCCCCTCACGGTTCATCCTGCCTCTATACTAAATGCTATGGGGATGTAATACTCAGTTCAGGACATTCCCAGCCACTGTCACAGCAGTCTTGTTATTCAGTGGCAACAGGGAATTTCCAATGTAAAAAAGATTGCCTTTTATGATGGGATGTTGACAGGAGGGCAAATTAAGATGTTTTCTAAAGTGAGTTACTTGCTCAATATTGGCACCAATGGCCAGCAAAAGGCAGTGACCTATACCCTAGAGAAGGAGGCTTAAATGAGCTAGATGCAGGTTCCTACCTTAAGATAAAGGTTACATCATATTTTTAGTCTAGCGAGAACAAGTTCATCTAAAGTGTAAAAAGTCTGTAATGAAGATAAGGTAAATCAGGCTTTGACAACATGCTGCTGCAGACACAGCTGTGCCAATCATTTGGGAGAAAAATAACATAACCCTGAACTGAGACATCTGCACCAGCAGAAGGCTATTGCTAGATGCAGCAGGATAGACAAGATAGCACACTTGCTGCTACAGCTTCTTTTTGACACTGCAGGAGAGGAGGCAAACGTGCAGGAGAGGAAGGGTCACTGCAGTGATGCGCACATTAAAAAAACAGCTTCTAGTATGCAACAGTCCTACACTGGTAAACTGTTCCTTGCTTAGGCAGAGCTAGAGGCGATCAAGTTATCTTGAACTGATTTCTTTGTTAATTCAGTTAGAGGAAAGGGAAAATCTGAACTGACACAGAGACTCTATACAAGGCCTCTAAACTGTTAAAGAGCGCGCTTAAATTGTTTATCAAATAGTGACACAGTTCACACCTCAGTACAAACTTGCCACTTCTTCAAGAGTTCCTGGTCACTAACTCCAGTAAGTTGCAGCATGAGATTCACTGCACAGTCACTGCAGAGATGGACCCCTACTACATACCTATGCACCCTTGGTATCCATAAGCTTTCTCAGCAAGAACACAAGACTTGTATACAGCCTCAGCTTTGGCTCCTGTTAACGTGGCTAAGCAGTGATATAACTACCAGGTCTCGGTCAGGGACATGCTGGGATTGTGTGTGTACTTAAGTAAACGTGTACTGCAAAAAAATTAAGAGATGATGAGAAGAAAAACAAGACCCATGGCCTCCAGGCTAAAGGCCAAATCTCACTATCCATAACATCCACCGACTTGCCACAGTCACAAAGTCAAAATACGTATTTTCTTCAGGTTTCGATATTTTCATTAACAAAAAACAACTATATGACTTCAGATCAACTGGGAGGAAATAACAGGGAAAAAAAAAAAACACTATAAAAATATCTAAAAGAGCCTTTGAATTGCACACACTTCTGCTGATTTTCTCTTATTGGGACTATTCATTCAATCAGCCCAAGGCCTTAGATCTTCCTTCTCCATGCTGCATATTAACACCTACCTGGTAAGTGTGAGCCTTGCAGGTTGCTGAACACTTCCAGGTCCTTGGTGGCTTGGGTGCTGTTTAGATGCAAAACTATTAAGGACACCTGTGTCAGGAAGCAAATCCTTTGGAGGAAAGCTTCGCTTTCAAATTCAGTAGTCTCAAAGACTTAGGCAGCCTGTCTGGTAAGTACTTTTTAAAACTTTGGCAGGAAAATCTAAGAGAGCAGGAAATTCTAAGAGGTCTTTGAGTTGACTTCATCACGTGCCGGAGTTGCAGACCCTACATCTTTATCAAAGGATTCACAAGAATCTCATAAAAGCTTTAAAATACTTGGAGAAACTAAAACAAAAAGAGAAAAAATATTGATATAAATTTATCCTATTTATGAACTTTTGAGTGGGCTGCTAAAATCCTTGAATATCACTGAACAGGAAAATGTATCTTCCATCTTACAGTTTCAAGATACCAGCATTTTGTATTTCCCATTTCTTCAGTATTCAAGGTGAATATTAGCTACAGGTGAGAATTTGCAGCCTGAAATAGTTAACTTCTTGTTACTTTAAAACTCTCAAAATCTGAAAATAATTTAAGATTAAATATTTCTTTCAAAAGTTACCTCTATAATATAGTATTGAAAGAAGAATTACACAGAGATGGTTTTAGGAAGGACATCTCTCAATATGGTTTAAAGCAGCTTTATCCTACTTTTTATGTAATAATCGAGGAGATAAAAAACATAACTTTATATATTTGCTGGACTATTGAGAATCTGGTCACGCAGGACCAAGAGGTGATTCCTGCAACCTTCTACCAAGTTAAAGTCTTACTCTGACCATTAACTAAAATAATTTGATTAACAACACGTTCAAAAGAACTATCTGAAGAACAATGTTGGTTAGTTTGGAGTTTGGCTTTTTTGGTTGTTGGTTTTTTTTTTAATGTTTTCTGCTTAAAAGTTTGTCCAAGAGTGAAAGTCACTTTTCAACATAGAAAACATGTAAAATCTCAGGTTTTTAAACCACATCCCTATTTTTTTTTTAGAGATTAATTAATTAACTATGAGATGATTTAGTTTATATGATGTGTCTTTTATACCAATGACATTTAAGGTTTAAAATTCAGAAATGAATTGACCTTGAGCAGCATATGTACTCAAAATATATAATTAAAAATAATAGTAATCATTTAATTTTCTAAAATGAACAGCTGTTCTAGTTGATTGGAAACAGCTAAAAGTGTAAAATGTATTTTGTGAATGCAAAATTAAAAGTTAATTTTATTATAGAGTGCAATTTGCCAACTAGAAATAAATTCTTGAGATGCAAGCAATATATTTTTGTATCGCTCTACCCATACATCAGAAAGGTCACGTGTATATTTAAATGCCACATTACTATAAAAGTTTAACGATTTCAGTTGAAAAGCTGTCATATGATTTAGCTATTTAGAGATGAATATCAGACAGCTATGAGGGATATGCCCTCTTTTTCCAATGAACTACTTTAAAAAGCTTTAGGGAGAAATGTTTCATTAAGTATTTTTTATATTCTAAACCGTTACTGTATTTACTTACCTTGTGTCACAAATGCCCAATTTTCTGCCTTCCCCCCCCCCTTTTTTTTTTTTTTTTTTTACTCTTCTCATAGATTAATGTTTTCACTAGCATTTGATAGCCTGGGTTTTCACTGAAATGCATCTCTCTCTCGTGACAGGCATTTACTTCATTATGACAGCACATATGTTTTCACCTGTGCAATTCTTCATTCTCATGTGCTCATTACAGAGACACCGTACAAGGTGCACGGGCTACAACGTGCCACTGCCTTTCTTTTTTAAATCGGGTACCACCACCTCCTTGGCACCATGATGCCACTGCCTGGGCTATGGTCTTTTGCTCAAAACCTAAATTACTTGCAGGCTCATACTTATGCGAGTGGTAAAACTTTCAGTATTTCAGTGTGTCTTGAGGAATGAATAAGACCTCAAACCAGTCTGGCTACAGTAGACAATATAGATGCTGGCTAAATTCAGATTGTCATCCAACTGTAGAAAAGTCTTTCCATAATGGTCCAGCTTAGAAATCATCATGTTTACAATTATTGGACTATTTTCTGCTAGTTACATACACTCTAACAGGAACAGTTCTCAGGCTAAACTTGTGACAGAAACCATCTGATACATTGCTTTAGCTCATGTCAATACTTCATCTTGGCACTTAGCAGGGAAAGGCTATTACCATCTGACAACACCCAAGTACATTATTCTATCTTGTAAGTGGACCTTTTGTATTCTGGGGATACTCTTATTTCTCCTCTACTGCTACCAACAAAAGCACTTTCCATTGCTGTTCATATTAAGTAGGTCTGATTGGAACATGGAATTGAGAGACGGTTTACTGAAACAAGAAGTTCAGAATTCTGTAACACTACATTCTTAATGTAAGTTCATATCAAAGAATGGAAGTAGGTCACCACTGTATGCCCTGAAGCAGTTATTGTGATGGCACATCTAAATCATATGCCAATGTAAATGTGTTGCACTTTTGTGGGTTTTTGTGCACTTTTGTGGGTCCATCAGTTATTTCCTGCATTGCTGTTCCTCATTCTGGAACACTAAAAGTATCTTCTACTTAATGTCCTTTAACACCACGCTTCTAGAGACTAAATCTTTGGCAAAAAAACCCAGTAACCAACGGAGCTAAACGTCTCTCTCACAACGCTTTCTATTATAGGACAAATTCTAGAAGAGTCTGGAGTAGTAAAGAAGATAACTGCTTGGCTACTAATTTACAAGTTGACCCTAGGACCCCAAGAGTGGGAAATTAATTCAAAATCATAGACATTAAAATATTATTGAGGAGCTGTACCATAGTACCTGTCCATTAACTTATCATCATTCCAGATGCAAAGGTTGTGGTGGTATTGTCTCGCTATTTCCTAAGAGAATAGTTTTTTGCAGGATTTGAAACAAGCACAAACACATCTGTTTTACACTCTGTTGTTAAAAGCATTTATCGAGCTGCTGCTTTTCTTGATTCAGAAGTCCATGGCATAGCATATGTCTGTCACTACAGTTGTGCCAAAGATTGTTTGACAACTGTCACCAGAGGAACCCATCTGAGGCCAACCAGTTCCAGATTAGTCCCAGTGAAGTTTTGATGGCACTTCTTCTTTGGCTGTCTCATTAGGTAAGCAGAAAATAAAAGTTGCCTTGGTAAAAACATAAGGAGCAAGTAACATATTCTCTACGTTAAAATGCAAAATATAGCAAATTACTAAAATTTAGCAAATCCTGTTCCTCATTTGTTTGTTCTATACAAATTTCAGCTGAAAAAAAAATAAACCAGGCCATTCACTACAATTAAAAAGTCATTCTTTTGAAACAAATTTGCCGAAATGAATGTATGCCTAAACTCATGCCTACGTGATGCCCAGGGAGGCATAAGGAACCTTAGAGGCTGTCACTGTACCAAGTACTTTTCAATAGCTTTGTGCCGAGTGTCTTCCCCTGTGCAGGAGAGTGACTGCTACTTCATCACGTCAGGAGGATAAGAAGCATCCCACCCTTAAGCTCTGCAAGTTGACAGAAAGCTAACATACGGAAAGCATGTTGTGGTTGTGCTGCAGTACAGAGAGTTTCAGTCTGGGAATGGCTGGTTGTCGCAGGTCCCATGGCCTGGACCTCTCTGAGCACAGACATTATTAACTTTGACTCCCGTCCAGCTCTGCTCTAACATACACCGCAGTCTGTAGTCCTTGGCCTGTACGCTCGCTCCCGGTACTGGCACGATGTGCTTCTCTTTTCTCTCACGGCTCCACGTGTAGCAAACAAAATAATGACAAGAACTTTTAAAAATCCAAGCCCCAAAACAAACCAACAGGCCAACAGCAGCCTGAGGCATTCTACACGTGTTTACCGTGAGCAGCTCCCAGGGGACGGCTCGCTGAGCTCCGCTGGACCCGCGGCGGCCGCAGGCAGTGGCGGGAGAGGCGCGGCGGTCCCCGGGCGAGCCCCAAGGAACTACCGAAAGAGACCGACGCGGCGGGACCTCCCGGGCGTGACCCCAGTGTTAACGTGTTTATTTCACGCTTTACAGAAACAGCTCATGCTGGAGCCCCGCACGGGGCCAAGGACAAGAAACACTTGTATTCAAACAGAACTATTAAATAACCTGTACACAAAACTTCAGTCTTTTCCCCTGAAACAGCCGAGGGCTGGGCCCCGGCACGGTCGGACCGACGCTGCCTCGCCACCCCCAGCCCCCCACAACCCTCGGGACGGCCGGGGCCGGGAGGGGACGGCGCCGGGGCCGGGGCGAAGGCGCGAGCTGCCTCCTGCGAGCGTCCGTCCCGAGCCTCAGGGTCTCTCCGCGCCGGGACCCCGCCCGGAGCCGCCCCTGGCCGAGCTGGGCTCGCCCGGCACGGCGCGAGTCCGCGAGCCGACCACCCAGTCCTCTGCCGCCGCCCTGCCTCCGGCTGCGGGCCGCCCTGGGCGCGGGTCCCCGGCTCGGGGCGGCACGGCACGGCNTCGGTCACAGGTCGCGGCTCTCCTCCCGCTTGACGCCGTCCGCCGCCGCCTTCAGCTTCTTGTTCTGGTGAGTCTTGACGTGCTTGGCCAGGTGGTCGCTGCGCATGAAGCGCTTGTTGCAGACGGGGCAGGCGAAGCGCTTCTCGCCCGTGTGAGTCCGCAGGTGCCGCTGCAGCTCGTCGGAGCGGGTGAAGCTCTTTCCGCAGAAGAGCCAGTTGCAGACGAAGGGCCGCTCGCCCGTGTGCCAGCGCAGGTGCGCCTTCAGGTGCGAGGTCTTGCCGTACACCTTGCCGCAGCCGGGGATGTGGCAGACGTGCTGCTTCTTCTTGCCCGGCTCCGCCTCCGGGGCGCTGCCCGCGGCCGACTGGCAGTTGGGGCAGCGGCAGCGCCGGCACCTCCTGGCCGTGGCCGCCAGGGGAGACTTGGTCTGCAGCAGGGCGGCGATCTGCGTCTGGTACTGGGCGAAGTCCGAGTGGCCCAGCACCAGGCTCCGCGGCAGCGCCGCGGCCGCGGGGAAGCGGTGGCCGCAGCCGCCCGGGGCGCCGGCCTGCTGGATGCTCCACCACGGGATGTCCTCGGGCGGCGGGTTGGGCGAGAGCTGCCGGCAGGGCTGGGCGGGCGGCAGCAGGTTGGAGTAGCCGGGCGGCAGGGCGGCCTGGGCGGCGTAGGGGACGTAGGCGGGGGGGCAGCCGGAGGGCAGAGCGCCCATAGAGGAGGGCAGCATCTTGACGGGGGAAAACTCGTAGGGGTAGGAGGGGTCCGCCGGGGGGGTGAGGGGCAGTTCGTGCGCCCCCCCGAAAGAGGGCTGCAGGTGGTTCTTCTGAGGGGTCAGCCCCAGGCTGGGGTGGGGCGGCGGCAGCCCCCCCGGGGAGTGCGCCGGCATGTCGCCGCTCCACGGGTGGAAGATCCTGGAGGGGGATCCCAGCGTCGGGTCGTAGGAGACCTGCAGGAAATCCGAGGGCGGTGCGCCCGGCTGTCCGATCCGGCTACAGGTGGCGGCCAGAAGAGCCAGGGGCGAGTGCTTGGCCAAGTCTGGGGAGGCGCTGGGGGTGCGGTCCTGCGCGGGAGCGGGAGGGAGGGAGGGAGGAAGGGAGGAGAGCGCGTTACTCGCCGCCGACCCGCGGGAAACTTTGTACGGCTGTAGCCGCGCGCTGCCCGGGGCGATCCGCCGCTTCCCGCACCGACGGAAAACTTCCCGAAAGCAGCGCGCGCCGTGCGGGCAGGACGGGCCCCGCGCCCCCCGCCCCGCCACCTGTCCCGCCGCGAGCCGGGGCCGTCGGCCCCGCTGCTCACCTGGGCCGGAAGCGCCGGGGAAGCGGCCGCAGAGAGTAGGGGGCAGCCCCCGCCCCGCTCTCCCCGCCGCCCCCCGTCCCCCACCCCTCCTTCAGCCCCGGGACGCTGCCTGCAGTTGCCGCCGGGCTCCTTGGCGGGACAGGGAAGTCGCTGCCCAAGGAACCCGAGCCCGGCTTCCCCATCCCCGCGGGGGTCCGCACCTACCCCTCCCGGGCCGCCCGGGGGGTGCAGCCCGGGCAGGGGGTGGGCAGGCGCCTGCTGCTCCCGCGCAAGGCGGGACAGGAGAGGCCGTGGGTGGGACGCGGCGCCGCGCGAGCCGCGCCGGGCGCGGGTACTGACCTGGAGGAAAGCCTGGAGGGAGTCGTTCCGTAGAACAGCCACCGCGGCCATGGCTACTGCGCCCGGGGCGAGGGGAAGGCGCCGGGGCACCGCCGAGGCATGGGGACGCCGAGGGGAAGACGAGACGCTGCCCAGTTTCCTTCTCGCTCGCTCTCTGCCCTTCCCTCTGATCTCCTCGCCTTCTCGCCTGTCTTCCCCCCCCACCCCGCACCCCCGCGCTGCGCGATCTCCGCGGACCGTCTGACTGCACCAGGATCACCTCCAAGAATTTGATAAGGACTTTGCTGGGCCGCCAGCCAGTCAGAGGGAAGATTTATGGCTTTGAAGTTTGCCGCTACCCAATCATCAAAGAATAGCGGCTCTTTCAGAAGCGAAAGCAAATCCTTTGAATCCACAAAGCTCCTATGGTGTGTTTGTTGGTCTGGATAAAAGAACTGATTATTAGGGGGGATGGGAAGGGAGGAGATAAAGGCGGGACAATTAATGAAGTAATCACGATGTGGGAAATGTATATACACAAATAATTGGATTTTCTTGATCAAAGGACCCCTTACCGCCTGGAGACCCTTGCATTGGATGTGCAAGACACTGGATCCCCCTCTCCCTCTTTTTTTTTTCCTCCTTAATTTTTATTTTTTTCTTGCAATTAAGGATTTGTGTCAGAGCACTAAACCGACAGTGTGTCTTTGTTATCGCCCGAAAAAATCTACCTCCGGCTTCCACTGATAGTGTTTAATGACTCAAAGAAACAGGAGCACAGCGAGTTCACCTGATCGGGGCTAGTCGATCCCAGTCGTAAAACTTCCCTGGAGTAGTTGTCGGTGGTTCCTCCCCTGCTCCTTCCCTCCGCCCGCCCTTCCCCCGAGGCTGAGGGATAATGCCCTGGATACGACTCCACAAACAACCGCACATTTTCCCGTCTGGTGGCTGTGTCTGCTCTCGCGTCTCCCCGTTCAGCGCTGACCCCGTGTGTTACCGGGCGCTCCGCCTGCGCAGGGCCAGGGAGCGCCCGGCCCCGACGGGGCGACAGAGACACACCGGCAGGCCGGCCAGCCGAGACACCGGACGGAAAAGTTTCCTCTTCCTCAGCGGGAGCCGCGTGTCAAAGACGTAACGTCTTTAAATTAAGGCAGGAGTCTGTGGTGGTGGCGTTTCTGGGGGCGGGGTGTGCGCCCGAGGCAGGCGGACTGCGCTGAGCCTGCCCGGCCTGGATCGGGGGCGCTCCCGGGCACAGCGAGTGCTGCAACCAGCTCTCTGCCTCCGTCCTCTCACACACCTCCTGTCACAAAGCCAGTCTCGGCCCGCTCCCTCACCTTTCGGCCTGCCTGTACACACACACACACACATATATATACACACACGCATATATATATATACACATATGTACACACACACATATACACACACGTGCGCCTGTGTACACGAAGACTGTAACCCGCGTCGCTCTCGATCATGTGTGAAGCTGCTTCGGCGCTGAGCTCTCCCAGGCCCATCGGGGTCCCAGCCGCGGAGCTGGCGGGAGCCCTCGCACCGCGCCGCACAGCAAGGGGCAGGCGGGGGGGGGTCCGCGGGGCTCCGCGTCCCTCTGCGGATCCGCTGAGCTCTGCGCTCCGCCGGGGCCCTGCAATTGCGCTCCCCTCCTGGCTGCTGCCCTGTTTTCTCCGAGGCCATCGCAGATGTGTAGGCCGGCCTATTTGGCCAGGTACCAAACGAGGACGTTCAGCTCCATCCTGGAGGAGGTGGGGGGGGTGCCCTTTCGGGCAGATGCCGGCTGTCTCGGGTCCTCCGGAGCTGTTTGCCCAGGTAACTCGATCCTCCCCGCAGTCGCTGGGTTCAATTGTATTCACGCCGCCACTGAAGTCTCTTTAAACGCCAGCACACAGAGATCTTTATCTGGCTTTCCTGTGGAAACAATCGCTGTCCGCTCAAAGACTTTCAAGAGTTGCAGGGCTTGAATTAGATCGGTTTCTTTTGAAGGGATTAAAGTGCCAAGTCCTCTCCCACGGCTCCATATTGAGTCCCAGAGAAACGTAAAAGCTCGACCCCGTGTAACACCGATACCCTTACGCAGCAGCCACTTCAAGCGCTTCCCCTGTGCCAGGTAACCGCATCACTAGGCCGGGGACAGAAGACAGCGCCCGCACCCAGCGCTTTTACCACGCACTGCTGCCCCGAGGCAGGTCTTGCCGCCGCCGCAGTACCCCGCGGCCCGGCAGCGGGTGGCAGGGCTGCCTCCCCCCCGGCCCGCCTCGCCTGCGGGGCTCGCGGAGCCCTGCATCTCCATCCACCGCACACAAACGCCCCCCGGGAGTCCCCCGCCAGCTGCGCAGACGGGACGCCGCACACACACCCGCGCATCCGCGCACGTACATCGGCCCGTGGCCATCAGGTGCACCGGGCTCACTGGCCAAGGTCAAACCGCGCCACTGAAGCCTTCCCTTAGGTCTAAGATGCAATTAGGGCAGCCGGAGCCGAGCGAGGGTCCCGATGGATTCGACCCGACCCGACCCGCACCTTTGCTCCTGGAGGGCCAATAACCCGCCAGAGCAGCGACAGCCTGGCGCTTGCACTTGTCCCTAAACTTCTACATCCTCAAACTTCTGGCAGCCCTGGACTCCTACGACCTGCCTGATGTAATTCCTCCCTGGACTTTTGTTAATTCGTTTTATCTAGTAATTGCCAGGAGAATAATCTGAACAATATTTAGAAACAAAATGAGGGTCGATAGGTAGTTCAGGAGACACTGAACATCCCGAGATTCCCCTCAACCTTTACAGTACATTATTTTCCCATGTATCTCGATGAGCCAAAATGAATTGCCATGTTACGAACAAGTTAGTGGGAAGTTGGTGAAGTTTCTATACAGGTTGCACTCTATAAATGCCATAAATCTGCATCCAAGAAAGTACATCACTTAAAAAAAAAATGGAGAACAATTTCTCATCTCTGGAAGAAGCCAATGGGCTGAATAATGAAACGCTGCAGTCGTAATTTTCTGTACAAATAATTAGTGTTCGAACTCGGAGCATTTCAGTCTCCTGAAATGTATTCTTAATGAAGTGATGTTCACAACTGTCATTAAAAATGCAGGGCTGGAAGATCAAAGTACAATATTTATTTTAGAAATTTGTTTCAGTTATCACGAGATACAGGTATCAAGGCCAAATGTCAGTTCAGTTACACGGAGCACCGCTTCCACGAGCAACGCGCTGCCGCTGGCCTCATGCAAAGGGCAGCCCACGGTAGCAGATAAAAAAAAACCACTTGGGAATAACAGCTGCTTGGGTGGCAGTGGTCCCCTTGGTAGCTTCTGCTGTGCCTGGGCCCTGAGCATGCCATCCTGGAGCCGACCCCAGAGCCTGTCCCAATGACTACTCACACTGCCACAGCCTCCCATAAACTCTCCACCCAGGTCTATGTCTCGACAACCCCAGTCCCTCCTGTGATCTCCCCAGCCCCTCAGTTCTTCCAGCACAGCCATGAACGACCCTGGCAACCTGGATGGGCTCTGGCCACCTGTCTGCCTCCAGCTTGGGGCTGCTTTAAACAAAACACCGTTCTGTAGCAATTGTGACAAAGAATCAGAAACGAGAGCATTTTTAAGAGAACAGCTGCATTAACACTCAAGCCTCCCAGTCAAGTTCTCCATGAGAGCGTGTCAGGCTTTAAACCTGGACAGGCTTTAAATAAGCTTGCTCCAAAGTGCAGTGTCTTCACAGCATTCCTCATTCTGTCTGGTTTAAAGCCTTACTAAAGCAGCTGTCTGGTTTAAAGCCTTGCTAAAAGAAACTATCCACAACAGCAAGAAGTTTTACCAAAAGGTAAATTTAACCTATGTATATAGCTGCAAGTGTGTGTGGATACAGTACTGCCAACAGTTCTGACTTAGATGCCATTAATATTATCATGATGTACTTCAGTGTATTCCCACTTTTATGGTAGGCAACATGACTGGCATAATAAGAGGAGTCACCAGTTCATACTTTTAAGATGCTAGTGTATACATTTTGTTTATTGGCTTCAGATTACCAACAAACAGTTTTAGCACAATTATATCCCTCAAGTTTTGACAGAGTTGAATTTGAACATCAGTGGATGAAAATACAATAAAGATTAAAAAATGCTATGGCATCTTCTACATTTTTCAGTGCATAAAGTAAAAAGCACAAAACCCTAGACAAGATCAGCACATGCTAAAGGTGTGTTTACAGGCTTGCCTTAAGATTTCCCAGCCTAGCTGTGGATTTCACAAAGATTAATAGAGGATTTCCCAAACTTCTGAAAGCTGAGCTGCCCTTCAAGAAAAGTAGAATGAATTTTATGCCTCACTACAGTTTTATTGCCTGTTGTCAAAGGTTTAAATATCTTAATGTATTCATCTTTGGCTCCTTCCTTGGCTGGCCCTTCATGACTCCTCCCTCCTGCCTTAGGGAACGCTGGTGAACATTTTTGGATATGCTTCCTCCCCTTGCTTCCATATTTTAAAAAAGGAGTCAGTCTTAACTATTATCAATATTGAAAGTGTTATTCTTGGCTCTGCCTGAAATGTCTGGGACACCTTTCAGTTCAAAACAACCTTTTCAAACTGTGGGAACTCCTTTCTGCCTCTGGCATAGGCGGCTGAGCTTTCTTCACCACTCTAATAGGTAGAAATGGACTCCTATAAAATGGAAAGCAAGCCAAGACTCTGGTGAGCAGCTGAAAAGAATCTGCTGTGTGCACTCTGCTTGTTCTCTCATTTTGGGAAACATTAGGTATAAAGAAACCTGTGTGTTTTTGGTGGAACGCGTTTGTTTGGGGAAGACTGGATGAGAACCTTTTGTACATACAAATATAGCTGCTCTTTTCTTGCATTGTAATTCAGTATGAAAAGGTAATTAAACTGTTATTTGCCTCCTTTTAACTACAGAAAGTATATTCTCTAAAAACTGTGTCTCATGGTCATTAATTTCAGTTAGTACATTTATTGACAAATTAAACAGCTGTCTGTGCTGTGTTAAAACTGGAAACAGCACAAAGTTTATCCAGAAAGATCATTGTTCAACGTACACATAAATATTGGATAATCATATGGCTGCCACATTGCTGTCGATTTGGCTGAACAGATTAATTCAGCACCGTAAAAATACACCTGTTACTTAACAAACATGTAATTTTAGTACATTTTGGTACAGGAAAGATTAAGTATTTTTTAATGGCAATATTTTTCAGTGTTTCAAGAATCACTTTTGGAAGAACCCATTCTTCAAGGACTACTGAACAAGAGTGTATTAAAAATTCATAATCTTTCTTACAAAATGCAAGTGCTCTATACAAAGTCTTCAACAACTCCATGGAGGTAAAAAAAAAAAAAAAAGGAAAAAGCCCAATAGAGGGATTCTGATAGTCAAGGGGGACACAGATATGGGACATGGACAATGCCCAGATATGGGCATTGAAGGTGTGTTGGGTAAGAGCTCTTGTCTTCACACCAAGGCAAATAATCTGGAGACTCTCTACAGACCCTTTGTGTATAATACCTTTAAGGCAGCTTGTTACAGTAATATAGACGTATTAGTGAAAGGCAGTTAATGCTTCTTGTGCCAATCAACTATGACATAGATAAGTGTCTCCTGAGACTGGGACCTATAAAAGTCAAATCTCCAAACTGAGAGGAATTTTTTTTAGAAAAACCCTATCTTCTTGGCTGCCACCACAGTGTCAGGATCCCAAGTAAGACCGGGGAAAGCTTAAATTACACTTTTGAAATTACTTATCTCTCCACTGCTGAACATAAAGACCTAAAAACACTGACCTTGTATACTGACAGAAAAGTCTTTTTAGGACTTTAGTGCATGGTATGCTTCTGTGTCACTTCATACCCTGATGCCTTAAGTGATGCAGAATAATACATAAATAGGCAAACGTATAAAGTATGTGAACTATTCAAATATAAATTTGCTCCCTTCCAATTCTGAAAAGAAAAATGCCATAAAAATGATTTCAAATTTATACAAGGCTTGTCTTACGCTTTCCATCCTCACAGAGCTATAGAAATATGAAGTCATTCTCACCACACTCCTGTGCAAGCAGAGTCGGCTTCCTTCCCCTTCTTTACAAAGGGCATAACCGTAGCCATACACACCTGCTCCAGGCTTGGAAAGAAGAGCTTCTTGCCTCAGTCCTGCACACAGATTACTATACTGCTCCTCACCAAACACTTAAACAAATTATTCCAACTCAGGTCAAACCTCAGAAGCACTGGGCAAGGTATGTAGCTGGTGCTGCTGGCTGGCCATGCCAAACTAAAGCAAACAATTGTAACCTGGGAATAAATAATTTCACTTCACTCTTCAGTCAGCCTCTATTGCTCCAGGGCAAACAGCTTGACCAGTTGTTTGAGAACTCAGGACAAGAAGAGGAGAAAGGATATTCTCTTCAAAGACAGGAGGTGCCAGCATGGTCGTGACTCTTGCTCCAGTCTAATAAACAGCAGCATTTTTCTTACATTTCTGGAAACTCTGAGATACAGAGCAAAAAGAAATCACCTTTAAATGGGTACACTTCTTGGCTTGTCTCCCTCGGTAAATCTCACATCCCTATTTTTCCTGCTGCA
Organism: Urocolius indicus; assembly: GCA_013401255.1. Taxonomy (NCBI): domain Eukaryota; kingdom Metazoa; phylum Chordata; class Aves; order Coliiformes; family Coliidae; genus Urocolius; species Urocolius indicus. The sequence goes on from WBNH01012624.1 coordinate 375,489, forward strand.
TGCAGGAAGCCCCCATATTCTACTAGAATCGGGCTGAGAGAATCACATATTATATATGGAATAGAGAATGGCCCATAGCAAAGAACAGATAGTACAGTAAATTGGAAATGCATTATTAGCCTAAATTACATATTCCTTAGGCTGAGGAATGAGAGAGAGTGGCAGTGCAGGGACTCCAATGCCCAAATAATACAGCTCTATCACGTGCGCCGCTTTTAAACCCAAGTAAGTGGATTCAGGACTTCTATTTATGACGCTACAGCAAACTCCATAAAAACCATTTCCAAATTTTTCATCATAAAATAAGAAAATTTGGAGAAAACAACAAATGCAAAATTATTCAATCTCTTCAGTGTCATCAGACTAACTTGATAAAATGCTGCCATCCTTAGCAATGCACTAGAGTATGGGGTTGAAAAATAATACTGACTAAATCCTTATAGAAGTCAGTGGAATAGATACCTGTAACAACTGAACTGGGCTCATGACTTGCTACATTTTTTGCTGCACATGCTAAGTGTTCTTGGCATATGGAGTGATTCAGAAAGAAGTTGCTCTGTAGTGCCAATGACTCTCTTTAATGAGATACAGTTATCAGGTGATTTATGAATTTCTCCTGCCTGTTCTCATTTACTTAGCTCTAAATTAAGGATCAGATGATTTGTACTCTATAAGTGTTTATAAGAGAACAGAGTAATCAAAATCCCTCTTAAATCAAGTTTTAGAAATCCACAGTGAGGTTAGAGGTAGTACTTGCAATGTGCATAGCCTTATGCATTAAACTTAGTGTAGCATTCCTTTATCTCAGGAATTTAATGTAGGAAGAGACAAAAGGAACTTTCTGCCTCAGCTTTCTGATACCCTGTTGACCTCCTCCTGGGAGATCCTATACCCTCTGTTAATTTAGATACCATATGGCTCATTGGTCATCAATTCACTTGCTGCTCTCTATTTTATTTTATCTCACTGGAATTTTAATCACACTATCTATAAAACTTTCTCTGTTTACTGTTGCTCTGCCAGTCAGACAAGCTCCATCTGATCGGTGTTTTCTTACACATACTTACAAATAGCACAGTCTAGTTAGCTTTGTTCTTCCCTTTGGTATGTGCTGCTCCACTATTTGCAGTACTCAAAGCAACGCATCAAAAACTGGAAAGCAGCAGAGGAGGGATATAGGAAAGAAGAAAGCTGAAAGTGACTCTGAACAAGCACTGCTGGTCAGATGTCTGGAATGGGGAGGAAGCAGCCTAGAGACCAGGATTTTTTTGTTGCCTTACAGCAGAACTTTACCTTTGCTGACATTTCTGCAGTCTCTTCGTTGACTAGGATCTGAGCTCCTGTTTCTATGTGTTATAGGGTAGTTATGTTTGATTTCCTTTTCCCGTGCAAGACAGCATTTTGGGAGGTGTCAGAAGCAAAAGGCCAGCCATCTAGGTGGAGAGGCTGAAAAGGTAATCTCCAGGCAGGCACCACATTAGTACCAAGACTAGCTGGAGAAGCTATGAATGAGTGTGCACTCACACAGGCTGATGCTGGGGTCACTGGTAATGAGAATACCATGATGAATGGAGCAGTCCACTCTGCTCTGAGTGATTCACTGAAGCTGTTCTCATCTCTGTGGGGTGTTCTTTTTTGACTAAAATAACATTTCACTCCAGACTTTCCTACACAAGCATATACAGCCTCCTCTGACACTCAGTCCACATATATATTCAGCCTAGATAAGGTGTGAAAAGTTTATGTCTCCTCTTCTGCCACCAGACAATAATGCTCCTTTCTTCTTCTTTTGATAAATTTGCCAAGTTTACCAGTGACAGGGTATGTAAGGAAGGAAAATAGCACTCAGGTACGTGGGGCATACCCATAATATTTTCCTGAGTAAGGAGTGCAATTGCGAAGCTGGGGGAAATACGGAAATTGGATCAACATGCAAAATCTTGGGACAGCCCTGAGGGAGAAGGTCAAATAGTGCTGTGAGTGTATTGGGAACTTCAGCCAATATGAACACATAGTCTTTAAAGCATTTATCTTCACAGCTTATCTGTAAAGAATTAGTATGTTGTTACTCTATTCTTACTAAAGGAATCACGGGAACACCACATACCTTGTCCTATGTCATATATTAACCCTATCAAGAGCAGGGAGTTGGACTGAACAGCCCTACTGAAGATTAGAGGCACACAACTTATGACATTCCACCACATTCCCCATACAAAATCCAAACTCAGTTCTCTAAATCCCTCTCACTCCCCTGATTTTACATCAGTCTCTTCTGACACTTGTACATTATCTCAGCGACTTTGAATTGTGAGCAGATATTGATCACTCTGCGGGAAAGAAAGATGAGGAGTAAGAAAGCGGAGCCAGATCCCAAGATACTGATTTTGATATCATGGCAGTTTCCTACTGTAGAAAAGCTAGGAATTTTATACCTGATACATTTTTTTTTGTCTTTGGTTTTAGGATTCCAATAACTAGTCCATTTGTAATTTTGCAGTCTAAAAAAAACCTACTTGGAGGCGCAGTAACTGTATATGACCTGCCTTCTTGAGAAGCTTCCAAAGCATCTCAAAGTGGCTTTCCCCCACGGGTGCTACATTCATCTTAAGATACTCTGCAAGGTTATGTAATGCTTTATTATGGTACATGATGAGAATAATCTTCAAAAATTACTGTAGGTTGCCTCTTCCAAGAAACCTAATGGTTCATGTAATTTTTTTCCTTCCTCTGTCAAGTAACTTCCTGTCTTTTCTTCTAAGTCATCATCAGTTTTCTGCTCCCCTGTTCCCATGTCCATTAATTTTTCCCTTCACCAAAGATCATTAATACTTCTCTATTCGTGTCCATCCTTCAAAATTCTTCTTCCAAGTGTCACCTAGAAATTGGATACAACAGAGATCAGCACTGTAGGAAGCTGCCTGGTAAAACAGGAAGGCTTTGCCCTCTCAGAAATAACAAATTAAGTGCTCTCCATTTGGTTCTGTGCAGCAGTTGGAAGAAGCAGTGAAGCTGGCACCTTGTCACTGTCCTGTGGCAGAGACAATGAAGAATATGCCTCCAATTCTTTTTGTCACAAGAGAAGACGGGAGAGAGAAAAAAACACCACCTTGATCTTCAGTTCCCCCTTCCCGTGAAAGCAGGATGACAATGATGTTTCCTGCATGTCGTGGCTGAGCAGAAGAAAAGTTAGGAGCATCTGGAATACTGGACATTCCCAAGAAAATATGTAATAGTCCTCAGAGTACTATCCATAGCTCAAAAATACCTTAAAAGAAAGAAAAGTAGCCTTTAAACTAGTCGAATCAATACCTTTCATAAACACTACATTTCCTTTGAAAGTGTATATCACTGTACTTTCAGCTTGTCAGCATTTCCAAGCAGTAAGTGTACTTCTCTTATTATCAAAGCAAAGAAATACTTATATCCTCAGAACTTCCAACTGCAAATTAAAAACGAAGAATTTTTAAAAAGTAAACTATAAATGAAACAGTGATTGGCATTGCTTTCTGAAAACACCATACCGAGTTTCCAATGAGTTTCTTATAGGGAAAAACTCTTTCAAATTACTTATACCTGGTGGTTTAATGACAAGTATGCTCACTTTCTCAAATTCTGCCTTTGCACAGAGTCCAGAGCCTTGTCCCTTTTGCACTTTACCTCCTGTTTCTTCATAATACGCAGATATCCTCTTAAAAAATCATTGGCATTTTCCAGCTTAAATGAAAAAAATATGCAGATTTAAGTTCAACAGAGGTAGCCATTTCTAACCATCTCTAGCAAAAAACAACACAGATGACAGCTCACTGTTACAAATGGGGCCTCAGAAACAGGGCTTAACAATTTTAAGATCACAAGTTCCCAACCAACACTTGAGCCACAGAAGAATGTCCATTAGCTGCTATAAAAGCAAAACTGGTAGGGCTTTGTGATTCAGTGGAGGGCCTGAAAGGCACACACAAGCAGACACACACCAACACACTGGAGAGCAGTATAAATTCTTCAGTTTGAGCGATTTCCATTCTTTATTCTTCCTCTCACTAATATGGAATAACGTTTCATTTAGGTTAAAAACATTCTTCTGCTCTACATTTAATCATGTTCACATTTCTTTCCCATTTAGCTCCCACTACTCTCTTGACATAACATCCAGTATGATTTTATACTGTGACGAAAAGAAATGTCTGTAGCTAGAGTTGTTTTGTCCCATTGTTGTTTTCTCTAATCTTTTGTTCGATGCATGGAGAGATGCTAACCTTCCTGGGCTATCTTAACCACAGTGATCTGGGAGCAAAGCAAATGAGATTTAGCAGATAGGTTTCTGTTGTCGTTATTAAACTTCATATGCTTTGCTATGTAGGCAACATATTTTATTTCTCTTAACTTGAAAGAGGTTTCTGTCTTATTGTTGCAATTTATTAAGGACAAACAATCTAGGGCTTATAATAGGCCTGTAGGCAGAACAAAGCCCTTGTCAAATGGAAGGGTTGGCTGCTCAGCTGGGTAGCATGTAAATGTGCAAAAAGAACTGTTCTGTTCAAAGACACTAGACATGCTTTTTAAATAAAACATCGCATATAATTGAGAGTTGCCATTTAAGTGTTGTGTTGGAAATGTTCATTAAAAAAAAATGTAACTAAAAAAAAAAAGAGTTGCAAGTGTATTATTTTAGTAAACTGTCATAATGAACAAAATCCCATATCTCACTGAGGTTTTTATTAGAGCCTGAATACTGTCTGTCTCTAATATGGCAGTTTATTGTCATTTTATAACACTGCGTTATGCAAGTCAGGATAACCTGGGCAGACTGTAGAAACTTGATCTTATCCAAGACGTGGGTTTGGGTTTGCTTTTAATAGAAGACATCACTCCGTCTGTTACTTTAACATAGTAGAGTGCCTCAAAAAAGTAAGACAGTTTCTTATTCTACAGCTCATTTAAAATTTCTCATTATGTGCCTCCTTTGCAAGAGCTGAAATTAAAATGACAGATAAAGATAACAACATAATAGGCTTTTTTTTTTTTTTTTTTTCTAAGTTCACTGGTCCACTTGGGCACAGGCAGTTCTTTTCTTTCCCTCTTTTGTTGAAATGGATAATCAGGACAGTATCGTCAATTAGATTTTTCACTTTAAGTTTTCATAATGTTTTCAGACTTCACTATTTGGCAAAGACAATTGAGACAGATTTCTTTATTTTTTCCTCTGGCCTAAATCTCAAAACCCCCTACTTCCCAAACTGTTACCACTGAAGAGTTTATTAAATGGCTGAAAAAGACAGCTGGTCCCACCATCTGTTAAAAATTTTCAGGGGCCAAATGAAACAGGTTACACCTTTAGCCATGCCAAGTCTTCCAATACCCCCTCCCTCTCACAGCCTGTGGAGGGCTAATCTGAATTTCACGCTCTGATTTTGCTATTGCTAATGTCTGAGCTTCTTATGTGTGCTTCTTGTAGTTGCTTATATTAGTTCTCTAGCAGTAACAAAAGCTCCCCTTTCCTTTCAACCTAGCTCATTTGCAATCAACGGAATCCTGGGTCTATAGCCTCCTTTACAAGAAGATACTGTACCTTGAAGGAAACCCACAGAGAACCTAATATCTGACTTTTTGGTGCAACAGAGAAAACCAGGGGTACATTTCTGTTGTTTTGCAGCTACTTTTCTATAAATGCTAATGGAAGTAATTCAGATGTGCCAACAAAGACAGAATCTGCAACACACTGCAGGTGTGAGGGGGCTGAAACAAAAGGGATGCTAACCCTAATGGTATTTCTTGTCATTAACAATTCTTTGATGTTCATACTCGAGGCTCTCTTTTATCTTGTAGTTTTTCAGCCATCTTTGTTAACATGCAGTGCAACTAAATCTTTTTTCCCCTAACCTTTAAAGACATCTGCAAAATGTTTATGCTAAGTTAGTTTCCATAGCATCTTTCTGTAACACACATTGAAGTAAAATGAGATAAAGCGTGCAAGGTTATTATTAAAACATCAGTAAGTTCCTATCATTAAGTGAAAGGAGCAGATCAATAAAAAGAAGCTCTTAATGTTACTTTAATAAGGATGAATTTCTTGTAACAGGACTGGGGATTAACTTCAGTGTAATAGAAGTGGTGTTTATAATATAGCAGCTCTGTTGATAAGAACCGGTTTGTTTTACTCGTACTCATTAAAAAAAGGAATTACAAATATCAGTAAGTTCCTATATGAAAGAGCCTTTCACAATACAATATATTTAAGGAGATACTAATTTTCCAGAAGGGATTTCTCTACCACTAAGTGGGCAATGGCATTCAGTCAAGGCTCTGTAGGTGGAATTTCTCCATATCCATCTGTCTTTCCATGACTTACAGATGGAAAAACGCTGTGTCTTTTAAAATGTTCAACTCAGTAGGATGACAGCAAAATGAAATGAACAATCAAGGCACATAAGATGCCAATCTGAACTACTGCACAGCACTACCAGCAGCCCCAGCGTTCTGCTCTCGTCCCATCGGTCACGTCCTGTTAGATCACATCCCATTTTATCACAGTCTGTCACATTATTGTTGCAGCATGCTGGAATGTTAAATGAGCAACGTAATCAATCAATACCAATTTCCAATTGGAATGCAGCTGTAAGTTTGCACCGAGTTAAAAATGCTGGAGATTGTAATACAAGTTATCAAAAGATAGAGCTTTATAAAGTCTCTCATTTTGTTTTTCTTTCAAAACTGGATTTTTAACAGATCAGTTTAATAACATAAATTAAGTGTGTGCCTGCACTAAGTACAGCACTTATCTTTTAATTTGGGTGTAAACTTCCATCACACTAATCCTATGGAATAAGAACATAAAGCATAGTGGTTATATTTATACTTTTTGTTCTTTTCCAGTTTACTTTCATCTCGAGGCATAAAGGCAAACTAGAACAGTGTAGTTAATGTATTGTCCCAAATTTCAGCTCTATGGATTGAGGGACTAAGCTCCTGCTCTTGTTTAATTTATAGCATTAATCAGTCTTACAAATGTGTATGGGAATTGAGGATCTTAGATTATTGGCAGACAAATTAACAGGTTGTTTTTCGTTTCTTGCAATAGCACTGAAGAGTGCTCATTCCTGGGGTAACAGCAATTACAAACCCAGAAGTTTCTGTTTCAAAGATTTTGTTATTTGAATAACAGCCATTCTGTCATAGAACCCTTTACATAATCTCTCCTGTTGCATTGTGTTAATTTGTTGTTTATGACAGGGAGCAGCTGCAAGAACAAACACCACTGTGTTACAGTACCTCTTCTGCATTCCTCTCCCTTTGCTAAGAGCCCCAGCTCTGTATTGTCATTTCCTGGCTATGCAGCAATGCCATACTCCAGCGCCCAGCTTTCTGAGGATGACTTCCACCAGAACCACAAGACCTGGTGCTACCTCTGTTCTGGTCTCACCCATGCTCACCAGGGAATGACACAGCATGCTGCTCCAGTTCTGCTGTTCCTGTTTCACATTGGTCTTCATCAGAGACTTGCCATTATCAGTAGCACAACAATTTTTGGAAATAGTTTTGAGAGGCTTCTGTCCTAGGACTGTACTCCAACTCAATGGATGGCATCCAGGCTTTGTTGTGGTAATAGTATTTTCTGTGTGAGATCAAGAGAACACTTCCAAGCCTGCTTTTTGCTGGTAATGGGTCAGAAATTGTGATGGGTCTTTTGCAGAAAAATGCAAACATACTGATCTACTTACTTGCCATCTCCATTTGCCAACTGTTCTATAAAATACTATTTAAATCACTGAAAATAAAAATATTTCTGTAATTTCATTTAAAAAAAAAAAGGCCTGTCAAACAAAAGCAAGGAAATTAATCTGTTACTGGCTTGATCAATAATATGTAATCAGATTTCTGAAAACATTGCTCCAAGTTGTATTTTTCACTCATCTGGTCCTATGTCCTTCAGCATTACAGCATACAAGTACTACAATGAACACTTCCCTGATAACACAATGTATATATTTGCAGTTCTGACTCATAATGAATTTATACATTTTAAAAACAATTTCCAATAATTCTTATGAAATCCATTAAGACAAGTTAGGGCATTAGCCTGTGTTTAGAGACACTGCCTACTATTATTATGAATTGTTGGCCTCCTAACGTACCAGTTCCAGTGCCTAGCACGAAGGAGACACAAAGACTCTCACTGAGTTCTGTAACCTTTAGCTCTGGCCCAGAGGACTGCTCCCTGGCCTTTGGTTTTCACAGCACCCTGTGCTACTTTTGTCAGTCTGGGAGTCCTGCTTTGTTGTCAAGCAGAAGTATTTTTAGTTAACTAAGCATTCTGCAGCATGTCCTCCCAGGGTGAACAGACTTAAAGAAAAGGCACATGAACAAAACATATTTCTAGTGTTATCAACAAAACTGACATTATTTCTCATATTTTCTTGTCAGAGTTAAAAGCAGGATGGATAAGTTTATTATGTGTCACGTCATGTGCATACATCAGTACTAAAATGACTGAACTGTTTCTTACAGGCAGGTACTTTTGTGCCATATGGCTTTATTTTTAATTGTATGTGCTATATGTATCTGGTTAACAGAGGACATTTTAAAATGCCAGAATTTGGTTATCTCCCAAAATTCTCCAATTTTGAGGAAATAAAAGGAATGAGAAATAGGAGTATGGTAGGCTTCAACTATTTATCATTACTATTTTACAATCAAAAAGTGATACCCCTATACAATTGCTATTCTTACCAAAAAAAGAGGGGGAATTATTAAATTATAACTTTTTTTTTTTAAAAAAAGGTGAATTTAAAAAAAAATAGGACTTAAATCCACTTCACATCAATCTAAATTTGGTGTACAACAGGTAGTAGTAACCCTCAGATATCTTGACCTCCAGCCATTTGCCTCCACCACAAAACTTCTTACTTACTCCCTCCCCACTAAATTATATAACTTTCCCCGAAATTATGTATTTCCTAATTTTCACTAAAGACACTTGTGAAGAAACTCTCTTTACAATGATGGACCTGAGTTCTCATAGGTGAGGTTTTATCATCTGCCCTCACACGCATGAAATCAAGCAAAGGCCAACGCATACTGAAAAGGGACCATACTGTGGTAAAATGGCAGGCTTACAGCCACTTAACGAAGTACGTGAAACTCATCCTGTTTTCCTACTGTTTACTGAATTCAGTATCAAATAAGAATAGACCAAGAGACATTACATATCTTCAGTTTCTTATTTAAATTTTTAATATAGCCTATAATTAAACCCACACCTGTTTTCCATGATGACAGATTATATCAATTAAAGAAAAAAGTCCACAGCAATAGATATTGGTTATGACAATGAAAGTCAGAGATTATCCAGGCAAGGCTACCTTTAAATAAAGTATGGAAAAAGTTTTAAGGCTCTAAATATACAAAATAGCAACACTAGGAGATGCCTTATAGTGTGTAACCATCTATACTGAATGGGAAGTGCACCATGGGTGGGGTATGTAAATGGTAGCATAAAGAAAGTAAATTGGTAGCTCCCTTTCACCCTCTGACAGCACAAGTCAGAAGGTCTTCAACTCAATTAAAAAGGCCCATGTTTAAATACATTTTTGCTTAAAAGTGAAACTATAAATCCACTTTGTGTTTGTGTGCTCGTGTGTGCCACAGATAGTGTTTAGTACTGTAGTATACCAGAAGCACAAAAAGACATGTTTATATTAGCAGTTCTGCTAAACGATGTAAGAAAATCAGTAGTTGTCTACTATTAGGAATAAATTTTCCTGCCAGGAAGATGACTTTGTAATTGTCCAGTGTGTGTTACTTGCTGTACTTACCACTGAAAAAAATGTTTTTGATTGTTACCACCAAAAGGAAGATCAACTTTTGGTCTGATTTGACTTAGCAATGTCTTTAGCTTTACATTATTTATATCCATATTTTATAAGCTTCTAAATAACAACAATCCCTTGGATGGCCTGACAGGGGCCACTTGAAAGATCTTCAGTGCACAAAAGCCCTTTCCACCTCCCTTACAGTGTATGGGTGAGGGAGGTCACAGTGGGGGCAAATTTAAGATGTCTGCAATTTACTCCTATTCTAAGGTCTCTTTATGTTACTAAAGTGATGTAAATGTTCAAGTGAGAAGTACGTTTAAAATTACCAAGTGAAAGGGGCTAATCTCCAAAAGCTCCCTGCCCGATTTTTGTTGGCACAGAGAGAAGTTTTTAAGCTGCCATAACTGAAAGGCAGCAAGAACCGGTTTCTAGCACCATTAAAATCTACAGAAAAAATCTACTAAAATCCCTTGTTGAGCTTCACCCTTTTCTCTCCCGTCTGCTGAAAAGTGTTAAATATATTACACACTGTCTAAGAAATTTTCTTCTTCCTAACAGGATTAAAACTCTTTATTTTATAAAATATTAAGAACATGATATGTTATGAACTTCTAAGCAAAACAGTTTAATATTTCAGGATAATACAGGTTAAAGGAATAGAACAGTACTTCAATAATATTAAAATCAAATGAGAAAAATCTAAGCAATTCACGTTGATATGCTCCCACTCACCATGATCATCACACTGATATGTCTCCTGTATTCGTTATAAGGCACAGATCAATCAACCCAAACACACACATCTATCAATGGGGGAATAGAAGTTCAACTCTTTGGCTAGTTTTAATGCGACAGCATGGCTCTACAGCAAGCTGAGGATATGGTCTTTAATAATCTAAAGGCATATATGTGCTCTAAAATGAGGATGACAGAAGGCCACCTCACAGGGGTTATCTGTTGAGAGTAAAGTGAATTGATCTAAAACAAATGAGGAAAGGGGGATAAGTTATTATACTAAAATGCACAGACCATTTTTGTGCACAGTTTTTAGCCAAGAAGTCACAAGAATGAAAACACACTACACAACAGCAGCTTTTAAGTAATAATTTCAGTATAAAAATATTAGTGACGTTAAATTAATTTGAATAGTTACACCAGATATAGATAATGGCATTGCATATAGCAAGGAAAACACTGTATTTTACCCTTTCTGTGCAATTAAAGGCTACTCTAAATCTCTTTGTAGTCTATTTCTTTGGCTGAGATTGATACAACAATTGGGAAGAAGAAAAAAGAAGAAACCTAAGGAATGTACTTAGGAAGTGTTTGAGTTTTGCTTGTGCTTTACTATTTAATGTTCTGAAGCTGCTTTTGTTAACTTGGGCCTCCATTCAGCAAAACACTTATTCACATGCTGAAATTTCATTGATTTCAGTGGGACCTAAACTTTGGCCTAAGTACTTCACTGAATTATACATTATCATTCACTTTCCCTTTACTTTTTAAATGAAATTAATAGAATCGCTCAGGGTAATGTATTATAAATGTACAGTAAGCTGTTGCTTTTTGACAGGTGGCATAACAACTAACTGGAAACATCAATACCATTTAACTAAAACAATTTACAATCTCTAACAATGCATAATAATGATGTGAACTGCAGTGATAGTAACACTTTATTTTCCCCAAAAGTTTTGAAAAGGAAGGGTGGAACCACAAAGCATCGCTATTGCTAAAACTCTCTGTAATCCATGCCAATATAAGAATACAGTAAGGCATTTGACTCTTTCAAAATGTTATTGTCTATCCAGATATGTTACAAATTAATGGAGAATTTATACATTGTGTAGGAAAAGTTAGATGTTATTTTTTGGTGAAGTATCATAACAAAATGCCCTGATGAGGCTTCATCTGGAGTGCTGTGTCCCATTCCGGGCTCCTCAGCTCAAGAGGGACAGAGAACTTCTGGAGAGTCCAGTGCGGGGCCACCAAGATGATCAGGGGACTGGAACCTCTTTCACACGAGGAAAGGCTGCGGGAACTGGGACTGTTTAGTCTGGAGAAGAGGAGACTGAGAGGGGATCTTATTAATATTTACAAATATCTAAATGGTGGATGTCAGGAGGTTGGGACATCCCTTTTTTCTATTGTAGCAAGTTAATAGGACAAGGGGAAATGGGATGAAGCTGGAACAAAAAAAGTTCCACTTAAATATAAGAAAAATCTATTTTACTGTTGAGGTGAGGGAGCCCTGGCACAGGCTGCCCAGAGGGGTTGTGGAGTCTCCTTCCTTGGAGGTCTTCAAGACCCGCGTGGACATGTTCCTCTGTGACCTGATCTAGGTGAACCTGCTTCTGCAGGGGGGTTGGACTAGATGATCTCTAAAGGTCCCTTCCAACCCTACCATTCTATGATTCCATGAAATACTAATTCTTCTTACATTTTGACAAAATGTAAAGAAATCGACCTGCACACGTATTCAAATTAGTTGCCACTAATATTTGTATTGCATTTTTAAATCTGATTAATGAATCTGCTTCTATTCACCAATTCTGTTGTTCAAGCTGTTCCTAAATTTTAAAGGCTCTAAGTACCTTTAAAGTACATCTACTCACACATACAGCATAGGAGAATAAGAAGTGAACTGAAGGACTTTCATCTCTGGCAGGATTTTAACTTTTAGTTTCAAACTTCTGTCACATTTTAGGTGAAGAGTGAGGTGAAGCATTGTTCTTCCTGGGAGAGCTGAATCCTTCTTTCACCCTCATCTGCCCTGCCTGACTTAATTTCTGTGCTTACTAAGAGAGACAAAGCTTTTGCTGAACTATCTATTTCATTACCTTTTCTCTCTTCAAACCCTCTTCTGGCTTAAGAATGGCCTGACTGTACTTGGTTCTCATTTTTCATGCTATCTTTCCTTGTCCTGTGATCAAAAAGATGGTGCCAGGGAATCCTGACAGTAAGAAATTCTGTAGCTTAAGGAACAGGTGTGAACTGCACCTCCACAAGGAAGAAGCATAGATAAGGGTAAACCCATTGGAGGGGAGATAAAAACAAGGATCATAATTAGGTCTATATAGTACATGGTCATATTTAATGGTCATGGTTTCTCAAAACAAACAAACAGCATAATTTTGAGCAGGCTTGTAAGGCAGTATATGTGAATCTTTTATTTCCAAAAGTTTTTTACAAGAGCTTGTATGGAAAAGAAGTGAAAAATTGTCACAGATCAAAACTAAGGCTCAGAAACAGAAAGTGAAGAGTAAGATGATGCAATCAGGTTCTGACTTGGAGACTCTTACCAGCAAAACATCTTAGCATTCCATGGAAAGTTACATATTGCTTCATTAAAGACTTAGAAAGAAAGTAAAAAGAAAGTAGAAAAAATTGCAGGTGACATTTTTTTTCCCCTGCTACATACAAGAGAGCTGTGGAAATGTACAAGTCATTGGAACCCAGACGTAGAGGTTAAGAAAGAAATTAAATATTTGCATAGATGACAAGAATAACTAACCATAATGATGGTTTCAGTCACAAGAACTATATGAAGCAATGTGTGAAATGTTGGCTTTAAAACTCTTTTGCTTCTTATATTCAAAATACTTATTCAAGTTAAACTTAAGGTAAAGTAATACCTTATAAAGAAAATACTTACAGGGCAAATTGTGACAATTATTATTTTAGATGATTTTACTCTGTACATTTTTGTGGTATTAAAAGCCATAAACTGCACAGAAACTTATAAAGGATAGTGTTTAATACCAACCTAATGAAATACAAAATATTTTCACTATGATCCCAGCTGAAAATTTTTAGTGCAAGTTCTTTTAATACAGTTCAGTTCCTTGATCTTATTTTTCACACAGCTCTACCAGCAGTTGTGCCAGCAGAACAGAAGGGATGGCACAGGGTGGGAACAGCAGCCTGGGGGAGCAGGAAGAAAGGGGTCGAAAAAACTAACCTCGATGCTGAAGAATCATGTCCATTACCAACATCAACACATACAGGTAATGCTGCTACTCTTTACTGGAATGTTTATAGAAATACAGCTAACTGGGACAATTTACAGATGCAAACCCAAGTCTAAATTAGTGACAGTTACTAAATGAAAATGTGTTTTGTAATATATTACATAAACACACATGCACAAAGTTACTTGGAAGAGACTACAAACATGAAAATACTCTTACCAGCATTAGTCAATAGAGTAACTGAGGTTCAGCTTTGAGCAAAAGACACACCTCTTGAAGAAGGAGGAGATGGGGAACTGAGAAAACTGTCATTTTCAGGAATAGACTCAGCAGCTGACAATGATTTATAATACTCATCTTCTCCGTCCAGCACTTTGATTTGCCTTGAAAGAACACAAATAACATCTATTAAGTTAAAAATTTAATCCTGTCAATATCTTCAGAAATAGAAACTTCTCTGTGGATGTGAAAATGAAGAGAGAAGATGTGGAAAAAAAAAAAAAGAAGGTGGGATTATTTGATAAGAAAGATACAGCTTTTATACATACAGCCTCTCAGTTTGGATGTACAGGATCACAGACCAACTATTTGCAACAAAAGGGTATTTAATTTCAGTAATGTGGCTTTTTTATCTGTATATGTTCCTCAAGTAGGGTATGATTTTGATAATGAACATATTTCAGCTGATGGTTTGCTGTGAATATCAGCCAAAGACCACCTCACCAATTTTTGGGGAAAGCCGTACTGACATCAAGAGGCTTTCATTTTCCTGTGATGCATAATGAGCACTGCAGTTCCATATTAGTGTTTTTATTCCCTGAACTGAAATATAGACTGTTTTTAACTAGGAGTCTTGTATAGTCATGCAAAATTTTGGGCTTTAACCTTGACCCAGAGACCTCCTATTCATACAGTTATATTCAGAAGATTAATTAAAAACAGAATAATACAGAAAGTTCTTGTATGTTTTTGGAGTAGATGCATTTGCAAGGCAAAACATCCATCATTTTTCTCTGCTCCATGTTATCAGTTAATGAAATATTTTGGCAATTGCATAGTCAGCCCAGCTTTTGTAAATTGTTTTCTACCTGTCGCTAGGTGATCACCGGTCCTGTGACAGTGAGAACTGACTCAGTTCAATGGACAAGGAGCAACTGCCTTTTGGGCTGATTGGTCTCTGTCATCTCTTAAAATGTGTGCCCCCAAGGAGGGCTGAAGCCTGTTGTGCCTGCACTGCTGCAAAGCTGGCAGGGCTCTGTCTGTGTTCTAGGTCAGAGAACTTAACTTTCAACATTCATCATCTGGTACCTTTCACTAGTGCTAAATGCACTTAAAAACATGAAGAAAGGGTTTTTTTTTTGTTTTGTTATGGCTTGGTGTTTCTTTTTTTTAGTAGCAGTATTCACAGGGAACAGGGGAGTACATTTTACAAGAATCAGTTCTAGTGTCTGCGGGCAGCAGTTCACGCAAGCTTTACATTTGCTTCCGCAGAAAATGTCCAATGTCAATGCACAGAAATATGTTAATTGTTTATTTTTAGAAACCTCTCTAGAAAGTTTTGCATATTCTGTAATATCACAAAGGACGACTTCTGTTTACAGTTGCTTAGAACTAAGAAGATAGATATTTACCCAAGTTTTCTTGGCTTCCTCTTGCTCCCTTGATATTCTAGAGTTCCCTGTGGAGAGGGCCAAGAACACACAGTCAAAGCAAAGCAGCAAGTCGTTAATTTTTAATTCAAAGTGATTTTGTGTTGAATGCAAGCAGATGCTGATAATATCAGAAGTCACAGCATAATTTTTTTGATCAAAGGGCTCAAGTGAGCCTGATGAAGCATGCATCTTGCTCGTCTTTGATAAACCACATCAATTATTCACCGTGAAGGCAGACATCCTGACATGAAAGCAACAGATAAAGAGCATAAGCACATGTTCAAGACGAGAGCAGAAGAACGTGGGGGTGGGGCTGGAGAGGCTGAAACAGGTATTAATAACAGAATTATTAACTGGAAACAAAGCCAGTAAAACAGCTTTATTGCCACTTTGAACTCACGTTTAACTGGTTATAGTACATGTTGTCCTCAGGGCTATTCAGCATTTTGGGCTGCTGACATCGTCGACGAGGTGTTCTCAGCTTCTGTTCAAGACAGTTTTCTGAACCTACAATAAGATAACACAATTTAGTTTTAAGCTGTGCCAGGTGCTGTGAACATCTTAGCGTACTTTAGTCTGTAAACAGTCTTCTTTTCTTCTGTCCCATTTGGTCCTGGATATATTAGCAAGTCTGTCCTATCCAAAGTAAGCACACAGAAACTTGGGGATCTTTGTTTTCTCTTTTGAAACTTAGTTCAAACACAAGTTTTTAAGCAGGACTTCATTTTTACTTTTATAACATTTTTATTCTTCCATATATCTGCATCACACAGCTCCTTATTCCTTTCACACTTTATCATAGTATCTTCTATTATCTAAGCAGGAAATGAGGTATATTGTGACTAGCTAGGGATGTATCATTCAGCAGCAGCAAAACCGTTTTTCTACAGTAGACGGTAATAAAGCATTTTGACTGATGTGACTTAGTCTATTATCATCATTTTCATTATATAAAAAGTCTACCTTCTTGACATGGCTCTCTGTTTAATCAGAGGAATCAGACTGCTTTGGAATTATGCTTTCTTAATATAATTTGTGATGTGTTAGAAGGTAACAGTGGCATAAAGTCACCTGGGAAGCAAAGTTTAAAGGTGAAGGAAATATTTCAGGAGAGGTGGATTCTGAAAAGAACTAACAGTCTTTCTGTTCTTTCTTTCTTTGTTTGTTTGTTTTGTATTAAGGGAAAAAAAATTATAGTGTGCTACACACTATTTTACCAGGTGTTTTCTGTGGCACATCCTCTAGATTTCCAAGACAACTATTTTCAGAATAAATCATAAATCACTAGGTTACTAAAAGACACTATAAGGAAAGGTCATTTACTTTTCAAATAATTCTCCTAATGCCTTTGACTTTTCTGATATTTCCCTGCCAAATAATATTTTAGTGCTGGTATGAATAAAACCAGTTTCTGGTGGCACTGATGGAAAAATATACACCTTATCACATTTGCATTCCATACTTCATGGGAAAGTTGCCTGATACAAAAGAGCAGCACAAAGATCAAGTAGCACATGAGTTCTTTTAAACACTTCAAAAGTGAAGTCAATATGGCTTGTGTGGATGCAGATCTCTAATATCACAAATCCACTTGTAAGATCTGGTTTTAAGGAGCAGGTAATGTTACAAAGGAGGTTTGCTATACATCCAGGTTTACAGCTTGCAACTATTGTACTTCTCTGCAATTAATGAGTGAAGTAGAGGAGGTGGTTGAACTTTGGCCTTTTCAGTCAAATGACTGACTGTTCTAGGATATTTCCTCTCTTTCGCTTTCTCTCTTTCAACAGTAAAATTTTAGAAAGATTCTAGTTTTGTCTCAGTATGGGGCTGCAATGTCTGTGTGGGAGAGGAACACTTGCTTTGTGCCAACTGGCACGTTCCCTCACAACACCCCAGAGGGATGGTAGGTTAAATGGTTACCAGGGAATTTACTACAGAGCCGGGTCTAAAGTTCAAAACCAATTTTATAGAGAAAGGTTACATATATCCAGTAATACAAAGTAACTTTAAAATAATATGCTCATGCCGCTTGCTAATATACTATCCAGAGCTTCAATGTTTTATACTTTCAAGTTCAGTAAACCTCAATGTTTTTTATAAAGAGATTGCGTCAGCTGTACCTTTTCTACTTACCTGTATTGTGTAAAATCAGACAAGGCACAAGCTGTTCCAGAAAATACTTGTGGGCACCTGGGTGCTCTAGCAATATCTGGTATTTGGAAAGTTTTTTCTCTAATATTTAGATAAGATACAGGTGCAATATTATTCTCTCTGAAGTCTCTGGAAGTTTTGTGGAAGACATGCCATAACTACATTATCTCTGCTTGCTCTGAAAGTTACTCAAATTGATCTTAGAGTTTTGTATCTCATTGACAGTAGGGTCTGCATTTTTGCAAGCAATATCTTCTGTTGCAAGGCCACGTGAGTTCCTTTTTCCAGCAATGTAATTCTCAAACACCTCTCCACGAGTAATTTTTCCAATCTAGCAAGAGTCTGGTACTAATACTCACACTCCTGCACAATTTCATGCACCTCTCTGCAGTTTTCCAGAAGTTAAAACACAGCACACAATTATTTAGACATTTTAAGGCAGTGCAATAATATCATGGTGTGTTCTTTTTTCCTTTCCCCCAAATGTTACTGTGGCCTTTGTATTATTTTTTTCAAAACACTTATAAGTATAGTCTTTGTTTTAAAACAGTCTTTTATTCATTAGGATTCTGAGACACTAATATTTTGCTCTAGCTTTTTATGCTGACAATTATTTCTGTGTGTTCTATGGGTGGTCTGCAGCTCGTATCCTCCAAAGGAAATACCCTTTCAGTGGGCCCATTTGTCTTAGTGTTTAGGAGCGTACTACACGAACAGCACAAAATCTGGCAACATTTATCATAAACTACCATATATGGAGGAAAGGGTACTAACATGTGCACAACACTCAGCAATTGAATAGGTATTTTAAATGCTGTTCTAAAATATTCTGCTTTGATGACAAACTCAAAGCCACCAGTAAGAAAAAAAACCTCACTTGTCATTTTAACAGCAAAAGCAGCCATACTGGTACCACTGACAGGTTATTGTCTACACTGCAGCCAAATTGTGCCAAATGCCTCTGGCATGTGCAGGCTCCTGAGTTTGTGACAACTTTAGAGGCCAAGTGAGAGAGTGAGCACATGCACTTCCTTTAGGTTGTCCTTTAGCACCATTTCTGAAGTAAGAAAGAGATCTGCCCCACTTTTGTTTGGAAGAAAACCTTTCATAAATCATAATTCTAAGCACGGAAATTCCTTAGGTTACAATGTCTTTATTGGTAAATTCCCTACTGCAGTGCAGAAATAACACAGAGTAAGCAAAATATCTCTGCCAAGGTTCTGGGTATCCTCCTCCTTTCCTTGCTCAAACTCAGAGAGGCTGATACACATGGGTGATCAGGCTGATGTGGATGCTTACCTAAAGCTACAACAAAATTGATGTTGCTTATAGTGAAGAGAATTAGAAACTGGAAAATGGGTAATTCTATTGGAGTAGAAAGGATTTATCAGTAAACAAATTTATGGCATTTCTGTTAACTCCTCTACTACCGCTATTGGTTATCCCTTTTGTTTCTCTGGTACGCGAGATCCCAAGCCAATAGACCAGGACCTTGCACACAGATTAAAAATATGTGTGTTTTCAATTAAATGCAAAGTCAAACATTAGAGTTACATTTTTAAAAACTACTGGGAATTGCATAGTTGGAAAGTAGTGTCTCCAGGAGAGACTTGGGAATCATCACAGATACTAATCTGAATATGAAGTAGACTGGGTGCAAAGCAGAGGACTACTCGGCAGAAAAACAGTTTCCTCGTTAAATGCAGAATTATTTTTAAATGGGTGCTGTAAACTGCAGAATGTTTTGAGAACAAGAACAATTTGAAATCTGGAAAACCTGCCATATGGTGAGAAATTAAAGACTCTTCTATTTATTTTTTTTTTTTTAAGAGAAGATTAAGAGGTCTAAACTCTTGTAGAGGAGGTGGAGGGCTTTTCACCTTCAGAAACTTAAGTTTGAACTGTCTAGTGGTCAGAAGTGGGAGAAAATTTCAGACCAGAAATACAGTACATAGGGAAAGCAATCAGTCAGGATAATAAAAAAAAATAGCAGTATGGTGGAAGCTCAGATTGTGATTGGAAGCTTTTATAAAAGGTATGTTTCGACTCAAGCTAAAGTTAAAAACTATTCAAGACATGACATAGATCACTTCTAGAGGATGATTTTACTTTGACATTCAGTGAAGACTCACCTTACATGTCCTGTTTGTCCTGCTTAACTTGGTACTGAAAAGTTAGGGATCAGGCACTGGCCACACTTTCCAGAGGAACTGAGAATCACCAGATTTTGCTCTCTGAAATGAAACTAGGGCCTACATAAACTGTTGATGATTAAACCCTTGCTGCAAAAATCCCTTGATGCCGATAACCTCGCCGAAGATTGCTAATCTTTACTATATAGATAATTCTGCTAAGAAAATGGTGATGAAGCAGCTACTACTACTGCACTTGGTACTCGTAAAATCCACTGATGCAAGTCAGATCGATTTAAGGTTGGTGCAGCACAGAGGGGCCTCTAAACTCAGTATGAGATCTTACTTTTAGGAAGGAATCCTCAGAAGCAATTTTCACCAATATGTCAGTGCCAGAAAGCAGGCTGCATCACCAATTCCCTTGCTGAAGAGACTCCATCCACTACAACACATATGGAAGGGTGGAGCTGTGTACTCTCATTTTCCTTTTGAAACCATTTTCCCAAAGCAAGTTTGGAAGGGGTTAGTCTTGTCTCCTTCTGTTTTAGGTGAACACAAACCTACTATCCCAGGAAGGGGAGTCCTCTAATTACTCGGAGACGTTTAGAGTATGAGAAGGGGCAGCCTGCTAAAGGAGAGGTAATGGGGCCATTTAGGGGATCATATATATTATTAGCAGAGTAAGCAAATAAAGTAGATAAATCAGTATGACCAAGAAAAATAGTAAGCATGTGGCTGATTTCCAATCTATAATATCAGATGAAACATGAAAGTGCAACCCTTAATTATAAGCAAATATTAGCACAGACTCATGGGATCTCATCATAACATCTCAAGGTCTACATTCATGAAAATTTAAGCAATGTTTAAAATCATGTTAATTTGTTCTTTGTTTGTTTCTTTTCCTGCCAGTCTAATTTATTCTGAAAGACTTTGGTTCTCAAGCCTGGATATATTGATCATGCCTATGTAAAGCATTGTTATAGCCTGGGGAGAAGACTTTTGTGGGAAAACTTGTCTTTGTTCTCCTTTGATAATTTATATGTATTTTGATGTTTTCAAGCTTTTCCAGTTTTGAATCATTTTTCAAGGCAGCAAGTTAACTTCACTTTTTCTCTTGAAGTCTTAGACAAATGCAGAAATGACCTCACAGAGAATGATAATATACATCCTCCTCCTGGACTGGATGCTAAGAGGATAATTATGTGCAGCATTTTGATTTCAAGGAACAGCTACATTTTCTTCTGTGCCATACAAGTCTGTTCATGCAGAGAACTCCAAGGGGCTAGTGATTCTGGTCCTGCTCACATCAGTGTTAAATAGGAGTGAACATCACGTGTGCCTTAAAAAATGCTGCAAATTAACTAGACTTTATGATTTTAATTATTTCAGCTTTATTTTTAAAAAGAGAGATTTACAAAGGGCACATAATGCTGTTTGGCCATGAGAGTTCATAGAAACGTATTTTCCTCCTGTGATTCTCCACCATTTGCACAAATTTGCATTGCACCATAAGTGCAAAATCAGAGTAAAATGGAAAACTTGCCAGAGAAGCAGGGTGAATACTCAGGCAGTTAGTCCCCACTGAGTTCCTGCTGTGCCTGCCTGCCTTCCATTCTCAAGCCAGTTAACACAGAACTGTCTTGCACACTCTGTACTAAACTGTGGCCAGTGTGACTGTAGTATTAGCACACATTAAGCGATACCAGGCCCACATCACACAATACATGGTTAGTTAAGTGTTACTGACTATAAATGCATCAGAATCAAAAACCAAAGTGGTCTAATAGGCTTCACAAAACAAGTACTACAGCATCATCTGTAGCTTCATTTGGGAATAATGAAGTTATCAGGTCTATGCAATATACTATAAATATATACCATACATTTAATTATATTGTGATAGTTTTGTGACGGTGCTGTTGGCTGATAGAAAATAAACAGGTTGTTCTCTGAAAGATTTTTATCTCAGTCCACGCAAAAGCACACCAAGAGATGACAGCGTAGGGTAAGGGAGAATAAAGAGCAAGACTACTTGGTGACTTAAGTAATGAGGTTATGTCTCTAATATTTTTCTTTCTGAGTTTAATTAGAGAGGAAAGAGAAAACTACAGGAAAGAGAAATTGACAGGAAACAGACAAAAAAATGAAACAATCAAGTTTCTCAATTAAGAAAAACTAAGGAAGAGAAGAAAAAGGAATAAACAACCATTAATGGTGAAGCAGTAGAACCTAAGTTCTGGCATCAGAGTATTTGATTCATATAGTAACACGAGGAGCCTGGATGCATAGTGGCATATTTAATACTAATAACAATTATAATTCTGTCCAAGATAATTCATGCTTACCTAGCAGTAACCTCAGAGCTCTGTAAATGTTCAGTAAGACCATGTTGATATAATGAGATACAGTATGACGGGAACCATTTTTGCCACCAAATTCCCTCAGTCTCATCCTCTACAGAAGAGTGTCCAGAAATATTTATAGAGGCTGGTGCTCTTCATGCTGCTAGTGATGAGCAAGCATGGAAAGAACAATAAATGAGACGTCTTTTGAGGAGTTACAAGGCCTCAGCCCTTGCTAACTCTCACAAAATTTCTTACTGGAGCTTCACATAAGTGTTTCTAAAGGAAAGGACATTGACTATTTAAAAAAATATATATTAATGCTTATAAAAAGTGCTTAATCCTTTGCAAATCCTGCAACTCCAGTGTAGTCAATTCTAGGAAAGAATAATAAATTAGATTTCCTTATTTTCAATGTCAAGTGCTTTGTGGTAGGTGCAGTTGCTAGATTCACTGAAAACACAAAACCTGGAGGGGTAAACAGTCCTATAATAGAAAGATTTAAAATAAAACAAAATCAAGTTTCATGATCACCTCAGATCCCCCACACAACTGTGGTGAACTAGAATTCTGTTTATTCAGATGGAGTGTGCTCATAGTGCCAAGAGCCATAGGCTGCTAGGGAAATTAGTGCAGCCTCTTTGATGTCATGTGCATCCCAGAGTCTGTAACACACCACTAAAACTGTGAGCATAGCCTTTTATTTATAACCCTAAACAGAACCATTTGAATACACACACTGAAAGAACTCGTAACAGAAGCAATGCATTTTCTTCCACCCAGTGATTCATTACTTACAGCTTCATTTTGGATACTGCAGTTCTATGCAAAGCCATATGCTTTAGATTATAAAGCACACTAAGCAAATCGTAACTTTTTCAAGATGGTATGTAAAGGCTGTTTTTGCATCTGTTTGTTGCCAGCGACCCAGATGATACTGTAATTAGAACAACAAATATTTTATGTGAAATCAATTATTTAGCTGTCTCTGAACCCTGAGACAATGGCTTTTAGATACACTTTGTTGGGAAACAAGATCCATAATAGTTAGAATCTTGGCTTTTGTTGGTTTGTTTCCCTTCCAACACAATTCTAATCCTTCAGTATTTGTCAGTTCTTTCAGTTTCTATTGTGAGTGATTTAACTGTAGAGGGAAAAGGCAGAGATAAAACAAAGCATACCAAAGACCTAAACTGTCAGTGACTAACATGGGTAAGATTCAAACCTGTCAGCAAACAGCATGCTTCTAAGAGTACAGTCCTAAAGACATGTCTTCCCATACATGTTGAGCACACACAATCCTGCACACACAACATCTAATAGTGGGTTCCAGAGGTATGGCAACTAGTCAAACTAACCAGTGAAAGCCCGAGAGGTTCACATAGCTACAACTTTAACTTCAGAATAAAAACCGCACCAAACCATCCTGAATGGCAGAAACTACTTCTGCGCAATGAAGATAACTTAGCTGATGATTATTTTTCTTCCTTGCTTTAAACATGACCCAAGGCAGTTGTGGAAGCTGCTTTTTGGTTAATTCTTGCGATCTTTTCAAAAGAGACAGTTACTGATGAGAGACAGGACACTTTGGGCATGCCAGAATTACTACATATCACAGCATATTTTCTGGTTTTAGAAGACCTGCTTAATCCAACAGTCACCAGGTGATAAGATATAGCTACCTTACGTTATCATTTGAGGTAAGTGATGTCTCTTGCTGTTTGAGAGATGCTGTATAATCAATAGAAATTAAAGAAGAATTTTGTAGAGGAAAACCCTACAGAGAGCAATTAAATATGAAGTGAATACTTCCGAATTGGGAAATCCCTGAGCCACAAACTGTTAGGCTGGAGAGTGTTCTGGGCAAATCTCTCTGCTTGCCTTGCTTTTGTACTATACCCTAGGCATTTGCTCTTGGCTACTGTCAGACAGAGAAAATGAGGCTAAACAGTCTTGGATTGGACTGGAAATACACTTTTGTATGGCAGTGGTGGGTTATTTTCTTTCTTTTTTTTTTTTTTGGTGAGGTTGCTAACATTCAAATATGAAGGAAAGAAATCTACTTAAATTCAAACAGAACAAATCCCCAAGGCACACCTGAGCCTGAGGTAACTTTTCACAAGATGCATATAGGAATGTCCAATGCAAAGATCCTTTCAAGGTGATGTTTAACTGCTTACTGCAGGACAGTTGTATTACACTTGCCTTTTTGTGAGCACTGCATCAAATCAGCCTGAGCTTCTGGAGGGCAGAAGTAGAAATCTCAGGCAAAGAATACAATGGAAAGCCAGGCACTGTTCAATTTTTTTGGTCATGTCCCATTTTTTCCTTTTCTGTAAGTATTCATCTGAGTTACCAGTCTTGAAATAGAAACACTGGGACATCTACACAGGCTTGTGCAGCCAGTGGTTTGCCATGATGCAAGCTTGTCCCAACATCCCAACAGTATTATGTCATAGTTGGGACTTGGTCTCTTGGTGAAGTTTATTTGTTTAGTGAAATTAAAGAAAACAAGATTGGAAAGAACCTCAAGTGACTGTTTTGTCCTTCCCTGCCTTTCAAAGTAAAACCATATCTCATGTTGGAGGTATGAGAAATTTTCCAAATGGCTCAGAAACAAAAGATATCAACAAAATCCTCACAAACCAAGCATCAACAATGGAGCCACTCATTATTACTTCTGCAAAATAAAATGACAGCTATTCCTTCAAAGAAGAATGAGGATAATAATTTAGTCAATCTGATTGATTAAATAGCTTTGGCAACTATGAAGTACAATCCTAAATATCATATCAGTATTATCAATTGTAGAGATACTCTCCAAAGTGCATCTGGACCTGCTGATGCACAAATTTTTAAACTGTAGATTGTGGATCTCAAGAACTGCATATCATGTGCTAATATGCCTCAGGAAACTCACTGGACATTTGGCACTCGTTCATCTTGTGGATTCTAGCTAAGAAAAGCTAAGCATATGGAAAAAAAAAGATGAAACAAACATAAAAAGTAAACACTGCAATTAACTTTTAAAAATAAAAAGTCAAAACATTCAGTCCATTAGAGAACAGTAACAAATCAAAAATACCTTCCTAATACTGCCTCTTTACACATCCAGCTACTGAAGTTGCCAAAAATGCATCACACAAATGTGGTCAGTTAATCTGTGCAATGAAAAGTAGGGCAGGAGACAATCTGTAAGTTCACACTCAGTTAAGATGTGGTTTATAACAGGTTTATAACATTTCAGAGTTGCTGTCCTAGCACATAGCCTGGATACTTTTAAAGGTGATTCCTCACCTTCTTCAAACTGTAATAATAGCATTTTTATCCCATACCCTTAGAGATTAAGCCACTTGATTGACTTTGAATTCTGGACACACAGGAAATTTGTATTAATTTAGCATAATGATGAGGCACAATAAAGGCTCCGTGGAACCACAACAGCACGGTCTCTAAGGTTTTGTTCGTTACAGAAACACAATTTGCATATCTAAAGGCTTGAAACCATGGGTCCATATTGATACAACTAGTATCTCAAATTCGAGTGTAGCAGATTCAGCATATATTTCAAAGAATAAACGGTAGAAGCCCAAGATACAATTCTCAGTAGATTTCTTCATTAAGAAATAGGTTTTTTTTTCTGAATTCAAGGTAGATGGCTGCAGTAACTTTTAAAGGAAGTATTAAAGAAAGCTTGACTGAATCTTGCAAAAATGCCATGAATTAGATATTTGGTTCCCAGCATTGCTACAGTGATTCGTTCTGAGATTTGTACATGATGTTGGAAGTGAAGAAGGTATATTGGCTAGATAAAGGATACTAGTGCTGCCGATCTACCTGTGACAGTAATCCATTCCTTTAAGGAGTTAACTGCTACTGAGACTGCTAACATTAGATCTACAATTAGTGACAGTTCACAAGTGATCTACAAATCAGGCTAGGCCAGTAATTTCTGACTGAATATTTTGAAAGAGAAACTGAAGATGCAAGTGCAAACTTTGTCTATGACAGAGGTAGAAAAAGAAGTAACACTGGAAAAAAACCTTCAGTCTTTAAAGATGTCTGCATCCTGTAAAAGAGCTTTTATGTTATTTTGATCCTTCCAAATCACAAACCTTTTATTGACAACTTATACTATGAATCTCATGGAAGAACACTAGACATGTATAAAAATAAAGGGTCATTATTTCCAGAGGTTCATTAACTTTCATCCTGAAAAGGTAGATGAGACCTTCCAGTAGTGACAAAGCGTATACAGAAAATGTAGAAAAGATATTCAAAGAAAACTGAGAGTGGTCTGCAAAGAATATCAACACTGAGATCTCAATCCTAATAACGTCATTTTAGGCTATGCATTGGATGATACCTAGCTATACTGCCTGCAGTAAGAGCGTGGGGAGTGCAAAGTCAACTTTTCATCCAGTCCTTCCTAAAACCAGTTAAAAAAATTGGCAAAAACTTCAGCTCATTGGAGCAGAGGAAGATTTACGCATATATGTACATAAACAAATAAAATGAGTTGACTTTCCAATATTATAGGGACTTTCTTATGTGTTGTTTTGTTCTGAAATCATCATTCTTGATAGGGCACAGCTTGTATTAGTACATCAGTACATCCTCTGAACAATCTTTGTACTTTAGTGTCACTCATTTTGTATCGGTAAATGATACAGAATTACTTGGATTTTTAATTTTTCTCATAAATACATGACTATTTCTAGTGACTTTGATGACATTTTATTCCTCAGAGCTTAGTAAAGCCTGTTTTACCAAAGTGAGTGGTGATTTCAGGGTTCAAACTGAGGAAGGGTGATTTTTAAGCCATTACAAGTCACCCCTTCTGGAAAACCAGGCTCCTTCATGGTATCTTAGTGTAGGTACCTGGAATTTCTCATCACTAGAAAATACAGATTAAGTAATTTCAAATGCTTTGGGTTTGTTTGGTTTTGTTTGTTTTTTTTTTTTAGTTTATTCGAACGTGTTTTCTACCTCTTAACTACTAGAGATCTTTGCTTTTTTTCAACCCCTTACTTAACGACTCTCTACTAGATTCTTGGCTAGTAATTGAATAATATATCCCTGCAGAATAGCTTATGATATAGCAACATCAAATTCTGCTTGTGTCCTGATTCTGTACTTGAGTCTATTGCAGAGCATGCAAAGCTGTGAATTAACACTTGATTAGTTACTGTGTGAATGACCCACAAAGGACCACAGAGTTACAACATGGATAGACTAGTGCATCACAAGTGTACCTATTGCTATGGAATGCCACTTCTGATTTAGTTGTTTTGGATAGCTGAGAAGTACGGCCATATTAACCTAACTCTCTTCCATAACATATCCTGCTTCTCAGTAGGACTAATTAGCTTAGGCACGGCACTGCATTCATCCAGTCATACTACCTCCAGGCCCTGATTCACATCTAGCTTGAGCAGCTTTGCAGAGCACTGGCATGTGCTGAGTCGCTATATCAAAAATTTATAGCATGGCTTATTCTATACTAACTTTCCCATGGAAATAAAACCTAAGAATCAGTTTTACTGCTTTAAACAGATTCATCATAGTCTTCTATTGAAGTAATGCCATAATAACAATGACAAGAGCCTGTACCCATCAGAATGGCTCATATTCTGAAAACACTGATATTGATGCAGACCTTCACAACTAGAAGGAGTTCTTCTGAAGCCAGCCCTAACATTCAGCATATGAATACATGGGAAAAAATTGAAAGTATCAGAAAACTACATTGATATTAATATGGTTTAGAGAAATATGATTAAAATAGAAATGTATAATAGACTTTTTAACTCCTCCCTTTAAGAAGGACTGTCTTAATTAGATTATTAAAAGACCACATGGAGTAAAATGCTATAGGTAGAGAGAAATATGCATTTCTCTTCATTTGTAGAAGATATAATAAATTTTAAAAGTCCAGCAATCACTCTGTTTACACAAAAATTAATTCACGAAGCAATTTTAATTCAAAGATAACTGGGAGCCATATACTTTTTACAAACACATAATAACATGTAGGAGTGGTTAAGCTACTTGATGAAAAAAATCTTACATTAGGTTCTTCAATAAAATAAACAGAGGAATAACTTTTGCTTTCAGGGACAGAATCAATTCCACATGTAGCTGTTTAGCATTGTCTAAATTAAATGAAT
Organism: Urocolius indicus; assembly: GCA_013401255.1. NCBI lineage: Eukaryota > Metazoa > Chordata > Aves > Coliiformes > Coliidae > Urocolius > Urocolius indicus. The sequence continues at coordinate 403,722 of WBNH01012624.1, forward strand.
ATGAGACTGGTGGGTGGACAGAGGCAAACTGAACATAATCATAAAAATGTACAGTTTAAAATAATGTACAAAACAAATCACTTCAAAGAGGCCCATAAAATTATGTTTTTTTTTAAAAAAATAAATTCTAATCTAGCACAAAGCAAAGAAACATGACTTGCAGACTATAAGTTACCATTCACTGTTTGCTTACATAAAGTGGCAGGAAATTATCTCCCTCTCGTCACACATTTCATTTTTGATTAAGTGATTTTACATTATTTGTAACTTCAAAAAGCAGACACAAAAACATGACGTGACAAAGATATTTTTCTTCTCTGAAGATGCAATTTTCCAGAAGAAAACTGTCTATAACACCACATACAACAAAACAAGATTTTCAGGTTTTAGTGTACTCACTTGTGTCAGCAATCTACAAGAAGCCAATGTGTTACACCGTTGCATAATGGTGGATCATGTGATACCTTTTAGAACTTACCAATATTCTTTAAAACACTATTTTACTATTTCATGATTTCCCCTTTACTACTTTATTACTGTCAATCAATATCATATATTTGCTCAAAACTAATTACTGTTCTTTCATAGCTATGTTGACATAATTTTGTTCCGAACAATCCACAGTACAAAAAGCACAACATTATTTACACAGAAGCAAAAATCCTTGGTTTATTTCTAAAATACATTGGTGAAGGTTAACTACACTTACACTTTTTTGGCATTCTGTGTGCGTGCCACTAGAACTTGATCTGAAAAGTTTACGCAGGGATACAAAACACCTTAGGCAGCTGTTTTGACATTCTGAGTCTTGGCTTTATGCATTTTGTGTATTTATTTTTTAGTGAAAAAAGCTCTAGTTGCCATGCTTCAAAAAAAAATAAAGCCTTGCAGGATAGGATGCAAGCAGGCAGGCTACATAGCTGCTGCATGGTCTATGATGAGAAGGTACTTGTATGACCCGATAGGGCCAGCAAAGGGCTCTTGTCTTCATTACACTCATCCTTCTTTCTCTTTTTTTTCTCCCATGCTGCAGACAGTCAGAACTTGGATAACAGTTTGAACATAGAGAGAATATGAATATAGAATTTGCAACTTGGGCCTTGTGAGAGATGAATTTCCCAGTCATCTCTGCTGAAGTGTTAAATTCAGCTGTCTAATGACATTCTAAACACCATCATTACGTATTTCACTGGAGCTCAATGCACACAGGGGAAGAGACAATCATATTATGAAGAGGTATATGATGTATTGGTCCTCTTACTTAAGAAACCACAGTAACTTGTGCCACTATCGAAGAAAGACTTGAGTCTCCAAACACTAGCAGTAAACTTGGTCCCACAGAAAGGAGGCTGAGCCCATCAGAGTTCATCCATGTAATGAGACATCATGCTAGTAGAGGGCTCAAGGGGACCAAGGAGCTGAGAGAGCACACCTGATCACCTTTTCTGTCTTTATGGATAATGAAAACAGTCAGCAGTAAATGTTTCATGTCCTGTCATGTACCCTATCACTGGAGAGGAAATAAAGTTTGAACTTCATGTCAAACCAAATGGACAAAACCAGTAATCCTGCCTGCACCTGCACTTTTCTTATCCTTTTAAAGAACTTAATGGAAAATCTGTGGATAAGAAGCACTCTATTGCTGTCAAGTTTATCTAAGATGGCATCCAGTCATATTTGTACTGTAACATATAGTAAAAACAGAACTATGGCAATTTAACTTAGTATCCATCAGAAAAATGTGCTTATTGTCTATACTCAAGAGGAAAAAAACTAGTCAATGACATCACAAGATGGGCCTATGTTTTTTGTGGCTTTTTAAATGGTATCACAAAGTATCTTCTAGATTACCAGCATTTAAACATGAGAAATGATTAAAGCAGCACACGAAGTCAATAAAACGATCTCACTAGACTTGTATAGAGGGTTTAATCTTTAAAAATAGCCTAGTGTTTAGTTGTATAAGCTCCAAATGGTGTTTAATGGGTGCAAATGCTTAAAGATTTCTGAAAGATGTTCCTATTTCTTGGCCATTAGCATGCTGTGCCAGGGTAATTTAAATCTCTTTTCAGTTCTGGGTACTCAAGATCACAGCCCTTCTTATTTCTAAAAGGGAAGAATTTCCATCTATGTGGGAGAAGCATCCCAATAAAAACTATGAAGTGCAACTACTAATGGGCCCTCTTCAGGAAGTGCCATGACCAAGCAAATGTAACTGCACCTGAGTTAGAAGTTAGTTAGGCTTCTTTTTTATTAAACTATTTCTTCCCTAATTTTAAGGCAACAGAACTTTTTTTTTGTGAATTCAGGTCATATTAGTGAAGAGTTTCAGCTGAAATAACATGAAAAAACTTCAGAGATGTTGAAACAATTCATTCTGGCATCTCAAAAACAAAACATTTTGATTTTGTCACAAGGGGACTCCTTTCCCAAAACAGAGGAGGTAGTGCTGCCACCCCTGATATCCAAAAGCTTGGTGATTAGGCCATGTTCTTGGGTTGTGAAAGATGTAGCTTCAAACAACTCCTTTAACTGATGTGGTACAGGGACTTGAACCCAAATATCATACTTCTCAGGAGAGTAACCTAACTGCTGGGCTAGAAAATATTCTTAGCTAGGTTTCTCTCAGCCTCATTTGTTGAAAGTGTTCCACTTTGCATAAAGTAGTTAAATATTCATTGAAACAGAGATTGAAAGCCAGGTGCTGGCCCCCTTTTCCTCTGACTGCTCAAATTACCAGGATCTCAAGTCATTCACATGCTTTCTGTTTCTGTGGCCTACTTACTATTTAATGTACTCCACTGATGGGAGAAAGGAGAGAAGGAGAAAAATGCTTTCTTCTCTGAACTTCTGTGTCTGCTTTGGGCATAGCCCAGCTTGATGAAAATATGGGTCGGTTAAAGTTTCGAGCCTTACCTTTGGAAAGACAGTAGTATGGAAGGTAAGAAATTATCACTTTCCTACATGTAGATTACTTAAAAATAAAGTAGTTTAATGACAAGAAATAGTCTTTTTTAAAGGAGAAAGAAGTGAGACATCTGCATCTATTTGTATCCAGTGTTTATCCCTATTGGCACAATTAATAAAAACTATGCATAAATCACACAAAGTTCATTAAAACCACTGGCTTGGGCTGCTGGCTAATTGGTAAATACACACTCAATAAAAATGTAAAATCTATGCCAACTCCACATTTTAAAACTGGTTTCTAGTGAAGATGTCTCTGTTTCCCAGTTGCTGTTCCAATAGAGCTGGGTTTTCATGCTTATTGGTCTTAAAGAAACAATATTGCCCAGAACAGTGCCAAAAGATCTGAGGCCCTGGAACAAGAAAACAAAAAGCAGCTCTGTTGAGCTTATGACACTAAGGAGTTAGCCAGTCTGTATCTAGGGTAATTTTCTAATGTGCCTGTGAATCTAAAGGGGCACATTTCAGTAGGCCCCTTCAGATACTTTAACTCCTTTATGAATGTGGCCTTTAGTACTTACTTCTGCAATTTTGTCTTCAGCTAGTCTGATGTGAAGGTATAATTTCTCAGTGAAACTTAGATTGAGTCAAATTTGGCAATTCTGATAAATTAAAGGCCAAGGAACTATGAAGGCCTTTGCAAACAGATAGTCTGATGCTGTCAGAATTAAAGAAAGATTAAAACATGACGAGTATGAGATCAGATGAGGCTGGAGATATCTGCCCAAACACGTCTCTAAAGGTCACAGAAGACCCATCTATACTTATTTGGGTAGAGTGAGGCCTCTGTGCATCCTGCACAGCCTCCTTTTCAGAGGAGGCCAGCGTCTAGCCAGACACAGATCTTTATAGATAGGGAGCTCAGTAAAAGACTTTAATACTTAAAATGCCTTTTAACAAATCCATAGAAAGCCTTATCTGAAGGGTCTCTTTTTGCTGCCATCACTGATGGCTCTGATTGTGGAGGGCCTTCCTGACATCAAACAATCCCAGATGCAGAGATGCCTTGGGAGCTAGCCCAGTGCTTTTGTCTGGGCCTGACCTCAAGTTTTCTGTATTTATATTTTTTCCAAAACAAGATTTAGAACAGATGTCACTGGACACCAGAGCTCTTCTCCAGGGCTGGAGTAGATAATCACAGCAAAACAGGGAAATACAGAGCAGCTCAATTTACATTGCATGAGGATATTGATCTGCATAGCAAGGAGAGGGCAGAATCCACCCATCTCCAATTTTAGTTTAACTAGGCTCACATTCAAACATTAGTGCTGGTTTCCTTCTATTAAGACCTAAGCAAAATGTTTTGTTTCATTGTGAACAGCCTTATGACTAAGTGAAGGATTTTGAGTTAGGGATGGTTTAGGACCATTTCTGCTTGTATTCTCTGTTTCTGACATTGACAACGCCTGAACAACATATTCAAAGCACTTGCCTTAAACCACACTTATGGTGTGCATGTTTGAAACAAAAGATGAAATAATGTTGACAAATAGTATTACGAAATTGATATAGCTTTAATAGGGGCTTAATGAAAGAAACGGGAATATGAAACTCCCTTCTTCTCTACACAATGTGTGGTGAAATAAGCTGTCTGCAAGGAAGGAAAAAAGCCCAAAAAAGAAACAGTTGGAAACAACAGAACAACATATGGTCCCATATGTTGAATTCTTAATACTTCCTAATTCCTTCAGGATAAAATTCACTCTTCTTCTGAACAAATTCCGAGTAACTGCTATTTACCTGTGAGTACTGAACAAAGTACACAGACAAGGGATGTGGCTATGAAACAGCTTCTTTGCAGCTTCTTTCCCTGGATTGGAACAGCCCTGGTAATGTTTTTGATTCTTTTCCAGGGATTCATAATTGCTAATCCACAGGCTTATCCCCATCTCTTCTCCCTCATCTTCTCAGGGAATGCTTTCCCTGTATGGTTGTCTATAGGAAAGAGAGTGTACACTCAGCTTTCTGAATCATGGTAGGACAGCAGAATACCTAAAGTGCTTTCAAAGTTTTGCATATAGAAAGCTGCCGATAAGGCATACCCAGGGCTTCCGGGCAATTCAGTTCTACAGAAGTTTTAGGTGATACCTTTGCAGTCCTTAGTTTTTTTTAGATACATGATTTCCACTCATAATTCCTGTTCCTATGCAGTTCACCAGTCCCTGGATGAAGGAGTGGGAGAGGAAAAGGCCTGCGAAATTCAACAACAGTTTTAATGCTCTTACAGAGCAGGTTTTCTAAGTGTACTGAACACAAATGCTCAAACATCTATCCAGCAATTAAAGTATCTCTGGTCTAAATGCTCTGAATTATTAGAATTGTATCACATTTTGGGTGGCTGTATTACTCAAAGGATCTGTTCAAGACAGAGACAACTGCCTAGGTTAAGAAATCCCTGGAGATACTGAAGTGGCTACAGTTCTACTAAGCCCTCACAGGTCTGGAAAGCCAGGCTACCAGCTGGTACACACTTGCAGCTTTCATCACTGACCCATATGGACAATACTTAGCTGTATTTATTAATCTATTTTCTTTGTATATAAATAGTTTTGAAAATACATGTTACTAAAAAAATTATGTATTTGAATTCTTGTTTATAGTTGTAAAAATTTGTGTTAAATACCATGCCCTTACCAGCCTGCCTGTTTGGAAGAGGCACCTTTGAATTTTCTAAGTGAGTTTATCTACAGCTTACTAGAACTATCTTTACATATGCAGCCAAATTCAACAGACTATTTTCTACGCTGCTGACTCTCTTCCTTCTGTTTTGACTATATCATGCAACTGAGCTGGCTGATATGTAATTTTGATTAAAAAACCCAAAAAGATGATTTTGTGTTTTACCCAGATGTGCTGGTAGCAACAGGAATGACCTATGAACATTGGAGGGTGTTAACGCTGCAGTAGCTGGTACCTCCACTGAAAAAGGACATATGAGTGATGTCTTGATTCTTCAGGTCAGTTGAATTCCATCACCAGGGAGGGGGATTTGAAAGGTATGTTCATAACTAATGTCAGAGAAACATTAAAAAAAGTGTACCAGATATGAAATAAGATTAACCAACTCATTAAAAAAGTTGATTTCTCAGAAATTCTGCTGTGAAATGGGAATAAAGGCAGAAAAGCCTTTGTCCCCAGTTTGGTAGGTTGAGGGAACTATGTCACCATGCTGAAATAAACCCAGAATTTTTAGTCCCCTAGTTGTGACTAAAAAAAGCACAGGCTCGTTGTTTCTTGCATTCCTCAAAGATGCTGATGTTCTTTACTTTTTAAGTCAAAGTTTGCCTTAAGAAAAGTTTCTGGGGAACTGTGATTCTTAAGCATTTCATCCTCCACAAACCAATAAATCTAAACATATGTAGTGGCACCTTGCAACGCCCAGGCACAGAGGAAGAATCTGAAGAAATTGTAGGATGCTAGTCTGGAAATTGACAGCAAGCAACATCTGGGAAAGATATTTCCAGCTACCAGGCACCAGCTACAACATCTTCTGCATGTAGCAGGACAGCACCTGAACCTCAGGGGCCCTTCAAGACTTCAACATTTAAATAACTCTTTTATGCACAGAGATTTGTGAAAATACACTCAAATCATGGCTTGCATACTTTGACTTCTACAAATAATCAGTTATATATCATATATGTAGCTCTCAGCTGGCTGTCACAGACTTCTGGAAGTTTGTTTTGTCAAAGGCAAAAAAAAAGAAAAAAAATCAGATGTGCTTGCACTGAGTGTCCCGGCTTCAGGAAATGTGCAAAAATGGCCATTAAAATGATGGCATGTGCTGCAAAAGTTTTGTCTGCATTTGGACAAGATGGTTGTGTCAAGTATCACTTTGAATGGGTTTTTGTTCTTGAGTATTATTTGAGTTGACTCTGAGATTTTGCTTTGCTACCTTAGCTGTCCAGCTGCTTCAGCTCAATAATGCCATCCCATGAAACTGACCTACAACAAATACTAGATCCTAGCACGCAGACCTCTATACATGAGATGTTGCACAACCTAGGTTTCCAGAAGGAATTTCTACTACAGGGAAATGCCACTTCAGACAGCACTGGAGCTGCTGGAAGACTGACCTTATCTGGCAAGACTGGAAACCATAACCCTACAGAAACCATCCTAGGAAAGTAGTGTGTGCTCTAGGATGAGCATCTTCTCAATCCTGCTCTTTTCATTGGGATTCAAGTCTAAGTAGAATTCCAGCAGAATGCTGTTTTGTTTTCCTCCTGGAAGAAATTAAAAAGCTGTCATAAACTTGGAGGTGGATACAATGGGGATGTGGACTTCAGATCACTGATTCCTCCACTAAAAGCAGCAGAGATGTTTAAAGCCAATAGGCAGAGATTAAGAAGTCCTTGGCTTTACATCTCCACCTGGAGGACAGGGTCAAGGGTTGTCCAGACAAAAACTGCAAAAGACAAGGAAGGATGCAAAGAAAATACTTAGGCCCTGAACCACAATACACTCCCAAAATGAAATTCGGTATGTTTCTAGAAGGCACTAAACTAACCTTAATGCTGATCCAAGCTGAGTTTTATTATCTGACAAATAAACAGCCAATAGTACATCCTAAACATATCCACCCAGGTACTATACACACTATGCTGCAGGGATTAAAAGTCTTCCCTCTTTGGGAACCTCTTCCAGTCACCACCACTTGCTTTTCCCCAGCTCTGAAAAGGGTAATGAAGGCTTTTCCATTGCTACTAGAAACTATTTCAAAAGCAAAGCCAAGACAGGGGTCAGGAGGGAATGGTATGGAGAGGAAAGAAACGATAACTCCAAAACTATTCATTCTGTTAGTCATTTGCCTCTCTTTGGTTCTTGTCTCTGTAGGTCAAAATATTTACTGACAGACACTCTGTTTCTTGGGTGTCTATGATACCTCTATCATAATGTGAATCAGCATCAGCAATGTGTCAGCCTGTGCTGACTATGAATGATGTCTGTCAGTCTCCCCTCATTTAATGTTTACACTACTCTTTTGTTGTAAAAAAAAAAAAAAACCATGAACTTGACACTAGCTGCATTAGACCATCACCAATACTTGGAAAAGTCACTGCTTTTCTCATTTAATATTTAGAAATACTTAAAGAGTTTGAGGAAAGTATTTTCATGGAGTGTTTGATGTAAAAAATGCTCCAAGGTAGTTAACATTTCAAAATTGCTTCAAGACTGGATGAAAGATCTGATGAAATACTTCTACGTTTTAATTTTCCAGCTGGAAAAAATGAAACTTTATTTAATATTTAAAAGGTCTTTTACAAAATACACATAACTATTAAAAATACTACCTGGGCTATTCTGCAGGAAAGGGAAGAGAAACAAACATGTCTGGGATACAAGACCCTGCAGCCACTCAGCAGTCTACAAAACAACCTTGGTGAATATCCTTTCTTCCCGGGGAAGGCTGCTGTCCACAGAGAGCCCAGAGCCACCACACTCTTGCCAGATATTTGAAATGACAACTGGGGGAAAAGAAGCATCAACTCACCCAGGGTAAAGCTCAGCTTTTTCTAGATGGACTGGGGCTGGCATCTCTGTGAAATCATCCTTAGACTGTAAAGAAGGGGCACAGTGTGCAGTTACTGCACTTACCTACTATTTCGTGGAAAAGGGCAAGAAGCAGATGAGTCTAAATCCCCACACATCATCGGTCTGCTTGGCTAAATTTGCTTTACATACATGCAGATGGGAATGTTTTAAAGCGCTGTCCTTTCTCTAGTGACTGTGTTTTTCCTCTTATATTAAATTTTCGCTTGCATTGAGACAACAGCTCCTGGATAACTGCTTCATCTATGTGGGAACACCTGGTACCTGCTTGATGTGTTACTGCACCATTTGCTTTAGAACGGAGTAGCACTTCAAAAGTGGATGTAAGGTTGAAGAAGAACTGTTGTAGAAGAACTGTGATTTGTTGATTCATTGACTAAAAAACTTTGTCCTGACCACTCTGATCTGCAGAAGGGAATACAGCAGCAACGCTGGAGGTTTATTCAATCTTCAGGGTGTTTCACTGCCTTCTACTGTAGAATCACTACCACCTTAAGCTGGAAGATGGTCTATTGATCAGAGCCTGCTCAACCTGTGAAGGGCAAGATTTGCTGTATAGCGATGACTACTTGCTATAGTTTCTACAGAAACACATAGGAAACTTAGACCTACAGGACAGAATAAGTTTGAGCAATGCATAAGGCTGAACAAGGCACATTTTAGATTTTTGTCTCCACTCTGGCAGGCTCGGCTGTACCTCAGATAGCTTTGATGCTTCAAGGCACAAATAGAGAAAAATACTTCTGTTACTCTAAGTTTTTTTCAGCCTGCTACAGTAAATGATTACATTTTTTTTCTCTCACAACACTCTGCAGTACTAGCAAAACTTGTTTTAAGCTCTCCCTGTTTATTTTTCTCATATTTCAAATGCAACTCTTCACTGCAACCTTACCTGTCCTCTGCTAAAAGTTTATCCCTTAGTCTTTAATATTTGTAACAAAGACTTAATGGAGAACCAAAGGTCTGCAGTCTTAGAAATCATGATGCACTATATGTATCTCATATGTCTTGTTAGGGATAATTTATCTGCCTGGGGAGTTAGGCTTACGCTGCACTAAAGCTTCCAGTTCCAGTGCATCCAGAGCCAGTTTTTCATATACTTGCTACCCTGTCAGGGGCACACATCCTAGAGTACTTTCATAAATTCCATAACGGTGAAATACAGAAATCTAGTCTAGCCTGAGGACACGACAAACTTATGACTCATCTTGACCACTCTTGTCTAATGGTTTTTGTGAACCGCACAACAATTTCTTCACCCGCTGTTGCAATCTGCATACAAGACTTGACCAAAATCCAACAGGGTTCCCATGAATCAATCTATTTTATCTCAGCTTCTTGGATAATGAAAAGGATTTTCCATCTTAAAAGCTGGTAGTAGAGCTGGTGGTAGATTGTCAGAGTAATCTGAGATGCTTGGATAGAAAGGGATATTGCAGTAATACTGCAAAGTACAACAAAACCAGAATTTGGCCTAGCACATGAACTCAGTCTCACAGTTAGAATCTGTGGTTGAAAACTGTTAATTCTTAATTTCTTTAAGAATCAGATCTTAACTTTGCAATGACTGCCTTTTCATCTGCATGCAAGATTTTAAAAATAGGACTGGTGTTTCCTTTAATTAGTATTTGATACAGTATTAATATTCCTATTTATCTTCCACATGTCATATGGATTAAATTCTCATTACTTTTGATCTTAATACTTTTAAAATATGTAAATCAGTAGACAGACACCCTCTTTAAAGCAGTGTTTGCACACCACATCTATTATTGCCTTGGGCAATAGGAAAATATCTGCATTGCTAAAATTCCAGAATTGTGAGGAAATCTTGAAAAATCAGATATTAAACTGATGAATCTAGACAAATTATATAATGGCCAAGTAAATCTCAGTTCTTAAGATTCAGCTATACCTAAAAATGACATCAAAAGTACACAAAGACTAAAAATGACATAAAAAAATAGCCAAAGACTATCACAGAACATGTACTTAAAAGAGATCAACTAAGTTAATTTATAAAAGAAGAATGTTTTCACAGGTTTAGCTAATTCCACATGCAATGCCTTGGAAGAATACTCTGTTTTTTCAAAAAAACTTACCTTTAAGCTCAGACATTTAAAATATAATGATTTTTTTCAAGTTTATAGATGATACTGTTAAGCCATCTCTTATTTTTCCAACATTCTAGCACATCTAGCATGTATTTCAATTTACCTGAACACTATGGTCAAGCATAGAGAGGAGGAACTTATGGGATTCCTCCATACAAACAACAGGCAAAGATGATACAGTGTGAACAAAGAGGTCAGTCCCATGTAAGTAAGCTCTGATGACATAAGAAGCACTTGGAATTAGCCTTCAATGAACATGGTTCAGAATGGCCTGAAAACAAGAGACTATCCCATCATTTTCCATTTCAGCTTCCTATAATATATAACACGTTTGTAGCTAGGCCTGTTAAATCTCCGCCTATGTTAATATTGTTGATGTGTATGCCTGAGAATTTTCAGATGACGAGAAACAGGGCTGAGTCCTGCCGTGCTCTGGCTGAGAGGCGGAGACAGTGCAGCTCCAATCACGTTGTACGCCCCATAGCACGTGTGCAGCGCCTGCACAGTGTACCCATTCCCCCTGCCTTTCAGCCATAGAAAAGAGGAATCTGTTGATAAGTACCACAGGAAAACTGATATTCTGGTTAAAAAGTAAAAAAAAAAAAAATTGCTCATCAGTACCAGAAAAGACAATTTCAGGCACTGCTGGGTCCATTTAGTCCCTCTTATTTTTATTTTTTTCTGATCTCATATAAAATTCGCTGGGTCTGTGAGACCTTCTCCACTGTCTTAACCAAGCTGAGTACAGGCCAGAAACCTGGTACACTGAAGTATATCTAGCACTTTGCTTTTATTTTGGTCACTTTAGAAATCTACAGGACTGGATAGTGATGTTTATTCAAATATCATCTAAGAGAAAGCAGTACTCTTCCTTAAATGCAATTGCATGAGGGCATGACTGTCAGCGTTCATATCAAATGAAAACCTGAGCTTCTGCTCTTTAATCCTGTGGTACAATGGTGGTGTATAGACTGTGGTTTTTCAGGGTGCACACCAAGCAAAAAGTCCACAGTTTGCTTCCTGAGAAGGCAAGGAAAGCTTCATAAGTAAAAGAAACAGAAATTTGGTCCGTAGTCTGAAAAATGGTTTCGTTTAAGGCCTAGACTACACCAGCTTTCAGTGGTGTGGATGCTATCAATGCATTTATTTCTTATCATCTTCAGAGTTGATAAAAGTCCTCATCTAATAAATATTACTATTTTTTTTTGACCAGAACAACTCATACCACATAGCAAATTGCTTTAAGAACTGCATTACTGTGATGAGATGCCGTTCCATGAAGGAGGTTTGCTGGCATACACATACAGTTAAGTTCCATTTTTAAAGTCTTCTAACTGCAGATATAGCCTAACTGGCTAATTCTGTGCATGGTAATTCCAGTGAGGAGACTGAACACTCTCATGTGTTCATTAAAGTAGGCTTTTTTTTTTCAGATGCCCTGCTGTGTAAGACTACTAAAACCCACAACATTCCCTTCACAGAAATATGTGGGCTGTAGTCATACACTTAAAAGAAGGGATATCAGTATCCTTAAACTTCTAGGAATCTGATAAGCACTGCAAATACTATTCTGAAATTTCTATGCAAGTAAATTAAAAGGTTTTCTTATAGTTATTTGCAAAGGCATCATTAGTAGGGTATTATTTATCTAAACAGAAACTGTACATCCACAGCTGTGTTTAGAATAACTAGGTGAGAGAATCTTAAAAGTAATTTAAATTTTCCTTCTAATTGTCTTAATGATACTGTAGGGGACAATGAAGCATTTAGTTATTGCAGCTCAAAAGCTTTACACAGTTAAATCCCAATTATTGCATGCTACTGTTTCACAACACAGATACTATACGTTGCTTTTGTCTTAAACATGAAACATATGAAATAGGAAAGTCTGTTCACGGCCGCACACTTGTCTATACTGTTCAAGTCAGTTTACTTTTCAAGTCATACTATAAACTTCTAATTCTAAGCAGTCACTTAGAATCCATATTTCCATCTTTTTTTTTTTCATATTGAATGGTCTTATTTAGGCCATGACTGTTAGGGACTTTAAACATGATAACCACTGCTGCACCCTGAAGAATCAGGCCCTTCATCAACATCCTTTGCTGCATTTGTTATATACAGAAGGAGGAGATGTTGCACACAAGCCTATGAAACTATGTTAATAAATCAAGGATCTCTTGACTACTGAACTCACAGCTCTGTTCTCTAGTTAGTTCACAAGTATTTCATATCAAAGGGATGCAAATGTGAAGGTTTAGAAATAAAGGAGTATGTTTCAAATTTGAGGCTAAATAAAAAGCCTGACAAGCAATGCCATTAATAATCTATATCACTTTTACCCAGTCTCCCTTCCTGAAGCATAATACTCCACAGTGGGACTCCACTTTCACCTCTACTCCAGGTAGGAGACTTTGTTTAATGACATAGCACCTAAAGAAACTGCATCAGTGTATTTCATGAAAGTGATCCCATTAAAATAAATTCAAGCAGTGTGGCTTGGGTGAGTGGACCTATGCGACCTGATCTACGTGAACCTGCTTCTGGAGAGGGGTTGGACTAGATGATCTCTGGAGGTCCCTTCCAATCTTACCATTCTGTGATTCTATGATTACAAGCAAAACTTTGCCTCAGCTTCCATTTTTCATCACTAGGATGTGGAAACCTCCTGCTTCCTTCCCTGCAATCCTATGACACGCAGCACATTCACATTAAAATAATCTTCTACTATCTCACTGGAAATAGCTTTGTAGGCACCTTTGCAAGTGCCAGCTGAAGTCTGTAGGCTTTTCGGGATGGTGGAGTCCCACTGAACAGCTGGGTGGGCTGTAACTTATTCCAGACTCTGGCAGACACTTGCTGAAGCCAAACACTTCCTCATGTCCTATGTGATGTTATATAACCACACCGAAGCAGATAGAGGATATAGTTATACAGACTACTTTCATGGATCATACAAGAGAAAGAGCAGTTCTCAAAAGCTCTGATCCTCCTGACCCAGCAACACAGGGTGCACATTCACATGCGAATAAGACACAATCAGGATATAATATTAACAAAGTCTATTGTTTTCAAACAGCTAAACTGTTTTAGATTAGTGACGACTTCTTTTCCTGTGTCCTAGCAAAATGGGACCTTGTTTCAGTTCTAGATCACTCCTGGCAAGTCAGCCAGGAACATGCAGAACACAATGTACACCAGATTCCAGGACGCTGCTGCCTTCTTGCTCTGAGCTTTGTCATCAGCTTACATCAAAACAGGCATAGGCACATCCCACCAAATCTTGTTTTGCTCAGTTTGTTTTTGTTTCACAAGGTCCTTCAGGGGAAAGAATCTGGTAAAAAATCCAGCCACAATTCAAATTGTTAATATAAAACACACTTGGGGCTCTAATCTGTGGGAGCAGTATTTTTAAGTGTTTGGGTTTTTTGTTTCTGATTATTTGTTCTTACTCAATGTTCTGATGTTGGTATGAATGAAGCCAGAGAAAAACTCAAGCATTAGTTTAACAAATGTAATCCAGATACAACAGGCTACATTTACAGACCAGCCATGCTTATTCATGGTGTAGCATGAGGATGCATGATGAAGCTGAGCATAATAGGCCCAATTTACAGTTGCCTGAGGCCTCTTCAGACAACATCCCTAGCATGGAAGGCATTTAATTTAGATCGTGTTGAGATCGTCAGCATTTATACAAGCTTCCAGAAGGTAGAGGGCATGGATATGGCGAGCACTTGATGGGATAGTGAAGCGCAGAATGTAAGTGCTAGAAGTCTCTTGGGGGTTATCTCAGTGTTTCCAGTCTCAGTTAACTTCTGGAATGTTGTTCCAAAGATGAGTGAATTCCTTAACTGACTATGTTATTCAGAACCTCGTGTTTTACCTTGTCTCTTCTCCTGATGTGACATTATATATGGACATACTTTGCTTTTTGTTTGTTTGTTTGTTTGGAGAGCTTCCAAAATTCTTAAATAAGAAATAAAAAGGGTCACTGAAGAAAAGGTTGTATTATACAAGGGTAAACTTCCCTTATTTCATCCAGTCTGTTCTTTATCTTCAAAGATTCTGGACCAATTAACGCTCCACCCTTTCAGAGACACTTCATAAGCACAATGAAAAACTATGTTGCAAATAATGATGTAAAAGGCTGCAAACTAATGATGCATTATTTTGCCTTTCAAAACAGAGCATGATCCCGTATAAGGAACAGTGTCGGCAGCAGCAGGGAGGTGATCATTCCCCTGTATTTGGCTTTGGTGATGCCACACCTCAAATATTGTGTCCAGTTTTGTGCCCCTCTCTACAGGAAGGGCACTGAGGTACTGGAGAGGATCCAGGGGTGGGCTACCAAGCTAGTAAAAGATTTGGAGCACATCTTATATGTTTAGCCTGGAGAAAAGAAGGCTCAGGGGAGGCCTTACCGCTGTCTACAACTACCTGAAAGGAAGTTGTAGTGAGCCGAGGGTTGGTCAGCTCCCCGAGTAACAACCAATAGAACAAAAGGAAATGGCCCCAAGTTGCAGCAGGGGAGGTTCGGGCTGGATAGGAGGAGGAATTTTGTTACTGAAAGAGTTGTCAGGCATTGGAATGGGCTGCCCAGGGAGGTGGTCGAGTCACCGTCCCTGGAGGTGTTTAAGAGACTGTTGGATGTTGCACTTTGGGAAAATGTCCAGTGGTTGATAGGGCCGGGACAAAGGCTGAACTTGATCTTAAAGATCTCTTCCAGCTAAAGCAATTCTATGATTCAATGAAGCATACTTCTCTTACAACAATATAGTGATGTCCTCCTTTTAAATATAGTAAAGCTAGAATTAAAAATTCCATGAAAAAACAGCAACTAAATACAAGAAAAGCAATGTTACAGAAAGCATTTCACTGCTAAGGCTCCCAAGTGTTTTGTCATTATTGAAACTAAACTGGCTTTGGTTTGTTTGGTTTTTTTTAAACATCCATCACTTTTTCATGTCATCCTCTCCTTTCTCCTTTCTCTGGCCTGCTTCTCTACAAGAGTTTATCCTTTGTTGGCATATTCCTCCTCCACTTTTGGCTTGTTTTTTACCCATTGTCTTTCCATGTCTCTCACCCATTTTCCCCGATATATAAAGTTCGGTATGGTTTCATTGGTCATGAACATGGTTTATTCTACCCTACTTACATACCTCCTCTCCAAGAAAAGGTTAGGTTGGTTGTTTTCCTTTTTTCTTTCATGTCTCTATTTTGTGGGTGGGAAGAGGAAGTTTTGTGAATAAACTGGGATTATCTTCAATTTGTGTCAATGATTAGCTTGTGCTGTGTGGTACTACTATGTAGGCTGCAAGATGATGAAATGTGAGAAAGTCCCACTTCATTTGCAACAGCCTGAGACATCTCTGGTTGTGGCTCTCAGTGATGACTATGATCTTCCCAGAGAATGTTTTAAAATAGACCACAGGTTTCAAATAAATATATCTAATCTACTCATGTAAAATTATATTTTTTGAAGCAGTGTAACCATTTTGGATAAGAAGCTGAAGAATTTACTCTTCTTGGGCTTGAAATCAATGATCAAAAGGCACAAAGCATTAAGTCTGGACACAGCAGACAGAAAACTGATATATAGAATGGTAGAGGTTGGAAGGGACCTTTAGAGATCATCTAGTCCAACCTCCCTGCAGAAGCAGATCCACCTAGATCAGGTCACACAGGAACATGTCCAGGTGGGTCTTGAAGACCTCCAGAGAAGGACACTCCACAACGTCCCTGGGCAGTCTGTGCCAGGGCTCCCTCACTTGAACAGTAAAATAAGATTTTTCTCATGTTTAAATGGAACTGTTTGTGTTCCAACTTCATCTCATTACCCCTTGTCCTGTCACTGGATACAATAGCAAAAAGGGATGCCCCAACCTCCTGACACCACCATTTATATACTTACAAATATTAATGAGATTCCCCCCTCAGTCTCCTCAGTCTCCCCAGGTCCTGCAGTCTTTCCTCATAAGAAAGATGTTCCAGTCTCCTGATCATCTTGATGGCCCTGCACTGGACTCTCTCCTGAAGTTCCCTGTCCCTCCTGAGCTGAGGAGTTCAGAACTGGACACAAGACTCCAGATGAGGCCTCACCAGGGCAGAGGGGGAGCAGAACCTCCCTCAATCTGCTGGCCACACTTTTTGATGTATCCCAGGATGCCATTGGCCTTCTTGGCCATGAGAGCACATTGCTGGCTCACCGTTAGTTTATTGGCAATCAGGGACTCCTAGGTCACTCTCTGCAGCGCTGCTCTGCAGCAGGCCAATCCCCAACTTGTACTGGTATATGGGGTTGTTCCTTCCTAGATGCAGGACTCTACACTTGTCCTTGTTGAACCTCATGAGGTTCCTCTCTGCCCAACTCTCAAGCAGTCAAGATGCTGAATGGATCACTCTGTCCTCTCATCCAGGTGATTAATGAAGATTTCGAACAAGACTGGCCCCTGAACCGATCCCTGTGAGACTCCACTGGCTACAGGCCTCCAACTCAATTCTGTGCCATACACTATAGACTCAACCTAACCAATATTCTGAGCAACATTGCAAGAAACAGACCTCCATGAAGAGATTTAGAGCAGAACTCCTTCAAATTTATCAGTCTCTTATAAATTAAAAATGTATTGTAATCACATAGACAACAATAGATGAAAGAAATTTATAACACTTCATCACTAAGTCTGATGAACAAAATATGAGGCAAGAGCCCAAACTGGAATCTTACACCTGTGCCTTCTTGGGACACTAGGGGAGACAAGATGCAGATCTGAACTTCATATATTTCACCTGGCTCTGAAAAAAATTCAACAGTTCAAACATTTTAGTTACACAAATATCCCTTTTACCATTTTTTAACTATAGCAGTTGGTTGTTCTGACTTTTTGAAACTACACCCAGAGATGTTGCTTCTCAAATTAGCTCACAGATCTTCTGCAGATCTGCAGCAAACTTTTTTTTCCAAAATAAACCTTTTAAAATCCCCAAGCTTACCGTTATTCAATTGACAGTCTTACTCTTTATCATAACTAACAATAGGCAGTAAAGAACAGCACTAAAAAAATGCAGAAAACACAATTGCACCACTTTGCCAGAGGGCATTTTTGGTGTTTGCAAATCCTAGTACTAACAAAAAGAGGCCAGAACAATGTAATTTTTTTTCCTTACTCTGAATGTGACTTTTGTGTGTGTGCATGAGGCAAACACTTACACAGTGCTTACACACCAGTAAGATGGAGTCCCAAGAATAGCACTATGCTCATGAAGCCACAGACAAAGTACCTAAGATGTACTGCCCAGCCTATAGAGAAAATAACCATTGGAGGTGAAGAGCTAGTAAAGCTCTCCAACCTAAATATCACACAGTCATACACATTCTCTATATTTGATTCCTAACAAAATGTAAGAGAGTCAGTTGAGGAAGGACTGCTAAAGGTGACTGAGTCTTCCATGGGATACTCTTCAGCTTGTCTCTGCGATCTCCCTGGTAGTCTTAGCCCATCTGCTAGGGCAGACTAACATGGGAAGCAAGACACCGTACCTGGTAATGATATAGTTGTGTTTCCTGCCTTCTTACATAGTTCATTGCTTATGCTTCTACATAAAACACTGATTTGTACAAGACAGGACAAACCTTAAAGACAAAGAACAGGTACTAAGATATTTTAAGAAAAGAAACATTAGAATTCATAAAACTATTCTTTCACGTAATTTGTTATATAAGCTGAGACACTTGTTGCCTGCCAGAGCACACATTGGAAAGCAGTTTCTCTTCCTCTTATTGTCAGCAATAACAATACATCCTGTGATTTTGGTATTCTTATATTCCCTTGGGGCAAAAGTGTTATATGCAGGGAAGGTAGGAGTGTGGCATTATTTGTCTGGTGTACTGCCAACATCAGACAACACATGAGCATAACTGGCTCCCAGTAATTCTCTCCATTTGTGAGGAAGATCCTCAGAAAGATTATCCTTGCCTAGGGACAGAAATAAGCTCTGCAAGCTCATAATTACCACCACAAGCTAGTATTTGCTGTTGCTGTATTCAACTTAAACCACTACAACCAACTGAATTTAACCGTGAGAGAACTGAAATACAAAATACTTCTAGTAAGCAAGGACAAATAATGACAGAAAGCCAAGGAATACAAGCATTGTCATGAGCAGAGCCAACGAATAACTGACATAAGTGAATTTCTTTCCACTCAAATACTTCACAGCCAGTTCATGATTTACTGGATTGGATATGCATTTATCAAACTGTACCTATGAGTAACTGGTAGCATCTAGAGATATGTACATATCTAATTGTACATATTTTGTCCTGAATATCTATCTTTACTTGTCAGAGGGTATTTTTCATTAACATTGATCAGTCATGCAAATTATAGACCATGGTTTGAGTTTCTATTAAGCTGTATATGACTTTTGGCAGTTAATCACAATCCACTTGTTTTATATAGAATAAGCACTGGGCTGTCTCTGAAGAACTTTATTTAAGTTTATCTGTGCAGTTTTCTTGCATCTTATTTTATCTCTCATCTTTGATAATAATCAGTCATGGCTGTAGGTCAAATCTTTTTGCATTGGAAACAATCACTATAACTAATCTAGGAGTAAACCAGCCTATAATGAAATTCACTGCCTAGGGCTAAACATAAAGCTAACGTGTTTAACAAATCAAAGCTTGTATTTATCACTTGTCACTGTTTGTGTCTTTGTTGGAGGAGAAAAAACAATTAAGAAGCTGAGCAGCAAAGAAAAAACTTAAGAACAGCCCAATTTCTTTTCAGATTTGTTGGTCTGGCAAAATGCAGTCTGCAAATCATGCCATCACAGAAAGCATCCATCTATGGGTGAACTGGTTCAGAATACAAACAGGATCAGAACAAGTCTCACATGAAAAATTTACATAAGGTTGAGAGAGAAGTTCAGCTGACTTCACTTATTACAGTACTCAGATTTTCTGAATTCATGGTGGAACTATATGGTGAAGAACTGAAACACTGAAACTGAATTGCTGTGTTTCTTGCTGTAATGACTAGTGAAGCTAAGAGGCTCCCACCCAGCACATCCAGAAAGCAGAAACTCAGGCTTTCCACACAGCCCCATGTTGAGTCCCACCACATGCAACGCAATGCACACTAATAGGTTTACTTGCACTACGAAATCTATCTCCATAAATATCCAACCTTACAACCCTGAAAAGGTGATTATCCTTTTTTATATTGATAGAAACAATAATGGTTGCTTTGAGACGTGGCTTTATTTTCAGCTTATTTTCTCAAGAGATATTCTAAAACAATCTTCTCCTTCCTATGATTTCTACTTATACATTTAAGGTACAGTAAAATTAAACTACAGTAAGGTATCATTACCTCATACATTTAAAGTAAGGTAAGGTAAAATGAATGATTTGGAAACATGATTTCTGTTTACTAAGCCCAAAGCCCAGCATTTATCCCACCTGTGAAGAGGTCAGTGAGTTGGTGATACTCTTTTGATGAAAAAAGAAAAAAAATGTACTTTTTTTCCCTGCTCATGACCAGTCAGATTGCAGCTGAAAAGTTACAGAACACTTACTATAACATGATCCTTTCAATGGAAATCAATAGATAGCATACCATATCAGCAACTCCTCTGCCCGAGTCTTCAACTTCAATATGGCTAACACTAATTCTTCTGCATAGTGTGATAAGGGGTAAAGGGGTGAAGATGGAACACAAAAAGTTCCACTTAAATATAAGAAAAAACTATTTTACTGTGAGGATGACAGAGCCCTTTCACAGGCTGCCCAGAGGGGTTGTGGAATCTCCTTTCTTGGAGGTCTTCAAGACCCACCTGGACATGTTCCTATGTGACCTGATCTAGGTGGATCTGCTTCTGCAGGGGGGTTGGACTAGATGATCTCTAAAGGTCCCTTCCAACCCCTACCATCCTATGAGTCTATGACACGTAGTAGGAGAATACTGTGGAGACCTCAAAGGTCTTGCACATAGCTACAGCATGATCAGCACAATCAGATCACACTATGTATATAACACTACCTTGGCCTTTGAATGTTTGCTGTAACATTCAGACTGTCTCATCATCATGGCTTTTGTTTGCAAAAGAATGAGTGATTCAAACCTGGCTCACTCAAAAAAACTTCAGCAACCCAAACCCTCTGCCTCAAAAACCCCTAAATCCCTAATACATAGGGATTTTTTTCATGACTTTTTTTTTTTTTTTTATAACTGAGACCCAGTTCTGCTTACTTTTATGATTCTACTGACTACAGTCAAGTTTCTCATGATTTACATTCCTTCAATGTAAAATTAGTCTCAGTGGGGGGCTTAAAAATGATGAAACGAAACTCCTGATTAAACAACCAAAAATAATTCTAAATAGATTACAAATCCTTTCACTTAAAATCCTGAATGATAGGATTCTGAAATTAATGGCATCCATGTCTCAGTATCACACCATCTGCCAATGACAACTAGCAATTCACATTACATTGTGTAGCAGTGGTTTGTTTTTCATTGAGAAGGGAAGGCTTGCTATAATGGAATCAAACAGGAAGCCGAGTTACACAGATGGAGACGGCTGAATGCCTTGGATTGATCTCCCTCTCACTTACAGAAAGTCAAGTGGCATCTTTGGTTACAAGGCATTCAGATCTTGATACGATGTCTTCTGTGAGATACTGCCTGTTCTTTACCTAGTACCTACTGTACTGTGAATCAAGGGATAAAAAGTTGCACCCATTTACAAATTCAATGATTATTGTCTTGCTGTAGCAGTTATCTTTTTAAAAACAAGGTACAAATAGGAATTAAATGAGATAAGAGTTAAAATTAAGTCTACAGTGTTAAACTATCAGGTAGAGTAAGACGGTTCCCTTATATTTAAGCATATTTCCCTTGCAAGTGCAAGACATTGAATCAAGACTATTGTGCTGAGATTGTGGCAGTTTAAGGTATTTTCAAGAACAAAATTTGACTCAAAGAAAACTCTGATACAAAGACTAATCACCTAAGTATATTCTCTGTGGCTTGGGTGTTTTAAGATTATGGTCCTGATAAAATTAAAGTTCAATCATTTCTTTAAAACTGGAGTTAAGCCCTCACAATTAATGAAGTATTGCTATTTTACATTTTCTGTTTAGAGTGACAAACCTGTAAATATCATCTGTGTGATGACAATCACAATGTCACTTTTTTGGAATAATGTCTCCCATGACCACAATGCCTGTAACTAAAACTTGTCCACAGTACTGTCTAAGGTGGGCAGCTGACTTCCTTCCCACCAAGCAATAACACATTTCATTATCTACTTGCCCTCAATCAGTGCAAAAAATGTTCACATGTTTCTCCAAATACAACGCAGCTACATTCACGAAATCCCATTTTTATGATTACTTTACCTGAAACAAAGAGAAAACCAAGAAATATACAAATAACTATATATATTGCAAGGAAAACATTCAAAATGGGCCACTGACTAGGGGAGGTGCAGCTTGAAAGATGCCGGACCCTTATTTCCACTAGTTTTAAGAATACAAAAGATTAATAAATCTAAAATAAAAGATTATATTGAAAATGGCCTATTTGCTTTTACAAATGTCACACAATTCTCACTCCTCTGCCTCAAATTCTGGCAACAGACACTGCAGATTCCATAATTCCAGATCTCTCGGAACTCTGGCAAATTTTTCTACCTTTCACAAAGTTTCAGCATTGCAGATAACATTGTGAGGTGCGAGATATAAATTGAACATCATCAGAAGACATACACTGTTCTCAGAAGACAATGTCCACGGCCAGAGACTCTCCACATATGTTCTCACTTGTTCAAAATGTCTGTGTCAGCATTAAGAATTTTGTCAATGCAGATACTAGCAACTGTCCCTTTACAAACATATATCCTTTGTATGTCAGAAAGTCTGGCATATTTACTTTTGAGGCAAAGTTACACTGGTTGATTCCCTATGAACCACTCACATTAATAATTTCCAACATCCTCACTACCCATCTCACCTACAGGGATACCACAACTTGGCCTCTGTAGATTATTTTAATTTTTTCAGAATTACTTTATTGTGACTAGAATAATTAGCTTCTGGCTTCTTACTATTGACTGGACTCTCCTCCCTGCCCAGGCAGTGTGTCACAGCTGAGACACTGGAGGGAATCCTTGGCTTTGCTGCTAGTCCTGCCTCCCCAGCCTGGCAAAGCCCAGGGGAGTGTCTGGGCAGTGCAGAGCCAGCCCGTGTGACGCTGTGCAACCACAATGCATGCCTGCTCTTAACTTGTGCTGCGTGCAGGTTGGCCATACTGCTCAGTCTTTCTGTGACCCACTGTATAGGCTTTTGAAGTGAAAAAGAGGCTTTTGTTTTTGCATTAATTACAGAGCATAGTCTTTGCAGGATCTTTGTGTAAACTTCCTGGTCTATTTTTCCTTTGCCAATCTACAACTAAGATCAAGCATCCTGTGTTATTAAACAGCTGGATAACAAGATGTGAGTGAATATGTCTGCTTGATTAATACAAAAATAGGTAAATTTATATCAACCATTATTTCTTTTTTGTGTTTTGTCCACTCCTTGACTGCACTGAAGTCTTACACCTACCGAGACCTCAAGACAAAGCAGCAACCAATCCTTTCCTTTGTGCTTAAGTCTGGATACAGACACCCTCCTTCAGCAAACATCAACAGTGCTTCATAACTAGGTCATAGACCGGTGCAGAAACCTGTCACATTCCTTTCCCCATTGGCCTTTGTGTTCCAGTCCACAGCACTACCACCAGGATGACGGACTACTTCTGCCTGTAATGTAACTTAGTGAGAATTCAATATCAATCTATAACATTGCAGAATAATATTTTGCTATTAAAAGTAACAGTCTTTTCATTATCTGGACCACCTAGTGGACAGCTATTTTTGTGTGAATTACAGCGTATGTAGTATAGCCCTGCATTATAAAACACATGTATTTTATACTTGTGCTCTTATTCCCAAAAATATATTTGCTATTTCACTTGGTTTTTACAATAGGTCTAACAACATTCTCTTTTTAAAAGTATACTTCACACAGTAAGAGTGAATGCAGATTGAGCTGTGTTTAAGCATCTGAATTTCTGAACGCAAGCCATGTTTTTAAAAGCACCCAAGGAAGTTATTATTCTTCAGTAGGTTTATTTCCTTAATACTTAGTCACAGAAGTGTGATTCATATGATCATCTATCTGGATATCTTCAAGCTTAATTAGGAAATTCCTTACTGCTGTGCATTTACATTATTCATTTACATATACCTGTTTTTTAAATAGTTCAGATCGATGTTGCATTTTTCTCTTCTTCAAATTCCATTCTTCTGTCACATCTCATTTTTTGAAGACTCTCTAAATTACTGAGTAATGGCTCTGAATCACATGCTTGCTAAGGCTATAATTCTCCCAGTTTTACTCTCTCCATTGTTTTACCTCACACAAAATGTCTTTGATTTCAAGGAGACTAGTTGCAGGGTTACATAACAGTACAAAGGGCGAGTAAGGATGACAGAGTAAGCCCTGACTGTTTTCCTCATGAAGATTTGCTGCAATGAAGATATTTCTGTTTGACAGGTTTATTGTTTAACATGTAGTAATTTAAGATAGCAATGTACACATACCCTGCTGTCCTGCACTATGGATTCAAAACCCATATGGACAGAAATATGGAGAGAATGAAGAGACAATATTGGATTTCTCAACCTGCTGTGTTTACATACTATTCTGGTTTTAGCATGGCAAGCATATAGTGCTTGTGTAGAAGACTAAAAAACATGGATTTCACATTATTCCCTGCAACTGAAGGATTTCCTATGAATACCTATGTTCTTACCATGTAAATTGCTTAACTGAACTCTGTAAAGTTTAAACACATGCATTGCAGGATTAGGGCTAAATTATTCAGATAAATATTTTTAGACTTTCAAGATGAAAGATGTCTGGTTATAAACAGAAATACTAATGTTTGGCAAAATATTATAAACAATTAATTTTCAGTAATAACCTGAAAATTAATGTACTATAATTTATATTTTGTCTCTAGTTACAGATATCACATTGCCAACCTACTTCATCTTAAACTATGGAAGTTATTCCATGATTCAATGTTAAAGTCTGTATTGATGGTATAGCAAGGACACGACGACTACAATAACAGAGGAAAGTATTCTGATAGGTAATGATTTTAGGGAATATTCAAAGATAAACCACTTAATACTCTACAAACGTCATAATGTTTTAATTTAAGTTTTCAAAATATTACTGACCACAGCAAAAAAAATGTATCGCCGATAAAATTAAAAACTCACATTGCATAGATTGTAGTATTATTTCAGACTTTTTTTGTGTTGCTGACCAAATCTTTCTCTGTGTGAACAAACAAGTTGTCTTTTATTCTGTTAAATATGAGAGACTTCATTACTGTCTCCTACTTCCAAGGCTGGAATGCAAAGGAAAGCTGAAGCTTTTGAAATATCATCAATTTGATTTCATTAAAAGGGTATTCCAAGATTATTAACCACATTTTTAAATAGAAATTTTATTTTAAAAAAATCTTTATATTTCTGCCTCTGTAATTCGGGTATCTAAGGACTTTTTTTTACTTAGAGGTGGAAAATGTGTAGAAGAAAGTTAGTTTCTTTATGTTTTCTGCCTTCCAGAGCATTGTTAAAAGACCTCACCAATATATAAAGCAAGTTACATGCCAATAACATGTAATTTCTAAACAGTAAATAAAATATTTCTGTCATTTTAATATGTTTCTTACCTCCTTTTTTATGGGATATCAAGGGACTTGACAACTGATGGTCTGCAAAGGACTGGGATTGGCTAATTGATTGCAAATCATTCCTTTCGAATAAATGTTTTCGAATAAATGGAGAAGCAGAAATGTCATCCAAATCCTTCTGGAATAAAGAATGCTGGCTTAGGCATGTAAGAAATGTAACAATTCCACTCTGTCATGATAACTTAAAGTTGTGATCTCTTAGAAAGCAACTTATTTTCTACGACTCTGTGAAATGTCTAATGCTGAAGTTACACAAGATTCTTGTGGCTTTCAGCAACACTGATTTAGCGCCCATGTCACAAATGTTTGTTTATCTTTTCCATTTAACTTATTTATCCCCTTTCCTCATGCAGTTAAATCATAGCATGCACTGTATGCTGATTTCCTCTCATAGTTAATTTGTATCTTTAGAAAAAAGCTATAGGAAGGTATTAATCTGCTTAACATTTCTAAGTACATCATCCAAGGGATTTTGGTTTTTTAATCTTACATATGCTCAGCAGAGTTACTGGCAAAAACTGTACATTTTCTCCATTTCATCCTTTCAACATCAAATGGTAAGCAGCAAAAATTGGATCAGACTTCAAAGACTATGCTGTGCTCCAAGTCACAGAGCGACTCCTCCATTTCACATATTGAATTCGAGCAGGATATCAAAGTGCTACCAAAGAACCTCAGGTCCTTACTAAAAAAGAGTCTCTAACATCTGTAGAAAGTGAAGTGCACAGACAAATCACCTCAGGGAGCAGCTAGCATTTATTCTCAGCAGCAAATTTCCAGCCTTTTGATTCTCTTATTCACTGTACCTCCCTGTCTTTCTACAGAACTAAAGTTCTTAGCAAGCAGGCTTTTGTCTCAAAGACTTCAAAACATCACTAACGGTTTCATGTTCACACGGCTATGCCAAGCAGCCATGAACACATTGCAGAACTGTGGACTCAGGAATTTGAAGTTATAATGTGATGTTATTTTAGAATACAAACTTAGTAGTACCTTTATTGTTTGTTTGTCAAGAAAATCAGGCACGATGGGAGAAGACTGGTTACTGGTTTGCTGCCTAAAAGCAAAGAAAAATAAAATAAGTAGCTTAAATATTGTAATTTCTTCATTCTTATAAAAGGTTTACTGGCATACATGTTTTTGGTGTTTTCTGTTTTCCCCCTCCCCCAATTTCTAACAATCAATTCAGAGAAAACACAGACCAGTCCCATTTCCTCTTATAAGGAAGTACACGTATTAAACACAGTAACAGGCTATGAATTTGTCATTAAAAACTTGTAGATATGTGCATATGTGTAAAATGAGTTTATGAGAATTCTATGAAATTGAAGTAATGCATTAAAATTCAATTGACAAGGTTTTACTTTTTTCTGAAGGCTGTGAAAAGCTGTTTGCACAGAATTCAAACTTAAACATTGAACATTTGACAGATGAGGAAGAAGTGAAACACATGGCTTTGCATTCTCGTAAGCCATTTGGGTTAAGCACAGAACAAACAGTAAGAATTCTCAGATTCAGAGAACCATAGAATCATAGAAGGGTACGAATGGTTGGAAGGGACCTCTAGAGATCATCTAGTCCAACTCCCCTGCCAAAGCAGGTCCATCAAGATCAAGTCACACAGGAAGGTGTCAGGTGGGTTTTGAAAAACTCAGAAAGGAGACTCCACACCCTCCCTGGGCAGCCTGTGCCAGGGCTCCCTCACCTGAACAGTAACATAGTTTTTCCTTATGTTTAAATGGAACCTTTTGTGTTCCAGCTTCTTCCCATTACCCCTTGTCCTGTCGCTAGCTACAATAGAAAAAAGGGATGCCCCAATCTCCTGACACCCACCATTTAGATATTTGTAAATATTAATACAATCTCCCCTCAGTCTTCTCTTTTCTAGACTAAACAGCCACAGATCCTGCAGCCTTTCCTCATAAGGAAGATGCTCCAGTTCCCTGATCATCTTGGTGGCCCTGTGCTGGACTCTCTCCAGAAGTTCTCTGTCCATCTTGAGCTGAGGAGCCCAGAACTGGACACAAGACTCCAGATGAGGCCTCACCAGGGCAGAGGAGGGGGCAGAACGAACCTCCCTCCACCTGCTGGCCACACTTTTTTTTGATGTATCCCAGGATGCCACTGGTCTTCTTGGCCACGAGGGCACATTGCTGGCTCATGTTTAACTTATTATCAACCAGGACTCTCAGGTCTCTCTCTGTAGAGCTGCTCTTCAGCAGGTCAGTCCCCAGCCTGTACTCATGCATGGGGTTGTTCCTCCTGAGGTGCAGGACTCTGTACTTGTCCTTGTTGAACCTCATGAGGTTCCTCTTTGCCGAACTCTCAAGCCAGTTGAAATCCTGCTGAATGGCAGCACAGCCTTCTGGGGAATCAGCCAGTCCTCTCACTTTGGTGCCATCAGTGAACTTGCTGAGGGTACGCTTTGTCCCCTCATCCATCTGCACCAGGGCATCTGTCACCAGGGCACCCTCTATGTGCAGCAGTGGGCCCACATTCCCTTTAATCTTCCTTTTGCTGCTTATGTACCTGAAAAAACCCTTCTTGCTTTCTTTTACTTTCCTGGCCAGATTTAATTCTAAAAGGGTTTATCCTTCCTGGTTGCACCCATGCATGCTCTGGCAATGTTCCTGTACTCTTCCCAAGAAACCAGGTCCTTTTTCCATCTCTCATAGATGTCTGCTTTCTCCCTGAGTTGTCCTACCAGATCTTCATCCAAGGAGGCCCCCTGCCTCCTTTTCCCCCTTCTTTACATTCTTTGTCTATATCTGTTATTATTTTATCATCGTATTATGTTACCATAAAAGTATTAAAGGCCAACTCCTGCTCTCATTAATGCTAATTAAAATACCATAAAAACCTTCTGCAGGCCTTTGAAGTCAATGGATCTCACAAACAGTAAAGTCCACCCAGACAGAACTTGAACCAGCAATCTGTAGCTATGCAAAACCAAGAAAAAAAAAAAAAAGATGCTGCCAATTTAATGTGATGGATAAAAAAATGAGGTTTATAGATATAATTTGATATGTTCATGGTCCTAAAATTGAGATTAAAAGCAAGATTTTCTGATCTTCAAAACATGCCTCAGCTGTTGCATCATTGCTCTCCAGCCCCCTCATGACCTTCCTGAAAATACAATTCATAGCAGTTATATTTCTACTTATAGATGAAAACATCTGAAATATAAGTTTCAGTCACAGATTTTGGTTTAGACATATATATTATAGCTTTTTTTCATAGACAGGAAAATGCTTTACAAGGTACTAAGTAGCTCCTCTAGTTTTACACAGCTATTACCACTGAATACATTTCAGGCCTTTTTAGTCACAGAGGAAGTGGGGAATGTAAAGAATAAAAATTGCTTTGCTGATTAAAAAATACAATGTATGGTATCTCAAATTTCTTTTTTGACAATACTTCTGTCTCAATCAGCTGCATTAGTTATAAATTACACGTGTAGCAACAGAACAACATATTGGACTTTCAAAAAATTGCCTGGCCACATGTGCATTTTATGCTTCAAATGCACCTTTAAAATATCCTCTTTAAAAATTCTTTAGATTAAAATAACACTACTGACAGAGTTGAAACAGAATATTATGTATTAATTTTGACAGCTGTATATCACTATGCATATTTACTAGATAACACATGAATTCTTTGACATCCACAGAGGCTACTGAAATAGTTCAAGCCTTATTTGCAATAGGGTTTAGGCTCCTAGATTAATAAAGTCTGTATGAATGTTTTACTCAGCTCAAGAGCATTTACTTGAACTATTTCAAACTAATCACAACAATGATGGTTGTCAGTAAGCTACCCCAGGGTATGGGAACAAAATGAAGCATTCATGAGCATGGTAAACCTTCAACTTTTCTGTACTGTTGCAAATTTTTGAATGGAGTTTGGATTTGCTTGTCAGGTTAGCAGAATTTAAATTCCCCTTTAATCTTTGACACTAAGAAAGAGAAGGAAAACGTTCTGCCTAAACTGTAGTTTGAATTTAAACTGGGGTTTTCCTTGGAGGAAACAGAGGGATACATTTTAAAAATGCATTACCATTTGTACTAGCACACTTCTTCTTCAGGAAAGTATAAAATATGCCTAGGACTGTATTCAACACTGCACTTGTGCATGTACCATATTATCTGTAAAGTTCTTTATTATTATTTATCTCTCATATATATTATTTATATAACTATTTCTTTAGTAGGCTTAGTCAGATAACTTTTCCCTAAAACTACTTAAGCATTTGTTGAGATGATTCATTCCCACACCCTGCAATACTGCAGAAAACAAACCCAATATGCTCTAAAATTCATGGATAATCCTCAAAGATCACTGTGGTGGTTGTGAAAATAAAAATCTGCTGTTGGACCAGTATGTTACAAATGGCTTACAATACCAAAATGGACTGAATCATCATTTGAATTGAAATATTCAGATTTTGAGGCAGTTTGGGCCTGGATTTAAATCTGCAGCTTGAACTAATCTCTACCTTCTACTAAAAAAACAAAAAGTAGAATTTAGTATAGTTTTGGCATACTTTCTTAGGGCTGGAACACTGTCTAAATGTGTAAAGCATGAAGGTAAAGTTCAGCAACTTGCCTTCTGTATAGTTTAAGTTAGCAAAAACCAGCTTCCAGAATTCTGAAGCCCTTTGACCCTGACACTCTGTCAGGATCCCAGTGACACTGTGTTTCTGACCAGAACAATCCTAAGTTGGGCTGTATGTGTTATAAGATAGCCCATCTTTCCACAGAATGTACAATATATTGCTGATATAAGCATGTACTTCATGATTACTAGTTTTACTAGGATTTTTTTTAATAGTTTTACTTTTCGTTTATTTTTCTCATCCTGTCCTGTGAAGAACAGATGTCTAACTGTCAGGGGACACTTCAACTGTAGATCCGAGCTTATCTTGAAATAAGTCTCTGAGCTATTCTGAAAATTTGGCTAGTATGCAATATGAAAAATGCAGTAGCAACAGGAGGGCAGCTCAGCAATAGTTAGTTCAGGAGAGTCAATCAGCAATGGCAATGTGGTACCTGAAGCTGATTTTGAGGTGCAGGATATTTTCAGGTATCTTCGAAGGCATCATTTGTCCTATTGTTTCCAAAAATTTTTATTTTCTACTTTTGCAGTAAAGTGGTTGTGTCAGAGAGACATATACAAATATCTAAAGGGTGGATGTCAGGAGGTTGGGACATCCCTTTTGTCTATGGTAGCTAGCAACAGGACAAGGAATAATGGGATAAAGCTGGAACACAAAAAGTTCCACTTAAATATAAGAAAGAACTATTTTACTGTTGAGGTGAGGGAGCCCTGGCACAGGCTGCCCAGGGAGGGTGTGGAGTCTCCTTTCTTGGAGGTCTTCAAAACCTGCCTGGACATGTTCCCATGTGACCTGATGTAGGTGAACCTGCTTCTACAGGGGGGTTGGACTAGGTGATCTCTAGAGGTCCCTTCCAACTCTGCCATTCTGTGATTCTATGATCCAGCCAGCACACTTATCTGGGAAGGACTCAAAAGATCCAGGTTCGTGTGCCTGCTTTGCTACTGAATGTTTAGCTACTGAGATATAAAACACCTCAGTCTTCACATATGAACTATTAATCACTCAATTAGCAAGAAACATTGACAAAAAGAGAAACACTAGTTCTTAGGGTCTGTCTACACATCTGCATACTCTATGCCACACTATCCTTAACGTTGAAAGCAGTTAAACCATAGCAACATAGAACTAGTAGCTCAGACTAATTTATCCTAGAGAAAAGTTGCTAGTTCTGGAGTTACTCTGGCTATTGTAAGAGTAAGTCATAGAATTTGGACTTTCATCACTTAAAAACTTTTGAAAATGTTACAAATACTCCTAGGTATCCCACTTGAAAGAACACAGCTCACTTTTCAGAAATAATGTGAACAGACCAAATTCAATTCTTCCATGAGAAGCTGAAAAATTCTAAAGGGACAGGGAGAAGGAAAAAAAAAAACAAATTTCCATTTACTTATAAGTTTTTAGAAACTTTTTATAAATTATGCCTTTTATAACTATTTAAAATTATGAACTATAAAGTAATTATAAGCTTACATGATGTGGTGGTTTAGCCCAATAGCCACTCCCCTCCTAAGCTGGACAGGAGAGAGAGAGAGGAATATAACAAACTGCTTGTGAGTTAAGGACGGAGAGATCAAACTTGGTAATTAGCATCACGGGCAAAACAGACTCAACTTAGGGAGAAAAAGGTTTGATTTATTAAAGAAACAATAAAAGCAGGGAGATGAGAAATAAAACCACCTTAAAACACCTCCCCCCCACCCCTCCACTTCCCAGGACTCCTTCTCCTTCCCCCACCAGCAGCGCAGGGGATGAGGAATGGGGGTTGCAGTCAGTTCATTACAGATGGACTTTGCCGC
>WBNH01012624.1:436000-451522 GCA_013401255.1 Urocolius indicus
TGTTATTCACAGAGGCGTTACCTCCACTACTAATTGGCCAGGCCTGGGTCAGGTGCAGGGTCCAGCTTAAAATTGACTGGCCCTAACCCTGTCAGCTACAGGGTAAGCTTCTGGCAACTCTTTTTTGTTTAAAGAAGCCACTCCTTTAGCTCCCCTGCTACTGAAAAACCTGGCCCAGGCCAAAACCACTACACATGACAACAGAATCAGGCCCAATGGGTTTTGCTACATGCCACAGGAATTGCAGACCTTGTTTTCATCACAAGCAATAACCTTACTGTTTGCTATGAAAGTAAAGCAATTAAAGGAAAGCAGAATGTCTTTATACCAGTGTTTACTGTGGAAAGAAATGGAACTTCATATTCAAAAGATGGCTTATACAAGAAGTCACAGTGAAATCCTGACAGAAACTAAAATTGTCCAAGAAGGAAATTATGGAGCAGTGTGAGAATGGTGTAAGCAGTACATCACCACTGATGGCATTCATCTGAAGATTCTCTAAAAAAAATTGGTTTAAAATATGGACATGCAACGCTTTCAAGCAGCTACCCATGAAGAAGAGAAGCACACTAACATAGTCAGGTTTTTTTTTCTCTTTTCCTTTTAATCTAAAGAATCCAAGGAAGGTTTTCTTATTG
Organism: Urocolius indicus; assembly: GCA_013401255.1. Taxonomy (NCBI): domain Eukaryota; kingdom Metazoa; phylum Chordata; class Aves; order Coliiformes; family Coliidae; genus Urocolius; species Urocolius indicus. The sequence goes on from WBNH01012624.1 coordinate 436,639, forward strand.
ACTGAACCTCGTTTTAATGAAAGGTAAGCTGCAGATCAAGTCAAAGAATGCAAAGCAAAAGGCAAAGGAGTTTTTATATTAAACAGTTTAATTCACACTGAGCCAGTTTCTGAACTGATCTGTGCTCATGTGACTGAAATGATGTTTAATTTCCATTCTCACAGTGACAGACAGGATATTATGTTTACGTGCTAATACACCAGTGTCCATCTAGGTGAATCCACATGTCTGCTATTTCAGTGAGCCTTCAGTTGTTGCAGGGCCTTCAAATATGAACACTGTTCATTCTTCAGGCACAGCAACAATGCTGTTTCAAGTAAAGCTGATCCAAGAAGAATTCCTCTAGAACAATTTTTATACTTACTTCCTACACTGATTCAGCAATGGCTGCTGGCACTAAGATGCTATAGAAGTGGCTGACTTGCAATGTCAATTCTACTGTCACAGAGATACTACATTTCAAAAAGTCACTCTGTATTTCTAAATCATATAAAGAACCTTGGCACATGACCTAAGCTGTCTCCATTTTCAGAGAAAAATCAGCTACACCTGCTCATTTTTTTTTGTCATAAGTTTGTCTAAGCTGATTTTTAAAACCTACAGTGACGAAGATGTCAAAACCTCTCAAGGTAACCTATACAGGCCTTATCTAGGCTTACCATCAATGAGATTTTCTTGATGCTTAATCTAACTCTCCTATGTTGAAATGAAAGCCCAGTATTTCTTGCCACATTGTCAATGGAAAACAGTTTATGCCTTTCCTCTTCACATCAGAATTTCATGATTGGAGAAATGAACCACATGTACTCTTGGTTTTCCATTTCCCTTGGAGATCTCTCCTTATCACAGTTTACAGAGATATGCAATCATTTTTGTTGCTGAGAGACTTACTCATTTTATTGAAGTGCAGTATCGAATATATTACACCGAGGTCTTGACAGGCATGAGAAAATGTTATGATGCACATATGAGGTAGTATGTATCCTTATTTTTACTACCCAATGTAAACTTTGGAGCAGGATACCATTACTGACTGACATTCATTTTATGGTTCATTACAGTCCAAATTCCTCTGTTTCTAATTCTAATCCTGCCCTCTTAAAAAACTTGTAACCATCAGTCACTTAGCACTGATACAAATTTAGTAATCAGATTCTGCTTCATCAGTCAAGCCATCAATGAGTAGAAATAGACCCATATCTGGAACTTGACTTTCAAACGTTTATTTCCAGTAAAACAGAGAAACCCCAATAATTATTCTCTGTCTATAACTTTCCAAACACCTAAGTTGGTATGTCTGTGTAGCTTTGTTCAGGCTTTATTATCCAATCTGGATTACCTAAGCCTCATGTGAATGTCAAGTTTTACTAAAATGAACAGTTTCTGAGAACCTGTGGTGACCAAAGCGTGAATGTGATACCAACTAGCTAAAACCAGAAAGATGTAAGCAGAAAAATAACAATGAATTTGTCTGAAGAGTGTAAACTGCTGTTGATGCCAGATATCTTCTACCATGTATCCCTAACACACAGAGCTCCATAAGAAACAAAGGAGCAAAGAATGCTCAGAGACACAGTTATTTTTATAGACATAACTGATATGTAACAAAGTCACTATGGGGAAACAGTGCTTTCTGCTGTACTACATAGTGTAAGGCCACTGATCCTTTACACATAGCTCTCATATTGTGATATTTAGCAGTCAGTAAGCTACAGTTCAGTGAAAAAAAAAACCAATACAGAGTATCAGATCAGTATTTTTTAACACAGTATTCATTTGGGAGGGAAATGGATAAGAAGATGATGGAACATGCAGGTTACAGATGTTTTGACCGGATTCTAAAGGGATTAAAAGATATTTGAGGATGATGTTCTGTCTGAACAAGAACATGAACAATGTAGCATAGATTAAGGTCTGTAGTCACTGAACTGTAGATTATCCTGCTAAGAACAAGAACATTTATGAAAAGTACATTCACTAGAGATCTGCAGTCTAACAAGTTAAAAATCAGAGGACCTTTTAGAAAATTACTTCTCCCTTCTCCACAAATTATTCCTAATTAGTTCAACTTGAAACTGTAGTCATGCCGTTGCAAAAAGCAGCATCTTCAATTTCATGCAATAACCAATTATAAGATGGAGGTAGGCATGAGGAGAGGCTGATGTCTGTTCCGGCCTTGTGAGAGGGGAGACCCTCTCATACTCCTCCGTTCTCTGCTTTCTCGTCATTTCTGTGTAGAAGGGTAAATGTGATATTCTGCAGGGTTGTAAAAAGGCTCTGAAAGGTTTTCACTTTCCTCATTTGAATTTAGTCTTGACCGTGTTTGACTCTTTAAAATAACTCTGCCCCTTTTAAAGTTTTGAATGAGCTACTTTGGGAAAAGGTTTGACTGTGATTTTCTTCATGCCACACAGGCCTGCAAGCTCTTCTCAGCAGCTGATGACATCAAGAAAAGGTTTGCCAAGTGTTGCATACACAGACTGGGTTTGGTGGGAATTGAGACAGTGTTAAGTCTTCTAGTTGTTCAATTACTGCCACGACTTTTCTGTGGTAGGAGTCACAGGCAATTCCACAGCTCTGTGGAACTGAACGGAAAAACATGTTTACATTATTTTCCTACACCTGTTTCTATTCCTATCAGAGACGTGCTAATTCTCACTGTCCTTAGTTACTTGTGACATGAGCTTCATATGGGATTTTCACATTCAAACATAGTTAACACTGGTTTTCAAATATTGATTGTCAAGTCAAGCATATAAGAGTCGGAAGACTTTAACGTGCAATGTTAAATGAACAAATGTGAGTATTTAATGAGCATCCCACATAATTTATTAGTTTGAGTTTGCTTATGACCTGCATTAATTGACTGAAGAGTGTGAACTAGGTGTAGAGATTCAAATTACTTGAAGGAATTCAATTTTTTTTAGTGCCCATTTCTTCCGAACACTTTGAAATTCATTACTTAGTAAAACTGAGGGTTCTCTATTTAGTATAATACTGCAACTTTTTATATAATATCTTTGAAAAAGCAGCAGGTTGTCACACATTTAAATGTATAATTATATTCCTGTGCGTACGATAGAAAGGAGCTGTATACAATTTTGCCTTCTGAGCCTGAGTAACTTTAAGCTCATTTTTCATTTTCCAAACCCACCAGTTAGAAAAAAAAATTAAAAAAGAGATAAAAATAGTTAAAATAAACAAAAGGGAACAAAATGAAGATTTTATTATTCTATGTCTTTAGTCCCGTGGTATGTGAAGCCACAGTGAGGCTGTCTTCTCTAGGGTCAGATTACTAGCTACTGTGTTAAGTATCTGCACTATTATTCATCAGCCTTCCTGTTTCCTACAAGTTTCCTATATGACTGAAGAGCCATATGTTGAAAACACAACAACCCAATAACAGCTACATGTAGAAGTGAGGCTTGATTTATGGAAAGTTATCGAATTTAGTCCTAAGATTCTGCACATCACCTGTGAAATGCTCAACATTTTCCAGACTCACTGAAACCACTGGAACCTGTTGAGAAATGCTGAGAAACGTATAGGATTAGGCAAATAGCTTTCACTATTTGTTGGGGTTAAACCTGAGAACTGCCAGCAGTAATGGCAGTTTGGCAACTCCAGGCAAAAGGAGGTATGAATTTATTTCCCTGTCTAGTTGTGCATAACAATCAGGACTGGGTGCAAGACCTGAATGGCCAATGTATTTTACAGGAGTACCTTCAGGCCAGATATCTAAAGGCGTTTAGACATTGATTTCAATCTAAGTTTGGTGATGGAATACCTTTAAAGATCTGTATGTTTTTGCTTCATAGAGACCAAAGTCACCTCAAGTGAACCGTAAAATCTTTGTGAGCCTCAAGGTATGTACAGTTAAGCAAGCTGTACCTAATCCAGAAAAATACATTTGTTTGGAGAGCAATAAGAACCTTCAGAAACCAGCTAATGAAAAAAGGTAAGAAAACCATTCCTGGTTACAAAAACCAACCAGATGAGGGAAAGTTTAAAGAAGCTACGTGCCTCCAAACAAATCCATGTGAAAACTCTAGATCACATTAAAAAAGCCACAGTCTTTTTACATAGCAAAATCTATGACTTGGGATGCCGAAGAAAACATAATAGGCAGCTTATTATCTCTTGCTTTTAGCCATCGTGGTGAATGGAGAACAAAGTCCTTAAGTACTTAAGACAGAAAAGGAGAAGCATGCACAGGAAGGGAATTACATGTTAGGAAACTCATTGCCCTGGTGAGTAGCCAAAGGCAGAGAAACCTAAAGACAGAGCTATGATGGCAAATCATAGCAGTAGGCCCATGCTTTCCCCTGAAAATCATGAAAAAAACCCCATTTGTTTATTTATTTGGTCCTTGTTCAATAGCTTGAATCTTTTTCCTGCTGAAAACAGAATATGGCAAGGGAGAGATTCGGAAGCTCTACTAACCTACAAGAATACAGGTGGTTACACCTGATCAAAATCCTCTAATAATGCACACGAGCCTGTAGCAGACATTCTTCCACCTAATCAACCACAGTTAGAGTGGAAGGTAACATAACTCAGTGTTATAAGCATAGATAGGGAAAGAAACACCATTTTGAAGAAGTTAACAAATTACTTAAAAATCCCATCTTAATGGAATAACGGCATAGAGTTCCAGTCAAGCAAGTTCCTGATTCCCTCAGATAACTCTTAAGTGATATAACAGAACCTGCATTTATATGCTACATAGGAAGTATATAAAATAACAGAAGAACTGGAAGAATCATTGAGATGTCCATATACCCATTCCACTGCAGAAGGAATCTTTTAACTCTTAGTCACTGAAATCTGCTAATCAGTGGGATTAATCCAGCAAATGCACCCATCTCTCCTATAAAACTGTTAGAGAGACTTTGATAACAGCTGAAGGTGTAACAGATCTCTCTTCTATCTCACACATAAGGAAGTGCCAGAAGGACATTTGTCTGGAGTGACTCTGTTGGTAGGGAAGGTTAAAATACCTCTCTGCAAAGAGGAAGGCACTACTATTACAGTTTACAGTATTTCTAACCTTTCTGTCAGTGACTTGTCCATCTGCTTTTTACTGCCCTTGTCTCTGTCTGTTTGCTGGCCTGCATGGAGCATGGAGACACAGAAGGGTAACTTACTACTCCTGAGAATTTAATAACACGCACTGCAGCCAATTCTGAAACACTGAACACTTGTCCTGTCCCCAGTCTATGGTATTCTGGGTACTTCCGAGAAGAGCAAAGAAACAGGACAGCAACTCATGACAAATATCACCAACAAGAAACCTAACTCTGCTAACTGGGAGAACATTGACCTGACTAAGCTTGTGGGGGGACTGGCTAAGATACAGTTGCCCATCCTCAGAAAATGGCAGATTCCCAAAGCGCTGTCTGAATCACGATGACATCTCTGTTCCTTTCAGAGCCTATTGTGTGGAAAATGACTTCTGTTAGATAATAGCAAAGGATTCAACTCACCAGTGCTCTTCATAGCCAAAATCAGAAGGAGAGATGCTGCTCATAAGCTGAGGATCTGTTACGCAGCCAGTGCTGTTTTTCAATCTTGTGTAGTTTTTACGAACAATATATCCCCTGAAAGCTAAAAAACATAGTTATGAATCAGTGAAAAATTCTGCCAGAGCCGGAAATGCAGACTGGCTCCTGGCTCTGCAGTGCGGAGATGAATGTCCTCGACTTTTACTGAACCAGTTGGACAGAAAGAACAGTTAGCATCTCACAGGGATGGCTCTAATGTTTGCAATATTAACAACAAGTGGGGCTGTATGTGTATGGGGCTGTATACTCTCACTCTTACACTGACCACTAGGCATAGCACTGGCAAGGCCTCAAAATGAGAATGTGTCTAATTTAAAAAGGAATACAATTTAGAGAAATACACAGTAGAAAATCACTTCTAAAACATCTTTAATCACAATTGCCATGATTTGAGATAGTCAGGAATTTACAGAATCAGAAGTTTGAACTGCTTTTATCATGGGATAGGGCAATGAGGAGTCAGGGACAGGTAGATTTGATGAAAACTAGAAAAATTAATATCTCATCTTATTTTTCAATTAACTGTAACCATAATAAAATGTTTAAAATATCTTTTATACAAATAATCAGGAAGGAAAATTTAGAGGTTGAAATTTATATCATTCAAGAAAAGATCAGAACAAAACAAGCACTAGAAATCCTAAATGAAGTGGCAAGCATGCAGTGAACTGAAATGACAAAATGGCAATCACTAACATTTTAAAGATACATCCATGGATTGTCTCTGGATCTGGCTACCTAAATAACTTAATTACTTGTGTAGTTTTATCTTACACGAATTTGCTTGAATTCTTGACACCTGTAAGCAGTTAGTAATAAAGCTCCAGCCCAAACCACAGATAGCAACACATCATTTACTTAGGACAAAGACTAAAGAGTATTGCAATCTACCTTAAAGCTACAAATTTTAAAATTTTATTTCTGTGGGTTTATTTCAAGCATTATTTTAAGTAGAAATACCTTGATTGAAGGGGAGAAAGGGATGAATAATGAAGAAATTAAGTTCAGCATCGGTGGCTTAGTTGAATAGTACAATAAGCAGTTGCTGAACAAGAAGGATGAGGGTTGTGAGGGAAAGGAGCTGCTTATCAGCTTAGCAGGACTGAAACTTAAACAGTAAGACAATATGGAAAATAAAATTAGAGCCAACTTTAGGAAATATTATGATTTGGAGGGAAAAAAAAAATCCCTGTCCAGGAAGAGCTTTTAATCATGCTAAATATATGCAAAAATGGAGTCAGCCTGGGGACTAACCACCCAAAGAAGAAGAAGAGCCTTCTCTCTAATTGGGGTTCCTAGAGCCCAGGGTTAAATATTAGAGCATGATGTAGGACAGGCACACAAATAAAGTCTAGGTCATGCAGAATGACAGTCAAGGTAATATTGTAGATAACAAAGGGAAGTCAGGAGATAGAATAAATATAGAAAAAAATGACATCAGAGAAGTTGATCTGAAGATTGATGAGTTTTCCCTCTATCACATGCCTCTGATTTTATGAAAACAGTAGAAGTAGCCATTACCTACACAACAGAGAATAAAGATCCTGTAGAATTTGCAGTCCCTCAATCATTACCAAATTACAAGATAGTTGATTGATTTCCTTCTTCTTACATTTAGCTACTCTTACAAATTTAGCTCCTCATGGCTTTTTTCTTTGTAATGAAAAGATGGTGGAGGAAACAAAACAGAGCTACCTCAATTGCATCTGCACTCTCCTTTTGGAAAAGGCTGTGACTAATCCCTTCTTTTCTGTTTTAATTCCTGTATAGTGTTAATGGCCTTTTCAGTTACCTGTCTTCACAAAAATATGTGGTGTTGAACTTACTTGTGCAATATAAGAAAATGAAAACCATCTGAACAGTTCAAGCTGTGGTATGCAATGCACCATAACAATCTAAGCATTTCAGTGCTACTGAGGTTTCCAAGGTAAGAAGCAGCAAAAATTGCCTTTTAATGAGAGGTTACTAAAATAAATAACCATTCACTTTACAGGGAGGAAGGCATGACAGAAGTTGGGCCTGCTGAGGTGTTGTACTGAATACAGAGCTCAGGTATTGTGAGGCTGAAGAACTTTCTGCTCTTAATAATCTGACTGGAAAAGTTGGCATGTCTGGCAGAAATGAGGCAAGCTTTCACTTGCTCCATGTGATCAGGTTTCCAATCCTTAACTATCCCCTACTGACCATACAAGGAGCCTACTCTGATATTGGCAGCAGAGACAACTGGCCAGCAGCCACCTCTCTGCAGATGAAACATGCTGAGTATCAGTCAGTTGATAGACTACTATAAAGTAGAGCTAAAACAAATGAGCTAACAAGATAAACTTCATTTTTAACCTTAGTAATTTATCTACTTTAAGTATTTCTTTGCCTATGTGTGTGTCTATAAAATCAACCCTGATACCTACTGTGATTTAATTTTTTTAGTTATTTTTCTTTTTCCCCAGAGACTCTTATTAATGTCGTTATAACAATTTTTGTCTTATCTTCATTCCCTACATAAACTCTGCTACATCTCATTTAACAATTATAGTTTTTACTTTGTCTTTTTTCTTCATACATATTTTCAAAACTCAATTCCTCTTCAACTTAACCTTTCTGCAACTTTTTCTAACATTCTGCTAGAATACCTTGAATCTGACAGGTATATGGCTGTATTTTTGCTACTTTCCCTTTGACTCATGGGATAACTGAAGTAGCAGGATAAACAAACTTGACTCTCTCAAAAGCTTCATGGAGCATTAGTAGGACTGCATCTTTTCAACATTTATTAACTGGATCTATAAAGTTTCAAAAGAAATGCATATGCAGAGAATTCTACTGGGGGATTCTGTAAGGCTGGGAAGCTGCTCCATCACAGCAATTTGCATTACTGACTGGTGCTGGTTTTGACACTAAGCACTTGGCTCAAAGAGTGTGAAATTAGCAGACTCATGTTGCTACTGCTCCATGAACAATCACTGCATCATTGAAGAAGAATGATTACCAGCTGTCACCTCATTTTCACCTTATCCAGGCTATATTCCAAACTTTCCAGCAACAGTATATTTAACCCTGATCTTTATATAGACAAAGATAACAGGACCTTATTGCTTCTGTTAAATGTTTTATATGCCACAATTTAGAACATGAATTTTTACTTGTACAGATCAACTCACACACAAAATTAGTTTTCTGTCAGTTCCAGCACCTAGGAAAACAAGAACATATTTACCTCAGAGTGTCTGAAATGTGATGTCTTGCAGTTAAAAACTTGTATTTTGAAGTCTAAGTACACATGATGTTGCACAATTCCAGATAGGAAAAGTCCAGGCATTCTCCTTCTGAGTCCCATAGGAAATATGTAGTTACAGAGCAAATTGTGAAACACAATGTAGAAAGATCAAAGCTAAACAATCACAGGTCTATACAAAAGATATAAAGAAAGGAGATGAAGTAGTATTTTTAAACAGCAGAAGGACCCATCATCAGTCATAAAAAATCCCAAATGAATGTTAATGAACAGTAAAAGGGATGGAGAGTCATATCCTTTGCTGAGTCTCTTGAATAGCTTCTCTCTTTTACCTATTACTCAGAAGGGATATTGGGTGATGCCCGTTTAACAGTACAAAAACCCAGCCCTTGTCTCAAGTTCTCCAGCAGAAGCATTACAAGAAAGCAAGTCATGAGTTCTCACATACAAGCAGTAACCATCAGTAAGACACAGTGACTATTAGGAAGACTCACCAAGGCTTCCATCAGGACTGGTGTCACTGATACACATCACAACTTGGACATAGAGTTTTTAATAACCATGCATCACAGTCTCTGATCTTGAGACTTGGTCAAATAAAAACAGTGAAGATGATTGTGAAAGTCCCTGTCAGTATCAGCAAGGGAAAGGAACAGGTTTTCCAAGGTACTGTTGGACAATGTACACTGTTGTTCCTTTCTGATGTTAGCAAGGGCAAGAATGGTCTCCTTTTCATTTTCTCAAAAACCCAAAAGGAAATGCAGATGTGTTCACATCAACACTGCTTAGCTCAGAGATGAGGATAGAATATAGAACCTCATACTTCAAAACTAGGCCTTCTCCCTTTTCCTAACATGTTCTCTGCACATGAGCAGCAGGCTTTTAATAGTTACTAGAGATAGATACTAAAAGTGAAGAAGTACTGGATGACCTAAAAGCTAGTTAAAGAACACAAAGAGATGAAAGAGCAAAGTAACCAATGTTGTGAATCCTGTACAAATCAGTCTGGTTTACCCTGAATGAGAAATTAAGGTTACACAGTCAGGAAAGGCTGCGAGAACTGGGGCTGTTTAGTCTGGAGGAGACTGAGGGGAGATTTTACTAACATTTACAAATANTAAAAGGTATTTTACTGTTCAGGATGATGGAGCAGTGGAACAGGCTGCCCAGAGGGGTTGTGGAGTCTCCTTCCTTGGAGGTCTTCAAGATTTGCCTGGACATGTTGCTATGCCACCTGATCTAGGTGAACCTGCTTTTGCAGGGGGGGTAAATGGTAAAACTAGATCTGCTAGTTAGTGGTAGTTATTTTCAGGAAAATTTTTAAATAATAAACTTTTAGATATATTTATAAAATGCTTAGAAGTTTTTGAACATTTTACTCATTTAATTCTTAAATCTATATTCCAATATTCCCCCAACAGTACTTGCTGAATACCCGTACACACACATGTACATGGTGACACAGACAGGTAAATACAGGGTTTTCAATAAATACTTCCCTGTCTTCTATTGAAGCTAACATTAAATCTTGACTGTGGAAAACCCCAAAGGTAACACTCTTATTAAGAGCTTATGTTTATCATAAATGTAAAAGAGAAAATTGCAGCTGTTTCCTAGCCCTCTTTTTTTAATTATAATGGAGTAAATTTTGCCAGAAGCACATGTTAGAGATATGTAAACAGTGAGCAACACTGCATGGGCAGAAGTTACAGAAGGAAAGCCATTTACAAAGGGATGCTTCATCTGGTTTCCTTCTGAACATCCATCACTTCTTTTTTTTTTTCAAAAAAAAAAAAAAGAGCCCAAATCTTGAGTTCTTGATAAAGAATTTTCCAATACAATGTGACATATGGTGAGTGTGTGAGCACGTGTTGGAGGAGGAGATGGTGGCTCAATGGATTAGCCATTTGCCTTTCACCTCTGGAAGCATACTTAAACTTAGTCCTGACCAGAGCTGCACAGTATCTTCCAGATGGCTAAAGTGGGCCTAATTAAAATGAATTCAGTGATGTCACCTCGGATCTTAGTGAATCGCATGCACCACTCATTTGGCATTTTGGCATGTCAGCTCACAAATGAAATAACCAGATTAAAATCCTCCCTTAAGTATTTCGGGACAACAGTCACACTGCATGGAAATACATGCTATCATAACTAGCAAATGAACTTCTACAGTTGTAGTATCTGTTGGTTTAAATTCTAATTTATGCATTATTCTAATACAAAGAAACATTAAATGAGACTTGCATGTGAGGTAAATCAGCGGAGCAACATTTCAGTCAGATGAGTCAATGGTTAGACACTGATTTAAACCAGCTGTGAATCTGGCAATTTAATTAAAAAAAATTTCTTTATTTTAACAAAATATTTCTCCTTTAATATAGGTGTAAATCAAAACAATACAAATCCTGATTACAAAGAAATACTCAGAAAGGCAAAGTATTGTAATTTCAAACACTTTACACAAAACCATTCTTTACAATCCATCTCAGTTTAAAATTAGCATTTTCTAACCTTCACAGATTGAGAAAGTGTGACTGGAACAAGTAGGAAAGACCTTGTGTACCCTGTGTACCTTTTTAACCATAATTCTAGTAACGAATGTGTAGCCTGAAAACCTGTGGTGTAGATATGCTGAAGCAGAATAGCTTCTGCTTCCCCACTTAATTTAAATTCACAAATATTTTGTTTCCTATCAAGGGTGTTTTTCCCCATCTGAAGTAATGACCTTTTTTTGCGTGTGTTTGAGTGCAATATAATACACTCAGGAATTGTATCCTTATGTATATTGTGAGGATTGTGGGTTTGGTTTTTTTTGAGTTTGTTTTTTCTTCCAATATTTCTTCAATGGATAGTGAACTGCTGGGCCCACAGAGATCTCCAGACCACCAGCTCATGTATTTGAAAGGCATCTGTTTATTTTTAAAATGCAAATGCAGCCTACCTCAAAGACTGACTTGCAAGAAATGAACAATCTGAACAAGTCAAGAGGTTTCCAATCAGGAGCTGTGTTCCTCCTTTATATCAGGCTATGATCACTTGCTGTCAAAACCACTTAAACAATATCCTGGAATCTGAATGAAGTCCCCCCACAATTAAAATGAGCAGGATAATCCTGCAAGAATTATTCAGGCAAATCATTTTTCACACAGTTTAAAGTAATGATAAGGTCATTTACAAAAGAAATCAGCGCCTTTGAAATGCTGACTTGTAGACAGAGGACTGCCTGGAGGAGGGCCATAGATAACAGTGAAGACTGGCCTCCTAACACTACCCTCGCAGTCTTTGGAACTGATTCTGATGAAGAGAAGGCCCAATAAGGTTAATACCCCTACTTTGATCTCTGTCAAAGCGTACCAGCAAGAATTAATTTACATTTCAGATGAAAAAGGTTGACAGCATGAAAAGGCATCTTGTTTCTGGTATGTGAATGTGCTGTAATAGATCGGGAATTCTGAAAGGAAGTTCTGAGGAAGCTAAAGGGATAAGCCGAGCGGCTGCTTTTATTGGGAAAGAGATGAAAGGAAAACAAATTTCAATATGCGCTGTTCTGTAGAAACATGTAAGCCAAATGCTTCCTAAATTTCAGGGCCTGCCTGGGGGGGAGGGGCAGGGGGAGGGAAGTATATATACTTTAATTATATGGTTTTGCTAATGTCTGGATGACAAATGCAAACAATCTATCTCACCGCCTGAAATGTCTCATTTAAAAAAAAGGTGATCATACTCCATTTTACTGAAAAGCTGCCTTGAACTACACACTCATATTATAAGATGTGCAGGGAAGGGAGAGATTTGGAGTTGCTTTTGTCTCTGTGTCACTAGGCATTTGGACAGTGTAAAGTAAACAACAGAAAGATTGTCAGTGTATTTTAAAACCTGGAAAGTGGCCACCATTAGCAAGCATGAGCCTTGATTTGAAGCACAGAATAATGAGCATGTAGAGAAAACATGCACAAGAAGAATTTTCAAATAAGAAGTCCTAGCTGTAGGTTTCTAAATGCAGACACGAATGTGTTGAGGATTATTATTACTATATCCCTTTGCATGCAGTGCTGAAGATAGGAGGAGCAGACAGCCTAATTAATACAAAAGTGCACTGTGTCACTCTTAACCCTGCAGTCCTAGTTATTCATCCATACTGATCACTGAAACTGTCAAGTGCCAGGTTACAAAGGAAGAGTGTATGGTGGGAAAAGTGCTAAGAGCATTGCTCCAGCATTAGGTCCAGAGGGCTCAACAGAAGTGTCCGAATAAAAGGGTATGCATACACTTCCACTGCCTCTGCTCTACCACGTTGAACACAGCATCTAAGAGGTGGCAAGAAAGAACACTGCTCTGGATCTCACCCATGTGGGCAAACAGCAGAACAGATCAGTTGCTGTCTCTCAATGAGCATGTACCTCCTATATGCGTAAGAAATCTGGCTGGATAAAACTCTAAGGCAGAATGTCCCCTACAGTCTCCAAGTGATACTACTACACACAGCTTCCTACTGTACACAAGATAACTCTCATCTTAAGGAACTAGTAACAGCGGGACACTGATGAGTCAACTGTTTCAATTTCTTTTTTTTTTTATGGCAAAAGGCTTTTACAATTCAGGAAATCAAAGTCCATGTATGGCCAAGTGTAAATCTAGCAAATACTCCAGAAAATAGTTGCAGGGGGTATTTCAGGATCTACTTTCTTTGCTGCCATGAAAACAAGAGAAAATGACAACACAAAGGAGAGGGTGCTTATGCAGTCCTTCAGTGTCTGTTGTAATGGGAGAAAAAGATTCTTCTTAACAGTTCTCCACTTCTTGGAATATTATGCATTTGACCCTAGAGCAATAGTTCATGATTCTAATAACAGTATACATGCAAAGCTATACATTATTATTTTATTCTAATGCTATTCTGTTCCTTTCTGTAACTAGACTGATATTCTGTTTTCTGTTGAAAGTCATAGTGAAGCAGTGCTTAATTTCAGAGTCTTAAACTTAGATAAATGAAAACAAATGAGTTTATGGGAAATGGCTTGAGAACAAAGTAAAAGAATATTTAGAACATATCTTTTTTAGATTGACTTTAGACTATATGATACAGAATAGAGAGGTGACACAGCTTAAGGAATTATAACACGGGAAGCTGGTAGAATAAAGATGGTACCTTAGTTTACCTGTAAGTACGTTTGTTACAACTCATTTTTGATCAGCTACAGTCTTTTAACTTGGTGTTGGACAGGGAAAGTGTATTACTCTGCATCATATGGAGGCTGCTTTGTACTGGCAGCATCTGAAAACACCATTGAGTTCACGGCACTGGTTTTTAGGTTTTTGTGCCATATGGTACCCTGTTCTCTACTAGAGACCTACACAGCCCATGGGCCTGTTCCTTCAATAATCTCTTTAAAGTTTATTCAAATTCATATTGATATAGCTGCATAGGAGTCTGGCAGAGAGTCAAAAGATTGGTCAAAGCTGGCAAGCCCAGCAAGCAGTCAAAACAAAAACCTGGCAATCTGCCAGGATCAGGGCTCCGCATAAAGACAGTGAAATGTATGTCCAGTGCCTCTCATCCATACTTTCAGTCAAATAAATCCAGTGATTCATACCAGCTCTACATATAGTTGAGTCATACTAACTGAGCTCAGAAGAAACTTTAAAAATTAACTCAACAGCTTTTAATCAGTATGTTTTGCTTCCACAGCAGTATTTACAAAAGGCCTAAAATGCCTGATACCTGTCATTGATGTCATTTGATACTCAAGAACAAACCATCAGAAGTAATGTTTTTAATAGCAATTGTTTGGACTGTATTTCACTTGGGTATGAACATACATGAAATCACCCACAGCAAAATAGGTGTTGGCAACTGAAATAATTATTTAATTACCTGCTTGAATATGTATAGCAGCATCAGTTCTTCTGTTCCTTATTTCCTTGTACTTCCTGCGAGCTTCATATCCTCTCCAGGCTAAAAATACAAAACCATGTGCTGGAAATTACATTTATTTAAGGAAGTGCTACAGAGTCTACAGAGTCAGAGATGTGCTGAAACTTTCATCCCTACTGCCATAATCACTCCAGCTCCCACCTCCAATAC
>WBNH01012625.1:0-29796 GCA_013401255.1 Urocolius indicus
AGAAAGTGTGTGGTGGGGTTCTGTACCAGATAGGATTTTCCTTTTTGCAGTGTAAATATTCTAAGTGGCTATAAATTAAATTTGTATTCACTATCAAGGTGACTTGCTGCAAGACTATTAGGTGCAAGGCGAGATCAGAAAGAAGTGGAAGAGTGCTTCTCACTTTCATTATTTTCAACTATTATTCCACAGTATTGGTGTTTTTACCCAGTTTTCAGAAGTGATGCATGTGTGAGAACGCCAATTTCAAATATTCTCCTTCACCCCACCGCACATGCACCTAAAATATGACCTTAAGAAAAAAGAATTAAAAACAAACACCCACATACAGATAGTGGTTCAGGTGTACCATAAAGCTCAAAAACACAGACTGTATTAACAAGAACCTAAACTTTTCCTAAAAGTCAGCATCACAGAATACTGACACAAACTGCATTATACATCTAAGGTTAATATGTCTGTAGTAGTCCATATGCCACAAGAACGCAGACAAAGGATAGCTGAAGTTCCTTGAAAAGCAAAGTAAGGTATGAAGACCATTAACTGCTAATGCAGAAGTAGAAGCAAAGTATGTACCAAGTATTTCAAAGGGATCAGCCTACCCAGAAACTGTTACAACATATTCATGGGTATTCATGGGGTTCCACCAGGGTTGGTTCTGAGGCCAGTCTTATTCAACATCTTCATCAACGACCTGGATGAGGGGACAAAGTGTACCCTCAGCAAGTTCCCTGATGACACCAAACTGGGAGGACTGGCTGATTCCCCAGAAGGCTGTGCTGCCATTCAGTGGGATCTCAACCGGCTTGAGAGCTGGGCTGAGATGAACCTCACGAAGTTCAACAAGGACAAGTGCAGAGTCCTGCACCTGGGGAGGAACAACCCCATGCACCAGTACAGTTTGGGGATTGACTAGTTGGAGAGCAGCTCTCCAGAAAGAGACCTGGGAGTCCTGGTTGATATCAAACTAAATATGAGCCAGAAATGTGCCCTCGTGGCCAAGAAAGCCAATGTCACCCTGGGGTGTGTTAGAAGGAGAGTGGTTCTCCTCCCCCTCTACTCTGCCTTTGTGAGATTACATCTGGATTATCGTGTCCAGTTCTGGGCCCCTCAGTTCAAGAAGGACAGGGAGTTGCTGGAGAGAGTTCAGTGCAGGGCCACCAAGATGATGAAGGGAGTGGAGCATCTCCCTTATGATGAAAGGCTGAGGGAGCTGGGAGGTGACCTTATGAATGTTTACAAATATGTAAAGGGTGGGTGTCAGAAGGATAGAGCCAGGCTGTTCTCAGTGATGCCTAATGATAGGATAAGGGGCAAAAGGTACAAGCTAGAACATAAGAGGTTCCAAAGAAATCACAGAATCATAGAATGGTAGGGTTGGAAAGGACCTTTAGAGATCTCTTCACTGTGAGAATGACAGAGCATTGGAACAGGCTGCCTAGATGGGTTGTGGAGTTGGGAATGGAGACATTCAAAACTCACCTGGATGAGTTACTGTGTAACCTACTCTAGGTGGTCTACTCAGGCAGGGGGGTTGGACTAGATGATCTTTCAAGGTCCATTCCAGCCCTGGAAATCCTGTGATTCTGTGACAAGATCTAGGTGGACCTGCTTGAGCAGGGGGTTGGACTGGATGATCTTTAGAGGTCCCTTACAACCCCTAATATTCTATGATTCTATGAATGCATATTTACCCAAAATTCAGCAACCACTGCTATAAAAACCATTTCATTACTTTGGAAGCTTCCTGTCGATAGTCCATATTTTCTTGTGGAATTAGATACACTGCTTATCACAGTTTTGTAACTCAGAAGTTAAAATAGATTGAGAGGTCATTAGCAATGTTTGCAAGCAAGATGCCTTTAAGGGGTCTCAAGCTCAGAAATAAAAAAATTGAAGATAACATAACATGCATATTTCATGAGGCAGTATTCAAAGAAGCAAAACCAATAATTAAGACAACAAAAATTCGCATTCTCTAAATCATTAAACAATTTATTCCACTACCCCAGCAATGCTTGAAGTATATCATTAGAAATACAGCTCTTCATAATGTAGCTAGAAAAATAGTAACAGTTCTTGGAGGAGAAGTAAAGGAAGTTATTAAGACAAGTTGCAATTAGAGAGTAAGCTAGCAAATGGATTTAGGACTCAAAAGTATGTAAGGAGCTAATATATCCTAACTTCCATCAGCCTTAGTTGGAGAAGTCTAGATTGCACATAGCAGTGCAGCATTTTACAAGTAACTCCAAATGAGGATTTCTAGACTTCTCTAGACACCATATTGATATAAATACCACAGCAATATGAAAAAAACAAAACAAAACAAAACAGAATATTACTGTGTTCCACTATACAACAGGACAATAGGCTCTAGTCTCTCAGTAACAGAAGCCAAAATGAAGGGTAATCAGAAGTGAAATATTAGGTTTGATACAAGACACCTTCAGATAAGAAAAATCTTAAATTGAATCATGCAGAATATTATAATGTGGATTTTTATCATGCTGGGTCTTTCTTTAAGGGCTGGAAAAAGATGTTTTGAAGAAGGAAGACAATGTAAAGCATTGTCTCTCTCTCTGCCTTGACATATTGGAGAATGAATGGTTTTTCTTGATCTCTGAGTAAAAAAAAAGAATTATAAATTTAGAGAGGCTGGAAAGAAGGCAGAACTTTTAAAGTGTAGTACGGTAAATTGAGGGACATGACTGTAACACCAGGGGCGTGAGCTTGATCAAAGAAGGTACCCTTCCAGTTCTATGTCCGCAGCTGCTTCAGGATATTCCTTTGTGAAAATAAAAAGCATAGTGCAGAAACTTATGAGTCTATGAAACTGCTAAGGGACCTGCAGAGGGTTGGTTCAAATGTTAGGATTCGGTAACTTGGAATTGACTTTCAAAACACTTATCACATAATTGTGAAATCTATCACATGGTTCTTACCTCTGAGTACAATTACATTCTACATCAGCTGCAAATGCTTGTAAAAGGAAGAAAATACCCTCAAATTATGGCACTATCCAACCAAAACAATAAGTTATTTCCCAAAGATATGGAAGGGGCAAGAAGAAAAAGCCAGTTTTGTGTTTACAGGTAACATCAGAGAAGCATTTTACATCACATATGCACACTCAGTGTAAATGAGAGATTATTAATCTTATGGCAATTTATCAACTGACTGCTTTGCTTAAAAAAATAATCGCCTCTCCCCAGCAGCTGGGCTTGGCCAATGGTGTTGGGCAGAGAAAATCTTTTTGGCACAGTTGTGTAGGTATCCCCACTGAATTCACAAGGCAATCCTGCAGCTCAGTGTGTTCAGTTGCCTAGTATCTCTCCTGGGGAAAAAAGGAATGAAGAAAACAAAGAAAGAAAGAAAAAATTTCTATTTTAAAGCAGAAGTTTTAATCTTAAAACCAGCTAGCTATGAAATTGAAATGAACTAATTTTGTTTCACATGAAACTGTCCCAGTGAAAGAGGCTGTGAAATGGATAGCAATCTGAGGTGCAATTTTCCATTGGATATGTTTATCAAAGATAAACGTTTGATCAGAACAATTTGCTGTTCATAAGTGAAAATAAGAACTAGAATACAGTAACTGCCAGCAGCTTCCAGATCATTAAATGTTGTTTATTTCTACTCATGTTGAGACATCAGATTGGAGTGATGGAAGATAGAGTCATTAATTTGGGAGACATTTCAAGATGTTCCCATAAACAGTGAATCAGGATACTGGCAAGCTGCCTAAGAAAACTTTCTGCCAAGTCCTTTTTTTTTTTTTCTTTCTGAGTAGTGATTTTTATTGTTGGTATTATTTTCTGCTTTCTAGTCCCTGCCATAGACCAACTACAAGTAGGCATCAGAGTTTATACAACAACTGACTGTTTTTACTTTGTTCTGCAGCTACAGATGTTTTTTGCCTCTGTTACAACAAAACTTTTTAAAAGAGTTGCATCATAAGATATCCATTATTCTGTTACTGACCTCGTTCACAGCAGCCAAAGGGAAAAAAATTGTTTTTTACTTAACAGAAGCCTATTAAAATGACAGGTGAGCTGCCAGAAACAATTAAACTAATCTGCAAGATTTCACACAAAATATCTGTCCTTCCTGGTAATCCCATGCTTATACAGTCAATCCCACGTAAACAACAACAACAACAACAAAAAAGCTCCAATCAGCTTTATCTCTGTTAATAGTTTGACTAGGACAACAGTGAACGTGCTAACTTATCACTAGAATGGAAATAAGAAATTGCTGTAAACAACAACTACTGATAGGACTGTAAAGGAAACATTTCAAAGTTAGAGACTCCATATTCCTACATATAGGCCAACTCTCCTGGACAAGCCTGTAATAAATGACAAACCTGTCACTGAGCAGGATTAAAATATTTAATACCTCTTAAGACTCTTGATGCTTGTCAGAACTCACAGTTTAAGTGGTTATCACATAATGGATGATAATGTCATGGTAATACCAGAAAATCAAGAATTTACTCTGAATCTTACTACAGTTACAAGGTTGCCAAATTCAGTGCATCACGAAGCTATTGGTAGTTGATGCACATGATGGCAGGTTAAACTAAACACTAATAACAGTTCATAGATCTTTCCAGAGGACCAAACATTGTACAAGGTAATTCAAGTTTATACGCTTACACAATAATAGTTATGATAACATTGATTATTTAAAATAAAGCACATCACTATCAAAGATAACATCTTATGGCAGACTTTTAATCTAGCTAGAAGAGGAAAAATAAACACAGGAGGGTTTTTTTTTCTGGTCAGACTAAAAATCTAGACTTCCCAAAGTCTTTAGCTAAGTTTCAGCTATTATGTGGCACAGAAAAAACAATAGCATTGAGGTTTGGATGGAGGGGGAAAAAAAAGAATGAAGCAAAGCCAGAGTACAGAATTCTATTGCTAAGTTAAAGGATCTTATAGTACACATAACAAACAGTCTTGAGGAGGTCAAAGTTGATGGTTTTAAATGTCAAACAATTGGTTATTTTGCTGGTTTAGAAATAATCATGTAAAACAATCCTCTAGTGTTATTTTGGTCTGGGTATAACCGAATAAAATATACAACAGTAATATAAGACAAGTCAAGTAAATTGCACTTATAACACTGTCATTAATTTTAGATATTCTTTGTAAAACCATAGTAATATCTTCCTAGGCTATTTCTGAATCAATAAACAAAGAAGAAACCAGGTTTCTGATCTGATAGCAGTATTTTCATTGAAAAAGGATGAATTAGTAAAGAGAAACCTTCAAATAGCTAAAAAAAAAAAAAGCCATAGCTTAGGAAAATCCAGCCTCAGTAGTCCTACGTGCCACATCATAAACCCTAAGAGTTTTACATAATACACACTTCATACCACAGAGAACTCAGGGGATAGCGAGCTCAAAGGCCAGAAACAATGCTTCCCCCGTATTTCTTCCATTTCACTGTGGGATGGGAATGAGAACAAGTAAGCTCAAGGGCCACTTAGATCTATCATCCCATGCAGGTCAGGATGCACACTCAGGCACTGGGTCCAGGACAGTCTGCAGCTCAGTGCACAAGATGCTTCCTTCTACCCTACAGCAGTCTAGAGCTAGTGGGCATACTTTAGCTATCCAAGAGTTAGTCTCATCTCAAGAGCTCTTCAAAAGGATACCCAACTGGCACTAGTATCCCTTTCTTTTCCCTCTGTCTTCCTTTTCAAATGGAATTATTTTCAGTAACACAAGAGACTTCATGCTGTGGTCAAATTAAAGTATGCTTATCTGTGAACAAGAGTAATACAGCTTGACCACATTAATGGCCCTGTACTCTTCTCCATCATTTGTCCTAAAAGGTACTCTTTGGTTAAGTTACAAACAAGAATAATTTTCCACTGTAACTTGAGCCTGGTGTTAAAATTAAGGATGATGCTTTGTTCAGCTAGAACAGTTCTTATGTACAAGGCCTGCCACATGTAGCAGGCTCCAGTCCAGACTCAGGTTGGGACAGAGTGAGCTGAAGGGTGCAGAGAATATGCTGCCCATCAGGGGTCTTGTAGAATGGCTACACAATGAACAGAAATGGAGGAAGAGCCTCAGCAAAAGTAAGAGCCAGCTCCATGTGTCCATGACCTGAGGAGAAAGGTGATTCCTGCAAAATATAAGCTAGAGGATTCAGGTAGGATGTTGCCTTTTCCTAGCCCTAGCCTCAATAAGATTGTCTTGCTATGGATCCATTTAATATTTGATCAAGACTTTTGCTTAAGCCTTCTTACTGCTGATCCAAGAAGGGAGGAAAGGATTTGTGGGTAATGAAATACACATTTCACATTCTTTCATGGTGTTATCCATAGAAATGGAAAAAACTTAATCATGGCAGGCTAACAGAATACCTACACAAAACTTTGCAAATCTTTTCAGATTAATTAATTTACCATACTTCCAATTTTCTAAGCTGCTAGTCAAGATGATGGGAGTGTGAAAATAAAGACATATTTGTAAAATGTATAGAAATTCAGTGAAGTTCTAATTTCATTAGTAATTGCTAAATGGATGTTGATGATGTGACTGGTGAAAAAAATGTTAACATTAAATCTGAAATAAATAAATAAATAACAGAATTAGCTCATCTTCTGTTTATTCCAGAGAATCTCCTATGAGGACTCTCCAGCAGACACGCATAGCAACAGAAATAAAACAACCATAGCACGATTGGCCCAGAACAGCTATCTGACCATGTCTGGAAATGACTACTTTTAATTGGCAGGATGACCTTTTAACACAATACAAAGTGATATTATACTGTTGGAATTAGTTATACCAGCAACTAGCTAGAAGTCAATGTTAACATCTTAGCTTTCTTAAGTAACTACTTTAACTGTAATGAGTTCTTTTTAATAATTTTTTATCATAAGGACATAAGGACAGATGACACTTCCCAAGGACTTCAAGACTGCAGATGAGGAGTGTAAAGACTTTCTGAAGTATATAAATAATAAGCATGGACATTCTTTTAATCCTTATTCTTAGATCTATGGGAGATAAATGGTTTTAATGAATTTCCTGAAACTGGCCTCTAGGACAAATTACTGAGCACTGAGAAATGCATAATGTAAATGTTAGCTACAGAACTATTGCAAATAAAGACCATAGTTTTTTTCTGATAATGTTTTTTTTTTTAAAAAGAGGTCTTCAAACAAACAAAATACGCAAGACAACATCAAGAAAGCAAGATAAAGCTTAGCTGTAGAGTCATACATCTTTGCCAGCCATCCGGAATTCCAGTAATACTTGCAGAAAAACATTTTGAAATTACTGATTCTTAGTTTTACTTTTGAAGGTAGTTTTGGGATTCAAAGTGAAGTTAAGACCTAAAAGGAGGTCTAATCCTCCTTTAAGTTAAGTATTACATGGCACTTTTCACTAGGTATGTATTTGAACCAATCTGTCCAATTATATTAAAAAAAAAAAAGTTTTAATTCTGATGGAAAAAAAAAAAACGATTTTGAAAAGAAAAACTGCTCAGGATTTGTAGCAAAAAAAAAGAAAAAAATATTTTTTTGGAGTTGCACTTGCTGATGAATCATAAAAATGGGCTCAATTGCAAAAGACTAAAAATAATTTAAGATTTATATTTAATTAATAAAGGCCTAATTATTTGGTATTTACACACACATTCTAAATCTTTATATAAACACACACATGTATATACACACACTATTCTACTTTATGCATTTTGATACAGGTAAGTGTGAGTATCCTTTGAGCATCATGCATGATCATCCCTCTTCTTTTTGTCCCTAGTCTTCTGGGATTTTCCTTTTCCTACAGCTATACTTTTGCATGTAAATAAACCTTTGCACTTCCACATTGCATGTAAATATTCTTTGCACTTCCACAATCAGATTGCACCTAAATGCTTTAAAATCTTCTTGACTTCTAATTACACACCTTTTTACTGGGTTCTTGGGGTGTAACCTTTAGCTTCACTTCTCATTCAGGAACTCAAATTTCTTTTTAATTTAAGCCCTTCACAGATGATAACTGTCCTAATATACTACTAAATTCATGAAGTGTCATCTAGTCTCAGCACTTGAAGTCACTGGATATACCTTTTTTTCCTTCTGTTCATGTCAGAAAGTAGAAAATTGTTTCCTTTTAGCAATAAGCAATTCAACTGTGCAACTCATCTTTTAAAATCTTTGTTTTTTCCCCAGAACCCTGTTAAGACTAATTTTCTCCATTCAAAGTGCAACTCAGAAGCCAAGACATAATCTGTTCCCTTGCAAATTGTCCTTGAACTCTTTGTAATTGGACATCAAGACTAAAATAATTGGGAAAATAATTAGGAAAATAATGCCAAAAGGAAGAAAGGCTAGGGTTTTTTTTATAGTCTAAACAAAAAAAACTGAAACCAAACAAACTCCTCTACACTTGAATTGTTAAATTCTCAGGAGAAAAACACAAGCTGTGCAGAGAGATGCAACATATAAAGGGTTCCAAAAAGTATCTGGAGCATTGCCATTATAATAATCAAAAGAAAAAAAATAGTATATTTTATATCAGAGCTAATGGCAAATATAGCAGAAATAAATGAGGTTTCAACATTGTTTAATCAGAATCATACTGCACAGTGCTCTGACAGGGTTTTATTGTATTTACTAGAGGACAACTTTTAGGTTAACCTGAAAGTCCTTTGAGGCAGAATTATCCCCTAAAGATTTTACATTCTTCTTATTGTAGTTCTTCATTAGGCTATAGGAGAGACCTCAAAGCACTATATCACAAAAGAAAAACAGAGTAGAAAAATTAGAAACCACATGGTAATGGAACCCAAGTTATGGATGTAGTAATCAAATTAAAGAAGATGAGAAGAATGTGGAGGAGTCATTGAACTCCAGCAACACTGGGCGCTGTTCTGAATTTCAGTATTTTTTTGGGAAACATCTACCTCTGGTGGTGTTGTTCTTCAACATCACATACTTAGTATTTTGTTGCTGATTTTCAGTTTCACCTAGAGTTATTTGGAGTATAAACTTGAATTCCAGGTTGTTTTCTGAAACCTTCAGTAGGTTCAGAGCGAATTCAACAGACTCTTCCCCTTGGGCTCTGTTTAAGCTCATTCAGCTATGATGGAAGACAAGTTGTTCCTCAGAGAGTTTGACAATTGTCAATCCTCACATTATCAATTACACTTACATATTTACTTTCATTAGGTAAGACAGTTGTTCTGAACACTGCTAGCTGATTACTCAACAAGTAGAAATTTGTGAGAAACTAGTTGCAGCATATCTTATAATTTTTAAGATACTTATTTTAATTACTGCATCTTGACTTGATTGCTGGAAAATTGGAATATGGGCAAATATTCATCTGCTTTCTGGTGATTTGAGAATGTTAATGAACACTCATTCCAATTTTGCTAACTGCTTTAAAGGAAAAATAACTAATATTTTTTAGTAGAAATTTTAAAGGAAGAGATGCTCAGAAGAAGAGATAGTCGAACCATCTTTTCTTACCTACTCATAAATGATAAGGGGTTTCTTTCCCATTCAGTAGAAACACATACCAATAACAAGACAAAAATATTACACTGCTCCATCAGGAGTGCTATCCTATCTTAATTTTGAAATTAACACTTTCTGAGTGCACAAACACTCAGAAAGACCTATCTTCAAGTCAGCTTGCTTCATCACGTCAAAATTAGAATTATTGTTTTATATTTCTTTTTCTTCTTGCAATATATACGTTTGTTGACATAATTACAATGACAAGACTGTGACCTAACTGAAAGCTCCCTTAGTTCTGTGTTCAAGTCCCCTGATCAGGTCAGAGAAAAAGCCAATAACATCCAATTGCATAAAGAGCAAAACTCCTCCATTACTTTTTTGACCCTCTGAATGGACAGAACAACATTAGACTTCAGTATGTGAGTATATTTTAGTATGTATCAATATAAATATAAAGAATAAAATCAGCAGTCATTGATTTATGACAGTCTGATCTTGAAGAAATTTTGAAACAGATCAAGCAATCCAGAGTCATCAACATCAAAGCCTCTTATTATGCTTCTAAGAAATCAGAATTTCAAAACTAGCTTATGAAAAAAACCCTACATTTTGTAGTATAAATAAGCCTACAGAGAAGATAAAGAGATTTCCAGATGAATTAAATATGTAGTATTGCATTTTAATTTTCTTGGAATTTTTACTAAAAGCATCCTATGAAGACTTGTACTGTTAAATTGTGATATAGTAAATGTGAAATCACATGCTGACAGTACTTTTGAGCATCAAGTTCAAAATGCAAACTGAGGACAAAGTGTTTGTCAGATTGGTTTCACAGGAACCAGTAAAGAAAGAAAAAAAACACTTCACAATTTCTGTGGCATGTTCCTCAAACAAGGAATACTACTAGCAACTAGGTGCAGTGTCTAAGAGACAACTACTCTCAGTTTATGTGGCTTCATAGTAACATATAAAAATTGACTGCTTGTAATAACTTTCTCTTAAAGATTTATCTATCAAATATTTTCAGATTTAATTGAAACTATCTATATGGTACCAACAAACAATATCACAATCTTTGTCCCTTCATGTTAAGTTACCATAAAGGTTAACAGTTCAGTGCTCATATGAAATGTATTCAGATACAGTATCTGTGCCTTCATTATGGCATATCACAGTAGTTTAAGTGTGTAATTATTATTCTGACTTAGTGTCTGTTCTTACACATTGGCATGACAAAGGTAATTTTGACCAATGACACGGACCACTGTAAGCCAGAACGGTGACGCACAGCACAAGCTGTTACATAAATTTACTAGTAATTTTTACTATTTTTCAAATTAAACAAACAAAGCTTTTCCCATTAAACAAAGCATTTTCCCATTAAGGTTTTCCATTTTCCCATTTTCCCTACGACTATCTCAACTTGAGATAAAAAAAACAAACATCTTCTCAGTCGACACAAACAGGAGCAAAACTTGGTAGTTCCAGACTTCGAAAGAGAAATTGTCACATGTGAACTTTTCATCTGGGGAGTATAGCAAGTCAAGATTTCTTTTCAGAAGAGAGGAACTCTAATATATATTCCTAATTGAAATATTACATATTTTTTAATAAAAAAGAAATGAAGTTTTATCAGAGTTAGACATAGACAGGGTATTAATACTAGAGAGTGTAACTACATAACAGCAAGAGCATTGTACTCTCAAAATCTGTTTAGGAGCAGAGCTCTGTCTAATATGGGAGAAATGAAGCAGATTTGGCACTGTCTAAGAAATAAGTTAACTTTCTTTGAAAGAAAAGCTATTATAAAAAAATCATGGCCACTAGAATTGAACAGAAATCTCTACTGCTACCTGAAGAAAGGTCAAGACTACTGTGGAAAGGTCAAAAGGAAAAGGTCTGACTAAGATTGTAACATACAGTTGCAAAAATACCTCATCTGTCATACTGTCTTATTCATGTTCGTTTATGCTATAATTTGGCAAGGCTAATCTAGTTGTGTAAGTACTTCTAATATTTCCTCTGTAGTGGATAGCAGAATAACTTTATAATTATGGTAGTAACTTAGGTGAGTTCTTAGTTCCTGCCTCAGTAATGGTAAAATTTTCCTCTGCTTGATGCTTTGAATCTGGCACATGATTAGAAAACAACGGTATTTTCCATCACACTCAGATTTTGTATTACTTTGTTGTAAAACAAAGTCGCTCCCTTGACAGCACCTAATCTTGCTGTTCAGTTCTATACTTATCTGTAAATATTAAATACTGCTCTCTATTTTAAAAGCATTCTTTTCCTACAGTATCTCTGCATTCAGATCTGTCATTCTCCAGTAGCATTCTCTACCTTTTTCCTCTTCCTTCCTTTATCAAGGTAATTGATTTTGCTTCTCACTCTCCAAGTCACATACCTTGACGATATTTATTTAACATTTTTCCAGGAAATTTAACGAAACATATAGAAGGATTTCTAAACAAGACTTTGCTCTCTGAAGAACCTTCTAAGTAGAAGGGATTCATTATATTTTCATACAGACAAAGTTTTGTTTTGTTTTGTTTTCAAAAGTTGCAGTTTCCTTAAAAAATAAAAACGATTCTCAAAAATACTTTTCAAAAAGACATACTGGAAATCCCAAATAAATTCTTTAAATATGGTTTTAATTTTCATATTTCCCAAGTTCTTAATTTAATTCCTTAAGACCTGATATAACAGCAACATTTTCCTAAATCAGCTGAACAATAATGTAGTCAGTGAAATTAATTAACCAAACCTAGCTAACTGTCTAGGGGCTATCAATTTTAGGCTTGTGCTTAGGCCTGGTTGGTAACAGTGACTGTGAGATGCTCCAAAAGCAGGTGAGCTTGGCTGTAGAGAGATAGAGGCTAAAAAGTTAGAGATCACTGATTTTGAACATGATTATATTTGAGGATTCAATGGTGGTGATGTTTTCCCAGCAACTGTAAGGTTTTTTCTGCAGGAGCACACCTTTTCTATCAATTGTAATAGGAATTTAGAGAAATCATTCTCCAACTTACCTAAAATCAGATGCCTCGAGTAAACTGCAGAAATATCTTTGCAGTGCATTATGGTACTTAAAACTGAAATATGTTATAACCCTCCCTCAATAAAAACTAGTCAATAAAATCCTACTTGTCACTATGGTAATTCCACAAAAAATGTGCACAAAACATTTAGAAAAATATATTAAAAATCCTCTATCTGGAACAGATTTAGTAACTTATTCCTCTTGTTGGACAATCAGAAATTTAATTTTTAATAAGCAATTTCTAGGGGCTATGGTGGATTAACATAATAATAGATAGAAACACTCATAATTTAAACCAATATTGTCTAAGTAGACAAAAAATAATACAATTGTGCCATGTCACAGGTTTCAAACAAACACAGTTTTGATATGTTCCCAGGTTTCTTGATTGGAATGTTTTATCTCTTCCTGACTGTTCAAGACTACTGATGTATTTTACATTGTTTATGCTAGGTTAAAAAACAGAGCTACTTTAGTTTGCACACTTCAAAGTCACTGTTCTTAATTTGAACTGACTTTGGCAGAAAGCAAAACAGGACTAGAGTAAACAGTAGAGACACACATCCCCCCGCCTCTTTGCTACCCACTCAAAAAAAAAAAAAAAAAAAAAAAGAATAATCCAGCGTTGCTTTCTCCCTATTCTTATACTTCTAATGAGTCAAGCTTGTATTTGCTATTGGAGAAACAGAGTTGAGACCTGTGCGACACATGCTTAAATTTAACACATTCCCATGGCAGTAATGAACAAAGCAGTCCTTCCTTTCAGGAAAAAACTGGACTTGCATTCCCCAGGTCCCTGAGCAGTATAGAATTCTGAAGAAAAACAGGAAACACATGTGGAAACCAGATATAACTGACCAAACCTAGCTATTTAAGTAGCCCAGCCAGTAGCTTTTAAATGAATAATCACATCTATCTATATCGTGCCTGACTGACCCTTCCCTCCCCCAGCAGTTATTCATACTGAAACATTTAGGCTAGGTGTGTGTATGGGTGTAAATATACAGAGGAAAGAAACAGGAATTAGTGAAGTCTTTATATATACCTTATACTATGAGACCTCATAATTCTTCTATGCATTTTTGAAAAAGGAATCAATATAAGCCAAGCAACCTTAAAAAAAGACCGAATTTTTTATTCATAAGAGTATGCACACATAAATAGCTAGTGTTCATATTTGCTTTATTAGGTATACACACATATACATGTATATCATCTCAGATTCGTACATTCCTGTTCAAAAGCTAATGAAAGGAATGTGGCAATACTTTTCTTTTTCAGTAATGAACAATTAGTCACAGCCACAGTGATTACTGCATCCTAATCTCTGATTTTTGAAAGACTCTAAAATAACCTTTGTAACTGTTGGTTTCTAGTTCCCCAAAAAGCATCACACAAATGAAGATGTGACATTCCTATTATCCTCCAACCCAAGGGGTATACACACTAGATGTAATCTAGTGTTGAAAATACGATGTTTTGGAAATAGAAAAGTCATAGCACAAAAGATATAAGTGATGATAACATAAACTAGACTTTTCACATGTGTACTTAATGGAACATCAGGAAAAACATTTAGGTCTTTTAATATTGCCATGTATAAAACACAGTGGGACTCTCAAGACAAATGTTGTTTTTTCCTGGAGTTTTGCTGACACTACCTTCACTATATGGTGATCTTGTAACCTTCTGCCTGTGACAAGCAATCTGCTGCATCCTTAGATTCAGATCCAGCCTTTTGGGAAAATCAGATGCTCAGAAAATTTAAATCTTCTCAGAAGGAATGAGTTGAATAAATAGCTCTAAACTAACAACATTTTGACAAAGCAGGACAAGAAGAGTGTTCATAGTGACCTCCAAGAGGCAAGAAAATCTTCCTTATTAAAGGACAAAAATAATAGTTCATGTAATTATATCTTTTCAGAGTGACCTCTATGGAAGCTGGAGCCCCTCCTGCTTTCTGCAGTTACTTCTCAATGCCAGGGTTTGGAAGTCTCTAAGGGTATTTTCAAGATATGGCAGTTGAACAAGCCAATAAACCATTCTAGGCATACTGGGTGCAGTTGTGTTGGCTACATTTCTCCCCAAATTATACAGAACTGCGGGGGCGGGGGGGGGGGGGGGGGGTGGGGGGGGGGGGGAGGGCGGGGGTAAAGCGGGCTGAAATGCCCTTAAGCATTGGATACGAAGTACCAATCATTCCCATATATGACTGACCTCCAACTCATTCCATTCACTTTGTCCTAATTTCCTGAGTAACTGAAAACATGTGTTTGTCCTCCAGGGGTCTATCCCTGTATGTGTCTCCAGGATGGTTTCATCACTTTAACTCACCTGCGTATGTTTTTAGAGTCTAACTGAAATTAATGAAGCTTTGCAGATGTGCACGTGCATAGCAACGCAGAACTTATTATCTACTAACTACCTAAAGTGAGTAATAAAATCAACAAAGCCAGAGACAACCTCAACTGCCTCTTCTGTAGTGCTAGCAAACTCTCACCGAGTGAAATACTCTGCTTTCCAAACCTCCTTCTTCTAGTGCCTTTCTCAGGGTGGTTAATCTATTTCTACTTAGAATTACTGTTTTAGCAAATATCTGTCATAGAACTCCCCATAATACAAAGTCACACCTGCCATCACTGGAAAAAAAGACATTTGTGGCACTGCTTATCACAGTGAGGATGAGCTGTGGCTAACAAGAAGCACAACGGGCACTAGGAAGGAGGAAGATGAAAGGAGGAGGATTTTGAGAACTGCCCAAAATTCTGCCTAAGCATATGGGTTTGAGGTAGAGTTAAACATTTAGTTTGATAGGATCAGTGTAACAAGTAAAAAAATTGGTGGTACTCATTGAACGTATAGAAAACAGATAAATCAGTGGTGAACATTGCTTTATCCTGGATGCAAGAATCAAGTAGCATAGCTATGTAGAAAAACAAAAATACTAGAATAGTCTTACTTTCTGCTTGGTGTAGTCCAACAATGGCAGCAGAATGCAGACACTTCAAATATGTTGGGTAAAGGCATATTACCAGATAGATTTGCTAGGCCCAACCTCTGCTAAAAATGCACTCTCATAAAGCTTAGTCCAAGACTGTACATCCCATAGACCAGCATACAGCAACAATCTTTCTTGTGGTTAAGTTGGAGTGTGAAAATGTACATTACTTTTGCACAGGGAACCTTTAGTTCTACCTTCATTACATGGACAGATGAACTCTACAGATTGAAATTAATCATTTGGCTCATTATTCCGTGTTTTTTAGATGTTATTAACTTCTACTTTCACACCTGTGGGAGAAATACAAGAATTGCTATGGATAGGAAGGGTAGAATGGGCAAAAATTTTCTTTAATTATAATAGCTTACCTAATCAGAAAAAAAAAAAATCTTGTAAAGATTTCTAAGTCCCTTGGGCTCTCTGCACAGTGTGACCATGAGACGTGAGAGTCTTGCACTTTAATTTTCTGACTTTAAAAAAAAAATCAAAAACAAACAGAAAAAGTGAAGTTTGTTGTTCTGGCTCACTGCCTTAGTGGTTTGGTTGCTAAGAACAATGAAATGCTAAAAGGGCATTTTTACCACAGAGATCCTTAGCACTGGCTCTGCTTTTATCTTAGTCACTGAAACAGAATGTTTAATCTACTTGCTAAAAGTAAACTCTTCATATACACTTTTTGAGATCCACCACAGTGATCCACTTATTTTTGGCAGTATATATGCAGCCATACACTGCATTACAGATGCCTTATTCTCCCTACAGATAAAGAAATATTCTGAGTTAAATAGGCACCTTTTCATTTAAAGAGGTTCAGTTATAAGAAATGAAGGAAAAAAAACACAAGGAAAAAAAAGTCCACCATTGTGGCACTGTGAGTTTTGACTTAATGTGAACTTTCCTATATTCCAGTCATGAGATTTAACCAAAAACAGCCTTGGGGATATCATGATGGGAAAAGCAAAGTGTGGTGATTGCGTTGGGAATATATTAGCTGGAACGCTGTCTCAGCAGCTGGCCAGCAGCCTTTTGAAAACAGGGTTATTCCAAGAACTATATAAATAAACAGAGGCCTTGGGAATTTTTATCCATCCAAAAAAATCTCTTTGCCAAGCCAACCATTACCCAAACTTTCTCTATATATGTGCCTCACACGGAGGGTACTTTATACAGACAAGGAGATGACTAGCTTTGCCTTCCAAATGCTTTATGTTAGGATTTGGAAAGAGCTGATTTGCAAAGTGTAGGAGGAAGAAAAGGGTGTGGGGAAAATGGCTTTTCCAGAGGTCTACTCTAATTATGCAGCTAATTGTTACTAGATTTTCTCTTTATTTCTACTACTGTCCATCAGTAGTTCTGTTTTGCCTTTTGTTCACAGAGCCTCGGGTGACAGCTCTCACTATTGAGTAATTTGCATATAATAATGCCCAGAATGATAATGCATTATGCTGCAGCTCTACATTACACCTCAGAAAAGTCTTCAAAACCTGAAAATCTTGCTTATTCAGCACAGGCTGGGTCAGATTGTAAACTTCACGACTGTCAACAAC
The DNA here is from genome assembly GCA_013401255.1 of Urocolius indicus. Taxonomy (NCBI): domain Eukaryota; kingdom Metazoa; phylum Chordata; class Aves; order Coliiformes; family Coliidae; genus Urocolius; species Urocolius indicus. The sequence goes on from WBNH01012625.1 coordinate 17,091, forward strand.
AGTTCACTGGATGTAAAAGGACATCAAAGATATCATCATCAAACTGCCTTGTCACACCCTAGATGATGAAAACCTGCTTACCCCTTTCTGAGGCTTCCTGCTCAGTGCAGACTTAGCTATCTCTCCCAGGTCCATCAGAAAGATATTTGAAATGAGTTTTGTTGCTATGCCTAGTAAGATCTAAAATAATGATCAGCTTTGACATGCCTGGACTTCTATCAGTCACAAGTCACTAGAAAACCAGTACAAGTACCACAAAAAAATATAGAAAAAAATGGTCAAAGGCACAGCTCTCCAGGCGTGAGACAAATTTGCTTTACAAATACTCAATCCTTTTTATTCTTACAGTCCAAAAGGGAAAGGTTAATTAAGCAATAAGAGTTGAGAGAATTTATGAACAAAAAATAGAGTCACAGTGACAACAATGCAAGAAGAGGGTTTTAAGAGTATTTACCCTGATAATATTTCAAAGAGTTCTTACTTTAAGTCCAGATTTTTGTCCCACTCCATTTTTTTTTTTTAATTATTGGTAGCTGAACTTCATAGTAGTAACATAAGTCTGCTTGGGCTAACATTTGTCAGGTTTACTGCTGACAGTATATAACCAGAACAATGCAGATGGCTTGTGATAATCACATAGTCTTGTGAAATAAATTAACACCACTTATAGCTATGGACACAGTCTTACGTTAGTCAATGTCATCATGATGTAATTTATAAAATGTTGGAATTTGCAGGTCCTTCTATTTCAGATTTTCTAGGTACTTTCCAAAGATTAATTAATTTTTATGAAGCCCATGGGAAATGTTCTCCTGCTGTACAGATGTGGAAACAGACATGGAAAAGTTAAGTGATTCGCCCAAATTCACGTAGGAAATGTGAGTCAGTTTGAAAGAATTTGTGCTTTCTCCTTCCCTCTTCTCCTGCTCTGCTTACTTTTTCACTTGACAATTGTCAAGTAATAGTGATCGAAGTCATAAATACAAAGCATGCCTAGGGCAGCAAGATTTGAAGAGAAAAGTAAGTCCACAAAATACATTTTAATGAAATTATGGAAAATGTGATCTGATCCAAGCAACAATTTTTTCAGTAATTCATAATGATTTATGGAAGTTAAATGGATAATAAAACTCCCAGTGTTTGTGCATTTGGAAATAATAATTAAAAAAAATGTATCACACAAAGGAATTCAACATTCAAAATATTGCTCATACCACAAAAATATAATTTGCAAATCTTTATAGAATGAATCAAAAACACCAGGTGTAATTTAATTATACTCAGCCCAATCATAAGCAGATGAATATTGATCCATTTCAAAATATATGATGCTTTTGTTATAATTATATTGGTTGGACTAGAAAGTTACTATTCATACGTCTAGAATATCCAGGGGCTTGAGGAAAACAGTTTGTTTAGGCTGGTGCAGGTGCTATGATTCAGCACAATAACACACAGGCTTCTCAAAGACTCTATACCAAAGAATTCATGGCTTCCTTCCCAGTGACTCAAGTCAGAGTAAAAAACTATAAAAATGAATAGAACGATAAATCTCCACTGATTTTTAAAAATTATTTACCAGGAATTTCTCTTGTGATGAAACATTCTAGTATCCAAAATTGATACTGACACCTTCAGTTTTACATGAACAGGCTAAAGTTCCATGGCCAAGACTTATATAACTAGCAATTAGGACAAAATGTGGAAAAAAAGAAATCCACAAGCCAACAGGATATAAGTAGAATCTGGCAGTGTGGGCAAAAATAGTGAAGAACTGCTGAGAAATTATTTTCCCCCAATTGTTTCTTAGAATCCATTTCTGAACTATGAAATGGGTTTCTATTTCTTTTTAATGCGTAAATTTCAAATGCAGAGGTTTCCACACAAGATATTCATCACTGAAGGCAGCATTAGGAGGTTCAGAAGTTCATTTTGGGTACATCAGGTTAGAAGTTTATCAGAAATTGGTATACTACTTTCTAAACTTACTTAAACAAAACAATACAAACCTATACTCCAGAATCCATAAATTCACTCTGGTGTTATAATTTTCTTTCTAAAGTATTCCAAGACTGCAAATATACACCATTTCAATGTCCTGGCTGACAGGATGGATGATGTTCCAAGGCCACTGCCTACAGTTCAACAAACCATTTGCTGCTTTTTTCCCTTCTTTCAAAAGCCTTTTGACAACTGAAAATAGCCAGATGTTCTACATACAACATACCGTAGCCATTCACATGAAGATTGCTTTTCCTTGCCAAAAGATAGAACCATCTCCTCCCTACATTGTTCTTGTTCTACATCTTGTTCTTGATTTCTAAGCAATCCCTGAAGACAGCACAGATTCTTATATGAAGGAGGGAAGCAGCATGAGGAAAACAGGAGAGAATGTCTCCTGCAGCTATCCAGGGTAGCACAAAAGGAATATATTTTATGGAAAGATACCAGTATATAACACTAGCTAAAGAAAAGGAATACAAAAGGACAGCAATGTTGTTGTTACAGGAATGTTATGAGGCCTTTAGATCTTTTACTGTTGCACCACTTGGAAATCAGACCCGTGGTGAAATTCCTGTGAAGGAATTAAACAACAGATCAACAGTCTTGCTGTTATGGACAGCTTAGAACTGAATTACTGACAGATCAATGAAAATATTCACTGTTAAAAAAAGAAAAAAAAACAAATCAGCAAAAGCAATATCACCTCAGAAAACACCTAAAAGTCTCCCTCAGCACTTTCTCTATCCTCAGTTGAAAACATCCAACAAAACTAACAAGTTTTTTCCCTGCTCATGTTTGTATGCCTCTTGGCAGGTGAGAACTCCACATGATAAAGCCATGTATCTGCCAGATTCATTGGCAGACACAAACAGTTCTAAAAGACACTCAGCAGAAGATAAACAAAGATGTCGACACAGCAGGAGAGGAGAATTTCAGGAAGGTGATGCAATTGCAGAACACATTTTAGGTCTTGGTCTCCTGAACCACCATGAAAAGCCTAACAGCAGTCTTGACTCTTACATTCTTAATGCTGCATAGTAAATGCCACCTACTGACTCTTTCAATAACAAAAAAACCCAACCAGACCCAGATTGTCATTTGTCAAGCACATGGTCATGCTATTACTTTCAAGAATTTAAAACGGAACATTAAGAAATTCTGGGTGGTGTGTATATATCCCACTTCACAATGCATGCAAAGTTTTTGAAGATTTGGTAACTCAGATTCCTGCTATACAAGGTCCTTATGAAACTACAATGAAGGAAGTCAGAAATATTTGGCCATACTGTTACGAAGCTTTCAAAACAAATGGGTAACAGTTAAGGATTTTAATCTCATGAAGTAATACAACATGACCATTTATGAACGGTAATGAACATAAGTTAAGTGCATAACTTTACAAAATATCTATAAGATGGTTGCAACAGAAAAAAAAATTCATTGAGAAAGAAGGCACACTTCTGTCTCAAGGCCCCCACCTTTGTATGCATTATTTAATTACTACCTCCTGGGAAATTGCTACAGCTGCGTGGAAATCTGTCTTCAGAATGTCTTTGTTATCAACCAAAATGTCTTGAAAGCGAGTTTAATGAATGAAAAATCATAATTTGGATGGTAACATAAAAGAATAATTCTGATATTTGTTACTTTCTCTTTGTCTAGACCAAAAACACCACATGAGACAGTGGCTGCTGTAGTCTCTTAAGCCACAAATATTCAGTGTATGGGAAACCCAGAATTTTTGTCAGAAATACAGACACTAACAGAAAGTAGAGTGTGGAGCTCCAAATCCAGACACTAACAGAAAGTAGAGTGTGGAGCTCCAAATCATATGGACCTGGTGAAAACTGAGGACTGTCCCAAAAGAAAACTTACAAAGTTCAACAAGAGATTAAAAGTTCTGCTGCTGGGGCAGAAGGATAGGCCATATCAGCACCTGCTGAAGATAGGTCTGTAGTTACAGCAAACACAAGTGGTTTAATCCCATCATGAGGACAAACCACATGACTGGGCTACATCAGGAGGAATAAGTGCAACAGAGCAAGAGAAGACACTTTCTTCCTCTACTCAGCATTGGTGAAGCTGCAGCTGGAGAACTTCATAGAATCATAGAATGGTAGAGTTGGAAATGACCTTCAGAGATCATCCAGTCCAACTCTCCTGCAGAAGCAGGTCCACCTAGATCAGGTTTGGACCCTTGCTTCAAGATGAATATGGGGATTTCTGAGAGGGTCCAGTAACAGGCTTCTAACATGGTCAGGTTCTTACAGCACGTGGTCTTCAAGAAGAAAGCTAATAAAAGCCATGACTGATTTCGATATCCATGATTTGAGAAGGTTGGACTGCATGACCTTGAAAAGTGCTAGCCAACCAACACTTCTATGATTGTGATAATTTATTGCTCCCTCAAAATGTGATTAGAGAACATATAGCATGCATGATAGTCCTCCTCATGCAAAATCATGCAAGGAACAGGAACAACAACAAACCAAACACACTACTATTGAATACCAGGCATCTTAGAAGAACTGGAACATAGCTATTTAACAGTAAATCAAACCATAACAACAGGGTATGATCTACAATTTGTATTCCTGAGAAAAACTCTGTGCTAAAGCATGCATGTCTCTAGGGCCCAAGCTGATCAATAATGAACACAAACAGAAACACATCATCTGCTCACACACTATCCGTAATGAACCTCTAAGTAATAATAAAAAATCAAAACAATTCCCTTGAAGCATGAAGTAGTTGAATACATTCTAATGTTGTATGTGCATACTGTTGAATATTTTATGCAGAGATTTAAAGTTGATGCAAAATTGAGCATGCACAGAGGATTGCTTTCCTGGATTTTTTGAGAAATATAACACTTGTGTAAGGCAGTGATCTTACAAAACACACAAAAAAGTAAAATTTATGAAGTTAACTCTACCGATTATTAATGTGTACTTACGCGGATATCAGACACTTTCATAACAGTAAAGGACAGGAATGATGCTTCTCAAGATCATTTTGGGGAAATCTCTTAAAGAAGCTTTACTTCATTGTTCTTTCTTTCATACATCATTTTTCAACACGTTCTTACATGAGTATCAATGAAAGAGCTTTTTTTGTCCTCCCCACTTTGTTTGTTTGTTTTTTTTTTAAATAAAAGAGTGCTGTCTTGGTTTTGGCTGGGATAATTTTCTCCCTAGTAGCTGGTATAGTGTTGTGTTTTGGATTAAGTATGAAAATAATGTTAATAGCACACTGATGTTTTCGGTTGTTCCTAAGAAGTGTTTATACCAAATCAAGGATTTTTTTACGTTCTCATGCCCTGCCAGAAGAAGGCTGTAGGGGAACAAGAAATCAGGAATGGACACAGCCAAGACAGTTGACCCAAACTGGTCAAAATATTTAATATCATGTCCAGTATATAAAATGAGGGGAGAGCTGGCCAGGAGGAGCAGATTGCTGCTTCTCAGGGACTGAGCAAGTGCATTGTGCATCACTTGTCATTATTTCAATTATTAAACTGTTCTTATCTCAAACCGTGAGTTTTACTTGGGTTTGGTTCACCTCCCCATCCCATGGGGCAGGGGCATGTGGAAGGAGTGAGTGGCTGTGTGCTGCTTAGCTGCTGTCTGAGAATGAGAAAACTCATTCAACTGATGACACTGATTAAGGAGCAGAGAAATCTGAAGCAATGCCAGGAATACATTGCCAAGGGGTATTAACTCCCTTAGAATTCCATGGGTGCAAGCAAAGACAATATGAATCTACCCCAATCACACTACATCCCAACTTGTCAGCAAGAGTAGAAAACCTTTGCAGAATATCTGTTCCCCATGTCTTGCAGTTTCCTGTGACCATGACAAACACAAATACTTTCAGACATATCCATACCATTAATCTTGTAGTGTTTTGAATGACTACAGAAAAATTAGAATCAGGATTTTAAGTTTTTGGTTTTCCTTCTTTTCAGATGTCACCAGAACAGAACAAAAAAAAATCCTTTCAAACTCAATACCTCTTGGAGGTGCAACAAAGGAAAACAAAGAAAGCAAGTTTGTGGTTTACTCTTCGGAAGACAGCAGGTGAGAAGGTATGAGAACTTTCCTTGCCACTCGCACAGACCATACATAAAGGAATAGATTGTCATGGTTTGGCCCAGCTAGCACAGCAGCACCAACAACAGTCCCTCGCTCAGTGCCCCCATTCACCCTCACCCTTGTTAGGATGGCAGAGGCCCCAGCAAAATGGGAGTAAAAAGATAAGCAAGGTTATTGTGGATTAAGACAAGGGCAGGGAGGGCTCACTGCCAATTATGGATCCGGGCGAAACAGACTCCAGTACTCGACTTAGAGAGGAAAGAAGGAAAATTTATTAGATGGCCTCTGCTGCTTCTCTCTTCTCAGATGAGGATGACTCCTTGCATTCCTCCCCCAGGACACAGTCCTTAAAGAACCTCTCTGGTGTGGGTTGTTCCCAACAGCTGCGGCTTCTGCCTATACAGGGTCCCTTCACACAGGATGCAGTCCTTGGTGAATATCTCTGGTGTGGCTTTGCCACGGTTGCAGTTTCTGCAGAAAGAAGGTCAATCCCTCAGGACAAGGCCTCTTCTGGGCATAAGTTTGATGAGCTGTTTTGTTGTGGGTTCCTTCCCACAGTTACAGCTGTGGATATTGGGTCCCTTCCTCAGGACATGGCCTGCTCTGGCCATAGTGATAAAGGGTCCCTCCCTTGGGACACAGCATCTTCCGGCCATAATTTTAAAGAAGAAAATCGCTGCTCCTGTCTTGGGGTCTGTAGTGAAGTGATTGGGTCCCTCCCAAAGGACACGGCCTTCTCTGGCTATAGTCACTGTCCCTGGCTCAGGGACTTTAATGAAGTGAATCGCTGCCCCTGGTCCAGGACCAGCTTTAGCAAAATGATTCTGCCCCTGATATGGGGTCATTATGAAAATGAGTCTTTACCGCTGATGTGGGGTCTTTAAATAAATGAAAATAAATCTCAGCTTCACCAGTCCTCTTTGTAGAATGCAGGAGAGTCTCTGCTCCGGCACACATCCTCCTCTCTTTCATCATTGACCTTGGAGTCCACATGGTTGTTTCTCTCACTATTCCTACTCCTTGCACCATCACCAGCCAGAAGAAAAAGGGGCAGCAGAAGGAAGAAACAGGAAGAAGAAGGAGGAAGAAGCCTCCTCTTCCGGCTTCTTCTTAAAAAGGGATCGTGGAGGCATCTAATTAGCTCAGCCCCAGACGTGGGTCTGGCTCAGAGCTGGGGAGAGTTTCAAGCAACTGCTTACAGAAGCCATCTTTACATCTCCTTCCCCCTTACCAGAAAAGGCTGTCATGTCAAACCATTACATAGATAAATAAGTATTTTAATTAAATATCATAATCACTTGTTAAAAAAAAAAAAACTTCCAGATCTTTTACCTGCTGTTACATGGGAGTATAAATATAAATTTTGTGTCAACCAACTTTAAAAAAATTAAGTAGCAAGGAGGACACTGTGAATAAACAAGATTTTACCATATTTTTTTGTCATTTGAGTTTTTTTTCATTATATTAGCTTATCTGTATTGCAAGATGTTCTATTTTTAAACTAAAATTTCCTATGTTTATTGGAAAATGCCATTTCAGAATTTACATGGAATTACATTACTAAGTCTTCATTTATACAAGAATATAAGAGGCTTAATGTAGAAGAACGTCACCACTGTAATCAGCATAGGGATGCAGAGTCTTCTGGTCAAACTGCTATTGTTAAATTTGTCCCATTCACAAAATGAAGACTTGTGGGAGCAAGTAAGTACAAAGATTTCCTAACCACAGAGCACAAATGCTTGACTTGGTTACAACACAAGCACCTCCACATTTATTGGAAGCAACGACAAACTCAAAATCCTGAACCACTGAGTTTCAGAAGCATAGTGCTTCATGCAAATAAACAAACAAACAAGAAAAAAAACAAACCACCACCCCCTTCAAAAAAAAAAAAACAACCAAACCAAAAAGTTTGCTTTTGTTTACATTGATTCAAGACTGAGCAGAACTAATTTCCTTTTCCAACCACAAACTCTCTAACCATTTGACCAGTTGCATTGTTCTCACAGTAAGAACACGTGGAACAGGGGCTGGCATTTATTGATGTAAAATGATCATAAAAATCTGTTAATACATTTTGATGGTTATTATATTCCTAAAGGTAACTTTTCCAAAATTTACAAGAAGCAGTTTGTTTGAATGTTCCTTTTACTAGCTTCTGTGCATGAGGTAAAACTCGTTAAGAAGTCAATGCAATCAAGGCTATAGAATAGAAACTTATCTAAAAATCCAAACTAATGTTGTCAAGTAGAAGAAATCACATGGAAAGCAGACCTTCTTCATTTTGTATGAATCACAGGACTGAACTGTAGCTTTTTCTGTACTCCAGGACAATATATTTATCGCATGTCCTAATCATTTATCTGAAAACCTGGATGCATGCACAAGGGAAAAGAAATCTAAAGACAGGTTGTGTTGCATTCTCAGAGAACACAGGGAGACAAGGTCACAGAGAAGTCCATAGTAACGTTTGAAATGTAGGCGTTTAGTAAACTTTATTAAAAAAGGAACAGCTTATCTGAAGTGGTACATCAGACAATGGAGGGACAATTAAGGCATGCAACGAATGGTTAAAAAAATATTTCACAGAGCTGCCAAAATGAAAATTAAAAAAACCCACCAAACTTAAATCACCACCACAGAAAGAGAGAAAACAGCTATTAGATCGTGACTGTGGCATACCATCTTTCAAATTGCGGAACTGAAGCAGAGAAAGTAGCACACCGTAGAAAAATCACTTACAGAGACTCTCTTAATTCAGCATTCATATACAACCATAGTAAAATCAACCCTTGTCTACTGAGCTACAATCCTATATGGACGGTCAATATAGCAGGAGAATAGCTGTGCAGAACTGGCATGCTTGCTCTGTGGGTGTGAGACACAGCCTCCCTGAAGGCTTTCTTTGCCTTAGTATGCAGAAGGGCAGACAAGAGTTCCATCGCTTAAAGACTATGCTAGCAATAAGTACGGCTGATCAATCATTGTGTGAGGCTGGGAAAGAAGGTAAAATTGGCTAGCTTTAGAAAAATACTACTAGTAAATCTGTACACTCAGCACAGTCAGATGGCCCGTGTCATGTAAATTTCAGAAATTACATCTGAATCTAGTTATATTGTCTTTTTAAAAATGAAATATTTGCATACTCAAGCCCATTCCCACAGTTGTTGAAGATAAACAGCTCCTGATGTCATTGCGGAGTTCTATTTTCAGAAAGCTTTATTTATTTCTAAGTGGTTTAATGTGCATCTGTTTACATAAATATTTAGATATGTGAAAGCACATCCTGCTCAAGCTGCTCTGATAAACAGAAGTCAGCTGTTACTCCTTTTCCACTCCTGACTCTGCTTGGAGCACTGCCTATTCCCGAGTTCCCATTTATAAAGCAGCCATTGTACTTAGAACCAGGAGTTTATAAACACATGCTTGAAAAATGTAGTCTAGCTTTCCAGCAAAATATTTCAATGGCTCTTTTATCATTAAATTGCACTACAGTTGGTGTGGCTCAATGCACTAAAAGTTGATATTTCTTGAGAAGGCTTCACACAGTATAAGTATTGACACTATTAGTAAAACTGGGAGGTGACCAGGAAGAGTGCACCTTATAGACAAAGAATCCAGTATTACCACTTCCATGTGTAAGAGTTATGTCTACATACCTCCCCTGATTATAGAAGCTGAGTTTATGGAGTATGGGATGTAATGCCTAAATCTATCAGTGGCTCATCTCTTTGACCTACAAACCTGTTGTTATTCTTGCTTAACATGCAAGAAAACACTACAGAAAGATAAAGAACAGAGGGAGGTTGGATGTTCCTGGAATCAGAAGACTGGACAGACTAGAAGTCAGAAGATCTGGACTGAGCTTCTACATTTGCCACAGAGGTCTCCTGTGAGTTTGGAAAAGTCTCTTAGATCCTGGGCCAGAAACATTCTCAGCACATCCCACTGACTTCAGTCTCTGGCAAGACTTGATTCATATGTGACATCCTAAATCTACTGAATTTTTTCCTGTTACTCTATCCACTAGAACGAAGATTTGTTTTACCTCAGAAAAGACAGTTGACATGTTCTTTCTTTTATATGTATGTGTTCTTTCTTTTATATGTATGTATTCTTAATAAGGATTAAGCTTTTTTTTTTTCCACCTAGAACTACACTGGATACATTCTCCATTGTAAACCAGTACCCATCCAGTAAAACTTATCAGTTATATGACTTAAACTCCCTGAAGTCACTGCTGCATCTTATGTACCTTTTTTGTCATTTTCTAATTACATTTTTGAGTATACCAAACTTCTGGAGATCAGCAGCTTGAAACATTTTGCAGTCCAATGAACTGATTATAAACAATAAGATTCTGGAAATGCTTTTCATAATTAATTGAAATTAAGATTGTTACGAAACTTTTGCATTTAAAAAGAAAAGACACCTGAAGATAAGGACAGGCTATAAGTATCTGTTGTACTTTTGAAAATGGAATCCAGAATACCATAGGAAAAGTAAAATTAATATGTAACCCTAGCTCAATCTTTTCAAAAACATCTCATTTTTAGATCACATTACCAATAAAATCTTCAAAAACAGTTATCAGTGACCTAAGCCAATTCTCATTTAAGTCAGCAATGGCTGGGTCTAATTACTGGTTTAGTTAAAAAGTCACCAGAACACTTCTAAAGCAAATTACCTAATTGTCCCTGCACATTGACTATTGATTTGGAGCACGTGAACTGGATCTGTTTCAGTTGAAGCTGACACAAAGATGCATTCCAGCCACATGGGTGTGCAGCCTATAAGACCTCATGAGAGTCAGTCTGAAGTAAAACATCTCAAAATGCACACACTGGATTTATACTTTGTTATACAGTTCAGTTTCTACTGGCTCTCAATATTTCTCAACAAAAACACCAGCAATGAGACTTCAGGGTTTTGCTCCTAACAAAGTCAATACAGAGATATGTTTATAACCTGGTTATTTTTATCGTCTCTTCTGAACAGTTGCATTTGTTCTTGGTAAAGCTGGAAAATGCTGATCACATTCAGAAAGCCAGATAGGAGTTACACAAATGACTTCAGCTCTCATCTTTCGATTCAAGCATGAGAACTCACCATAAATACAATAGTTTAGAGGGGCTTAAAACAAACTGTAGATACTCAATTTCACCAGTTCAAAAATTGTGTTCTTATTTGAAAAAAAAACAAAACAAACCAAAACCCACACGTCCCAAAACCCAACAATTACTATCTTCCTGCAGCTTAAAAAGTAATATTAGAAGTGACCAAAATATGCAGAGAAAACCTTTAAACATAAGTTTTATAGTGAAGGCTGAATCCTGTGACTGGCTACAGCTGGTTTCTGATACTCCAGCACAACATAGAGGCAGCTGCTAGACCTACATTGTTGTCTCTCCCTCTGAAAGATTTTTTTGATCAGGACAGACTCATCAAAATATTACTGGTAAAACTCATAGAATCACAGAGTGGTAGGGTTGGAAGGGACCTTTAGAGATCATCTAGTCCAATCTCCTTGCCAAAGCAGGTTCACTTAGATCAGATCACATAGGAATGTGTCATCCCAGTTTCTCTACACATAGCATTTTTTCAACAAAGTATTTACAGACATCCTGGTATCTCAAAGCCTATTAGCTGGTAAATGCAACAAATTTTTAAATGAATATTTTCTTTTTTAAAAATTACGTATATCCATGTTGCTATTTTACATTTTTAACAGAAAAATCTTCCTGGTGGTAGGTAATTTCATCTCCCAATCAGACACTCCCTGCTCCCTCCCCCTGCTTCCTCTCAGTTTTCAGAATAAACGTCAAGAAAGATGTGCATATTATAAAAGAAAGAAATCTCAATCAGCACTGGAAGGGACCATTGGGAATCTCCCAATGAGTTCCAGATGTTTGGCAACTGATGCACTAATGCTTGCACCATGGAAAATCTTTCCAGGTGTTTGCAGTTTCATGCATTGTTGCACAACAGGGGTCATAAAGCTATTTCCATGAAGGAAGGCCATAGTTAAGCGAAAGCACACAAACAAGAGAATGCTCAGAGTAGCTGTCAGCATGGCAGAAGTAAAAAAAATCCAACTGTAACATCACTGCTACATGTTCATAAAGAGTGTCCTGGGCAAGAAATGTGCTGTCCTGGACCCACTGAAGTATACAAACAGTCCAGCAGAGTCCAGCAGGATTGTTCAGTTGGCAGTGGTTTAGCCTGATGTCCACCCAGTCATAATATCACTCCCCCTCCTAAGCTGGACAGGAGAGAGAGAGAGGAATAGAACAAACTGCTTGTGAGTTGAGATAAGGACGGAGAGATCAAACTCGGCAATTAGCGTCACGGGCAAAACAGACTCAACTTAGGGAGAAAAAGGTTTGGTTTATTAAAGAAACAATATAAGCAGGACGAAGAGAAATAAAACCGTCTTAAAACACCTCCCCCCACTTCCCGGGACTCCTTTTCCTTCCCCACCAGAGGCGCAGGTGATGAGGAATGGGGGTTGCAGTCAGTTCATTACGGATGGACTTTGCCGCTGCTGCTTCTCAGGGGGAGGCCTCCTCACACTTCCCACTGCTACACTGTGGGGTCCCTCCCCA
>WBNH01012625.1:30057-89498 GCA_013401255.1 Urocolius indicus
AACTTCTGCTCAAATCTGTTATTCACAGAGGCGTTACCTCTACCACTAATTGGCCAGGCTTGGGTCAGGTGCAGGGTCCAACTTAAAACTTACTGGCCCTAACCCTGTCAGCTACAGGGGAAGCTTCTGGCAACTCTCTTTGTTTAAAGAAGCCACTCGTTTAGCCCCCCTGCTACTGAAAAACCTGGCCCAGGCCAAAACCACTACACTGGGGCACGTTAACAGCCCAACCTGAGATGCTCAACAACTTGAGCACTGATTGATATTTCAGAGGCAATATCGACTCTAGTTGGAAATATTAGTTTAAAATACCATGTATTCCGTTCTTCAGAACTGGTAACCTGAACCATATCTTTTAACATATTTAACTAACAGTTTCTGGGCTCTCCCTAAAACACCTGACTATCTATCCCACAGAAAAAAAAAATTGTTCTGAAAATTCAAACACGTACAGTCAGATGGCAGATAAAAAATTAAAAGATATTTATCTGACTGTAATAAATAACATGAAGTTCCAAGTTACTTAATCAAGGACAGAGTTTGAATCAACATTCCCAATAGTTTGACTTATTTTTCCAGCTTCTGAATGTCATCTTTAAAATGCAGTGGGGGCTACTTACAGGGTTCAGCTCCTTCAAGTTAAAGCCAAAAGCTACTCATATTATTAGTTAATGTTCTAGCACTTTTAAATTATTGTCCAAAGCTATAAAGTGAATTAATATTTAAAAACTGTAGGTGAATAATATTACAGTTACATTTCAGATTTTTTCCTAAAAATATATATGAGAAGTACAAAAAGAAAAAAACCCACACAGATTTGTTTTTAGCTACAAAGTAAACATTTTGTTTTAAAAAGAAAAGTTCATTCTTGTTTCAAAAACACATTGAAAATTATGGGTAAGAAGCACATGCACTTAGAAGAAACAAAACCCAGAGAAAATACTTCAAATTCTGACAACTGCAGTGGTCTCTTATCTAAAAAGGCAGTATTCATAGCCATCTGAAACGATTTAGTTGCTTTTTTGTTTTGTATGCTCCAACTGTTTGTTTCTGCATTTCTAAGCTATGAATCTTCTAAAAAAATCAGAAACAGGCTTTTTGCCTTTATATTAGGAAGGGCTAAATGTAGTAACAACCACCAACCAATGAACCGAAACCCCTTAAAACTGCATATAGCTACATAAAACTGTCATAAAATACATATCAGTCAGCACAGGCAAATATCTGATAATTTCTCACTGCAATGTACCTTTAGTATTTACAAATGTTGCTGCAGCTTAACATTATAAGCATATGTTGAATTCCAAATTTGTTTCTCAGCACCAGCATTTACCACTGTTCATTAGGCTTTAAGTATGTATTTGACAAAGAATTACCTTGCCTTTTTAAAATGTCATTTTGTTTTAGACTTACTAACAGATTTTAAGCATTTTTTTTTAAAAACGGTACTTTGCTAATTACCTCTCCAAATGTTAAAGTCAGATTTTAGTTTGTTTTCCTTTTTTTATTTGAGCACGGTGCATGAGTAAGAGAACAAAGCATCATATATAACTGTGAAATTACAAAATACAACTGTATGATTAGATCCTTGTTAGGACACTGTGAGATACCTACAAGTTCTGAGGGCCAACAAGAACATCAATGAAAAGGAATCATGTCAAAAGCATGTGGTTGTTTCTATCCCAAATTAAACTAATTTGAAATGCTTCAAAGGCAGTTGGTAATCCACTTCAAGCATTATCTCCTGAAGACATGACCTCACAAAAACTTCAAGTCATCTGCATACTCTGAATAACTATTTTAATTACTTAAATTATGAACTACAGTAAAGGTAATTTAGAATATTCATTCAAGCATGATTAACTCAAAATAAGAGAGTATGAAGAGAAAACATCAAAGACCAGAAGAATAATTTGTTTTGGTTTCATTTTTATATATTTCTGAGATTATTCATGAAAAATCAGTATCATGTATTTGCATCTTTATTTTAGCATTATTTCTTCCTGTTTGACATTTACTTAAAAAAACCCAATGGATCCAAGCTCAAAAAAAAAGAAAATTCAGATTTCTGTAGTTCTCAGTATAGACTTAAAAGGTCAGTAGCATTCTTTGTGATTTAAAGAGTTATTTGAACTGATCTAATCACATGAGGATGATAAACATTTCTAAAGGCATCCAATGAAAGTCAATACCTCAACCACTTTAATTTTTAAAGGTAGATAAAACTTAGTGCTATTGTGCTGTTACAGGTTGAAGAAACTAAGCAATATATGTAACAAAATTATCAACACCTAGGAATAGGAACAAGGTTACTATTCTAAAGTAATGAGTTATTCAGCTCATTGAAATCCAGAAATTTCAGTCAACTTGTTTGCCATTCATCTAAGTTCAGGCACATCAATTCTGGCCAATAAATTCCATCTCTATAGATTTCTAGGTTAAAATTTTCAGGAGGCAAACAGTAATTGCAAATGCATCACCTTTTAGTTTTTCTGAGATACCTCAGAAAAAATAATCATTGTTTTACAAGGTGCTGAGCAGCTATAAAATAAAAACTGAATTCCCATCTAATACTAAGGATCCCAAATTTCAGACATTTACAAGTTAAATCACTTTTGAAATCTAAGATAAATTTTACTTAGCAAACACAAAACCAAACATTTAGAAGAAAAGGAAAAACTAGATTGTTAGGATCTCCTAACAAGAGTTGAATTCATAACACAATTTACTCACGAAGTCCTTGAGATACAAGACTAGTTATTCTGATTATCCACTTTCTCATGCCCCAACTGCATTTAAAGCAAATACTCAGTATTTCCCCTCTGTATGACTTTATCAGCATCACCAATATTGTGGGATAGAGCATCAGGTCATACCTATTACTTACATGTAGGGTCCTAAACCAGTTTACATTGTTCAGTATCACATATATGAAATAGTAATGCTTATCACAAAGGGCGTACAAGAACATGCATCAGCCATATGCATGAGATGGCTTAATCCAGTCTCCAAAATACCAGATTCACGCAAAATAACAATTCTCTAATTCAAGAATGTTTCAGACTTCTCAGATGTTTCTGTGGGTAACCATGATATGCCTGATGAAACAATACATCTGTCAACTAATTCAAACTGCCAGCACTTTTAAAAGCAGTACTTTCACAAGAAAGCATCAAAACATTATAAAAGCATAACTTTTCTTCACAATTATTGACCATTGAAAAAATAACGTTAGACCGTCTCCTGAGACTGATGTTTCTTTTGATAATTCTTTAATAACACAAAAAAAAAAAAAAAAAAGAATTTTCAACCAGTAAGATATGAATTATTAGTTTCAGGTATTTATGACTTAGCAACAGCTTCTTTTTCTTTTCTAGGGGGAGAAGGTGGAGAGGAGGTGCAGAAAAAGTCAAACTCTTCAGCATATCAACTCAGAACAATAGCTGTGTTATAACTGAAAGACCTTTTGTAGCAAATGAACTAAAAATTACAGATGAACTGATTTCACAGGAAGTTATGGTCACTTTTTCAGCCCAAAATTGCATTAGTAAAAATAGTATCCTTCTTTCCTGTTAAAACCAAGGCCAAATGAATTCCATTTAAATTTCCACGATGAACTTTAATTAACTAGTATTTGCCTTCTAGCTGTTGTCATAAATTATAAAAGAGATAGCTATTAAAAGATATATAAAGGAAGAAGCATATTTTTCTAACGGACACATTTCATAATGTATGCTAAGCAAAGTTCCTGACAATTTTGCATGTAAAGGCTTCTTTCCCCTATCTCTTTTTATTTCCAACATTGCTTCATTTTTATTATCCTCTCTCTCTATAATCATTTATTGCTTTTCTTAGCATTTCAATTAGACATTCTCATTCATTCAAGAGTGTTTGGGGTTTTTAAAATGTACCGCAGTACAGTTCTGATAGCAAATTTAAGTATATATTCATGTCAGGTATGCCATCCTTGATGTTAATTTATTGGCTGGTTTTGCTACTCATCAACACTAAGGTTGTCCTCCCTCATACATGCCCTTCTCCTTCTGTTTATCTTGGGGAGATTCCCAAGGCAGACATGATAGGTAGTGCTCCCTCCCCCTCTAACGCCAACTTATCATAAAGCAGATTGCAACACACCACTAATCTCCACTGCCAGTATTTCTTACAGAGAAGAGACAGAGACAAATTCTTCTGGTCTCATCATTTCAAGTACCACCACTGAGCTGAGTTACAACACAACGTGGAGTCCAGGAACTTTACAATAGAAAGTTGTTGTGATATGTACCTTGGACTTAATTCTGTCCTCACCATTCAAGACAGCAGAGAAAATTTGCATGGTCATGATAGAATTAAATGTGTTGCTGTATTTCATTGTGAAAGAGAAAATTGTCATTGTTGTTTGTGTTTTTTGTTTTTTTTTTTTTTTTTTAAAAAGCTGTTACACATTACAGCAGTATCAGCTCACAGCACACAGGCCAAGGCTCAGTCTAAAATTTACCTCTACTTTCAAGACAAAGCAAACTTTTCATGTAAGGTCGGTATGGAATTCTTCAGCCAATGAACGTACTTTGATTTGAAGATGTTTTAAGAAATTTAATTAGGATGAAACAACAAGTTAACAAATGAACATTCCTGGAAGACATGGATGTTACTACCTCTTTTTAAGGACAAATAGGCAAAAAAACCCAACTTTGCTAGGTTTTTCTCAGGTTTTTCATTATAAATACTGCAAAGATACATTTGATTGAAATTAACATGTGTGCATCCACATTTTTAACAAACTATCCTAACATTTATATCCATATTAACCTCACAGCATGATTGGAATGATACAGTGGTGATGAACTACTGGCACCCTATCAAATGTGTTTGTTCTTTTTCTTCATATTTTACAGTCTATTTACAGATTCTACTGTTACATAACAAATATAAGTGAGATATAAGGGCTTCTAAACTCTTTTCATGGATTTCAAATCTCTCAACTTCAGCTATATTTATACTCAGTCTTAAGTAGATTGCTTTTTAATTACTGTACCACTGTATGTGTGTTTTGCCTATTGTTGATGAATAACGGAAAACTGCTGGAGAGGAAAAAAGAAAGAAAACAGGAGCTGGGAGGCTTTGACCCATAATAAGTTCATAATCTCATCATGTTTGATATATATTAAAACATGGTATAAATCTAAAATAATTTTCTTATTCCTGTATTTTTGCAGTCCATAATTAAAATATGTGAGGTTCTCATTTTCTGGTAATTCTTCCTTAGAAGAACTCATGTAATCTCCATTTAGAAAACTGCCCACTCAGGCCAATACCAAGCAACACTGCAAAAGTCTACTATTCAGGAAGTCATTGTGGCTAGTCACAGGAAAAGCTTTTCAGATATGATAAAGAGAGACATTATTTTTCCTCTACTAAAGATTAAACTCAAAACTATGAATTCAACAAGATTTTACTTTTCTCATGGGTGAAATAGAGGTTCTGCATTGCTTTTATTGAAACATGTTTTTGACATTTTAAAAGTTGTGATACCAACGAATTGTGATGTTTAAATGGGAAAGTGTCAGAACAAATGGTAGAAGCAGACATTTTTCCTTTAAAAGGATATATTAATGCTGTAATAATGCAATACATAATATTAGTTTTAAATTTCAAAGGGATGCTGCACAACAAATTCATTATAAGCAGCTTCTATATCAGTAAAAGCATCATTCGTTCATTCACTCATTCATTCTAACTAGTTACCTGACTACCCTTCTGACTACTTTCATGTCCTAAAAATTATACACTTCCAGTGCAAAATATAAATTTTATTTTTTTCTTTTAAAAGTATAGCTCTATTTCAATCTAACACATAGGAATAGAAATATGTGAATCTGATAGTAAATTCACTTTTTCTTTTTTAGACAAGTTAAATTATCCCTTAATGCAACATAACTAAATTATGTAACTCAACAAAAATAAACGTAGAAAGAACTCAAAGCGGTAATTTTAATTTGCCCATTCTCATGTCACTAACACGTCTCAAATAAACAGACAGCTCCAACTCACTATTAACACCCTAACAATCACTTACTTGGTTCTTCCTATTTAGAGTTCTACCAGTCTAACCCCTTTGCTTGGGTCTGAGGCACAAAAATTTTTGAAAGATCAGTCTCTGCTCTTCCTTCCTGTACATAAACATGAACACATATGCACACACACACACACACCCCTCCACACATACGTACGATTTTAATGATTTTTTGTTTAAAGAAGATAAAATCTGAACTTCAAAAAAGTCCCAAGTAGCTCAATATTAGGCTAATGTCAAGGGATTAATTCAGGTTCCTTTTGACCTCTGCAGTCTATATATCTACAGTGTCAAATAATTTAACTACTGCATGGGCTTTTGAGACTCCGTTTGTTCATTCTACATACAAACCCAATTGTCTCTAAGTCCCCTTCTACAGCAAGCATAAAGAAGAAAACTTGGAACCTGCTAACATAGTTCACTTCAAGATTCTTGTCATTTGGAACCCAGGAAGACAGTTTGCTGTACTCAAAGCAAGGTTTGGAGCTAGACTATGCCAAATTTCAGCCCTATGCATAGACTAGTCTTTCAAAAATTCCAGTATAGTCTTGCCCCTTCAAATACTTTAGGAGCCACTCATGGCATTCAACACAAATCCTCCTAGGCATGCTGTAAAACCACAATTCCATCAAGATGCAATATATTCTTTCCATTGTGCAGGCACTTTGAATAGTTATAATTGTGTCTTTGGGCAGTACAGGCCTTGCTGGAAAACCAGGCTGAGGGCCAGGCAGAGAAACTGCGGTCAGTCTAATAGGGAAGACACCTGTTTTAGCATTACAGCAGTCAATTAGTTTCAAAGTGCAGAGAATCTACTAAATAAACGTGAAGGTATGTACATAGATATTGAGGCCATTTCTAGAATATGAATGGAGACAGCTTATTCTAAGTTTGATCTCCATACAGACTTATACATGTGATAGAATTTATGGGGGAAAAAAGTGCTGTTAGCTTTGTATGTTTCCCACACATTTTTCATTTTACCTTGTTAAGGTGTATGCAATTTCACCTGCAACTTTTATACTTTTGGTGAAGCCACAGTTCTGGGACACTTTTAGGACTTAAATCTCAGAACAGAGAAGTTATTCTGAGTGAAAAATGAAGCTTCCACTTGGCTACAATGCTTTCATCATAAGTGTTTGCATTTGGAGGCCAAGCATAACCCCAGTTGAGAGCACTAGTAAAATTCCCAATCGCTTCAGCAAGCTTTGCAGTCAGACACTAAATTCAAGTGAAATTTGTTTTCTAACTGAAAGACTAAATAAAATAACTGAAAAAAAAAACTTTGAATGCTATTCCAAGATTTCGTTAACTTTGGAGATCAATAAGTTTTATTATGATAGGAATTTAGACTCATTATCAGATAGTCAGATAGTTTCACAAATGTTCAACTTAGCTCATGTTTAAGACTCTTCTAGTCACAGTTCTTTCCTGTGTAGTTTCTTGATCAAGTAGATTTTAAAATAAATAACTAGCTATTAAAAAAAAAAAAAAAACACTTTAAAAAATAAAAAAAAGCCCACTAAACAAAACCAAAATAAACACAAAGAAAATCCCATTCCTTGAAACAAGATGGTAAAATATCTGGAAGAAATGACTAAATAATATGGTAGAGAGAGGGAAAGGGAAATATCTTGACAACATAAAAATATTCTGTTTTGGGAGATTTCCTGATAGACCTTTATCCTTTGGCTACATCTATATCTGTGTCAGCAAGCTTATCAGACAGGGCCCATCTCCTAGCCCTAATGCCAACAGACATAGCCAGGCCACTCACATACTGTAAAAGCTTTTAGACAGTAAATTAGGATTGCAAAAGGCAAGTTACCTTGCCCACAAGACTCAGTCCTTGCCCAGGACACAAAAGGTTACCAACAGGTAGGTTACACAGGCCTAAGTAAGCGTAACCAGAAAAAACATTAATTGCCAAGCAAAGAGACATATGAATGCTTTTCAAGTATGATACCAAGACAACTGAGAACACAGTCAAATATACATAACTAAAGAAGCTGACAGCCCAGTCAATGAATGCTAATAAGCCATAGCATATCACTGTCATAGAAACTGGATCCATGACACAAAAAAAAACAACAAAGCCTTCCGATTTTGAAAATGAGTCATTGGAAAGACTAGTAGACTTGTAGCTCTGATGTACAATACTAAGGGAATCAGTGCACTGAATAGAGTGCAAAAATAGAGATAATTTTATTGATTTAAAAATAGAATGACAAAAAACTACATTAATGTACTATTATATCTCTGGCTTTAAACTTGAACTCAGCATAAATTATTTCAAGAATGTTTTGCATAGTCTCTTTTTATATTTCCAGTGCAAAATCTATTTTGATTGCATGGCCCTGAAACTAGTCTGTTATTTTTCATATTTTATCATTTTTGGAACAAGTACACTGCAACACAGTTTCCTTATCTTTCAACTCTCACCCCTCACCCGCTTAAGGCAAAAATAAAACACACTGCACCACTTGTAAAAGCAGAGAGACAGGCTACAGTGGAAATCTCCATTCACTGACGAAAAGGTTTGCATCTCCAAAGAAAATAATAACAAAAGTTGAAGACTTCTGCTACAGCAGCATTCTGTAACTTAGTCATCTATAATGTGGCAAACTGTCAAAAGGCAAAGCTGTGAATCTTTGTAAAAAAGAGAATTTAAAAAAAAAAAAAAAAGGTTGTGATGCACAAAGTAACACTTCATCATCAACATTAAAAACATTGATAATGTAATTACAGAAGAACATCAGTCTACCCATCTGATATTGTGGATCTGTCAACAGGATCACATATACAGCTGGCCTACTACAGCAAGAACTTGAGATGAGATTTACATATACTGTAATTTTATGTCAGCAGTATGACAAAAAGTGTCAAAATACAGACTAAGATCCACACATATATTTTTTTATGTATGAGAGAAGAAAAAGTACAGTTTGTGTAGTGATTTAAATGTGTACACACAAAGGATAGGAATATGTCAAGTCAAAAAAGGCTCAAACGTGGTGGTAGGAAGGAATATCTATTTACTGTTGTCCTTTGCTTTTTCATGCTATTCTTCTGTTCAAAGAAAGCCTCTAAAGCTCTCTCTCGAACAGCTGTTTCTTTTCTTCCATTCAGTTAAATTTCAGACTGAAGGAATATATAGATTAACTGCAGGAGCTCAGAATTCATGGTGGAGCTACAGATAAACACTTGGATCTAAAAACATTTAATGTTTTCTCATTAGCTGGCAGACTTGGAAAGTGTTTACGACAGAGTATCTATAAGCCTCAATATAAAATCTCCAGGAAATGCAACGATCTTAAAGTGTCAGAATAGAGATAGAAAATATTGTCACTTTACAAGACATTCATGAGACTCATGATAGGTAGCTAAATACATGCAATAATGGCAAGTCATATTCAAGAGATTGTTTTAGATTGGGGATATATTAGGGAAAAAATTGGTGATTCTCCAGGAAGCAAGAGAATTTCATACAAGAGACCCAGAAGGGATACGATTACTACCTATAAATTCAGTGTAGGAAAATGGACAATACAGGAAGGAAAAAAGTTAAGATAGAAAATGACAGGACAAATGCATAAAAATTAGCTATATGTATGGTCATACTAGAAATAAGAAATAAGTTTATAATACAAAAAATTTTTTAAGACCACTTTCCAAAAGCTGTATGGAGAAATTTACTACTTATCAAGGTGGAGCTGTATACTATAAATTGTGCCTCTGAGAGTAAACAACTGGATTCATCATTTCCAGCTTTCTATAACTGTTCTGTACACTGAATTTCATCACTGCACAGGACAGCATAGCATGTGTAAATAGTGTGAGGATATAGCCAGAGAAAGCAAAGGAAACATTACCCTGCTGTGTTGCCATGAAATATTTCTGAGTACACATAATATACAGAAACCATGGGCAGGAAATTCCTTATCAGAGTGCACTGCTTCTCGGCGATTACCAAACCTGCCCTGTTTCTGGAGATACCCACAATACCAGTGATCTTCCAGCCACAATGGCTCCCACAGTCACAGGTGCCAAGGAGATCTGGATATAGCATGATTTATGCCCTGTGGTCCCAAGACCAACTCAAAACTCACTACTCAACCTGATCTGGTACTTTTACAGCAGTGACAGTTGTCTGTACATCAGTAATGAACAGCTTGTAAATTCAGTCTTGAATGCTGTTCTTCCCTACATCTGTTTTTCCTTATCCCTGTGTTGATATATTTCTGCCTTATTTACCCTCACCCTAAACTGTCATACTTTTTTCTTTAAGGGGCAGCCCCTAAATGGCATATCATTCTTCAGATGTGTAAGCAGCAAGTCACCTCCTCTGGAACTAAACAAAAAACTTTAAAAAAACAAAACAAAAAAAAACCATCATCTCTATCTGTTTTTATCGATGGCTTTGAAGGTCAGATATCAACATGTATAAACAACAAAGGACCAGCTCAAGGAAATCAGGTGCCCTACAGGACTTGGCATATCTCCTCAAAATATTTGAGTTGAGCTATATCATAATTGGGTTTAATTCTGTTACAATTTCCAATTAGTTAAGGAAATTAACTTGGTACAGACCAGTTCTTTCTATCTTGTAGAACCAAGTCATCTTCATATCTCACCCTGATTTGGAGCTGGTGTGTAACCTGAATTATTTAGTGAAACCCAAATAACACTTTTTTTTTTCTCCTCTCAGTATCTGTCACAACAAAACCTTAAGGAGACACAAGTTCATTCAGTGTTTTAAATTCCCATACAGATTATGTTTGGTGAAACAATGTTCAACCTTGAAGCACTCATTTCACATTTGAGTCATTCTCCTGAAGCCAGTTCCTCTGAGGGACTACCAAGGTGAGTACAGGTTAGACAATCCGTCCAATTATTAATCAATGGGAATGTTCTTTATCATGCAATTCAATCACAAGACATGACTGAAGACTTCGGAGCAATAATGTACAACAATCATGGTAATTTTGTGAAAGGCAGAAGGAAGATGTTTAACCTTGCTAACTTTGGAATGAATGTGTGACATTTTAGCTAGCCTGCTGAAATGAGATCTTCTCAGTTAGGCAAACATGTCTTATCCCATTATAAGATTTTCCATAGTTTAGGTTACAATGTCTTCGTCTTGTCTTTGCAAATCAGATCATATTTGCAGCAGTTTGTACATTGCATTCTTAATTTTTCACGATTTAAGATCCGTAATAGGTCAACAAAAGATTAAAATAGAATATTTCAGTGGCGATTTGCACCACTGCCTGTCATTCACACACAGCTCACTCTTCCTGAAGGCTCTAAACTAGCAATTTTAAAGTTGCTTACAATCTTCATGGCAATTCACATAATTGCGCTTCTCCAAGGAGAATAGATGTTTTGAACAGACTAGACACTATGGAAAATGGTAGGTTTTATTGGTTACTATGCAATGCATGCAATGCAGAAAATTCCATAACATCAGCAACATGATGTTTTTTATAAGAAGTAGTAGTGTGTTTATTTGGATAATGGAAAGAAACACTTGTTCAAAACCTCCACTTCCCCTTCATTTTATATGTACATACTAGTTAAATTCTGATGATGATGGATGGGCTATCACAGGATACACAGAACCTGATATCCTTTTCCAGATGAGACAGTTAGCAGTTAAATACAGAGTTTGAGTGAATCAAGCGGGATTCATAAAAGAGTAATAAAGTGCTCACTTAAAACTTGGTCTCTGCCTCAGGGCTTTTATAATCTTGTAGCAACTGGCTCAAATTTGTAGAGTATTTTGGAGGTCATCTTATTATTCAGGAACTTGAGGGGAGCAGAAACTTTTTCCTCTGATAGCAAAATTCTGTGAATGTTCTATATAATTTGGCTGAAGTTGCTCAGTCTTATAATAAGTAGCTAGTCAGAAGCAGCATAGGTGAATAATACTCACTGGGTTGCTTCAGTTTGAGGTTTGCATAGACATTTAACCTTTGCCATACTTTATGGTAGTTAAACCTCTGCGGTTGGTTCTCTTTCTCTGTACTCACAATACACATACCATTATGAAACTATATAATTCCTTAAGCACTACAATACATTTCATATATAAAACATTTTTTCAATGCGTTACTGCACTCTGATCTCTCACCACCACAACTACATCCAACATGGTACAGAAATTTTCAGAAAACAACCACTGTCAAAAAAAATCAATTGTTGATTTTAGTTCTAAATGTGGAATACCACTTTTAAGGCATCATATACATGATGCCATACAGACATTAGTCCCAGGTTAGATGAAACAATACCCCTGAATGCTTACATAATAGAGACATATATAATAATATATAGGTAATATTTATACACACATACATGTAAATATATTAGAATATGGACATAATGCTGATTTTCTTCCTCCACAACTCCTTAAGAGAGTATCCAAAATTAGGTTTCTAAGCTCAGGTTTGAAAAAATAGACCTTTAAAAGGTTTAGTATTGCAATCTCAAGAAGAGTTACACAGTAAGAAAGAGAAAGCAGCAAATTCCTCTTTCTTTTTTTCAACTGTCAACAACAGATACCAAAAGTTTGAGAAGTTCAGAATGCTGGGGAGTGGTTCAGAAAATTCCACCTAAGCCAGCTCCTTGGCAGGCAAAATTATTTACTTAACTACTGTTTTAAGTGGCTACAATTGACAATAAAAGCATAATCAGCACAAGGGTGTGTCATTTTTCACTTGGCACAAAGCAAAATATATTGATTTTAAAGAATATAATTTAAAAAAAAAAGAAAAGAAAAAGTGCCGTGTCATCTACTTAACATCTGAAAGCACATGACAAGAGTTTTTATTTTGTAATTAAAAGTACATAAAATCACAAAAACATATATTCTTATGACAATAGATGCTACATCATCAAAACAGAGCTTAATTGTTTCAGTTTTACTATTCAGCAGTATATAGTTCAAATGGAGTCAGAAAGCATAACAGTTTTCTTCTCTTCAAAACCATGTGTTTGAATAGGCCCATTATAAGAAATAGTAACAAAGGAATCACTGAATCTCAAGGGTTGGAAGGGACCTCAAAAGATCATCCAGTTCAATCGCCCTGCCAGAGCAGGATCTCCTAGAGTAGGTCACACAGGAACTCGTCCAGGTGAGTTTTGAATGTCTCCAGAGAAGGAGACTCCACAACCCATCTGGGCAGCCTGTTCCAGTGCTCCAAACCCCCACAGTGGAGTTTTTCTTTATGTTTCTTTGGAACCTCCTATGTCCCAGCTTGTACCCATTGCCCCTTGTCTTATTGTTGGCCATCATTAAGAAGACCCTGGCTCCATACTAATGACACTCACCCTTTATCTATTTGTAAACATTAATGAAGTCACTCCTCAGTCTCCTCCAAGCTAAAGAGCCCCAGTTTCCTCTGCTTTTCATCATAAAGGAGGTCTAATAGTTTGACAAATGTGTAGCAAAAAAAGATAGTAGACTTTGCATTATACACGATTACATCAAAGCCAAGATAGCATTATAACATATGGTTTTCAGTCTGAGATTTTAAAATAGTACGCACTTGACTATATACCACTGAAGGAGCCGAGCACTCACGAGCAGGTGTCTTCACCAGAGTGCAGAACCACATGGCAAAATAAAAGCAAGGAGAAAGCTCTTCTTCCTTCTCCCCTCAGGTCCTACCCGTCCTGAGTCAAGCACCAAGCCAGCTCAGAACAGAAACATCAATGCACATGCTGCAAAGAGCAGAGCTCAGCCATTTCACACCACACTGTCTCCCAGCCTGTTCACTGCTCTGCAGCTCTGCAGGGTGATTTGGCCAACTTTGACCCTCCGCTTTTTTTTTTTTTTTTTAAGGGAAGCTAAGCACACAGTTTGCTGGGGCTCTTCTATGAAATACATCATGTGTGTTTGCTTATGTATGAAGGACTGATCAGGTGCAGGATGGCCCTTCAACAGGATTCTCACAGTGCCAGTTCTGCACTGAAACCTTTACTTCTGAAAGAAGTTAATCGTTCTGCAAATGAAGAACTTAAGTATAGCAATCGGTAAGACTCTCCCTATGAGTACACAAGTCTCCACAGTAGTTATACACTTGGTCGCTCATATACCTGATGAAAGAATATAAAAGAAGACACAAAGGAAAACAAGGGAAAAAAAAAATCAAAACCTGGAGTATTCAAGGATTTTTATAAAGGCTACACCCTTGCTGACACTTCAGAAATTTATGACGTGAAAGCAATTTCTTACCAGGACTTCTCATCAAACCACTGTGGGCTGCAGTTACCACAAAATTGTCTTCTACTCACTGCAATATTATTCCGTGGTGCCTGGCATGATTGCCAGATAAAGTATTTACATGTGTTAAGTATACATTGCATAAAATCTCACACTGGAGATCTATTACTTCAGTTCTCTAGTGCGTACTTCACATACACATATAATACACACACTCAGAAGCAAAATATATAACTTGATTTTCTTGTCATTGCATATTATAGGACAATAATCTGCATAGTTCCTGTTCAAAGTAATTACATGAGTTGTCTACATGAGCACCCTTTAAACAATATGGCTTGAACTTTGGAAAAAAAGCACCTCAACTTCTGTCATCTCAAGCTTACTTTCTATTACATGTTATAAAACGAGCAACTTTCCAGTGACAAAATCTTCTTTCCTCACCTCCTACATGACCAGTAAATTGCTAACAAATTTTTCCTATAAAATGTGGAAGTAGCACAGATACAGAAAATAGACCAGTCATTTTTTTAAAGAAAAGTTCACAGCAAAAGTTAGTTTGCAACATCACTGCAGAGTCTGGACTTGATTTGATACTGTGCTATTTGAAAATTCCTGTTACTTCTTACATCATTTCTGATCTCCAGGAGGCTTGGGGTGGGCAGACAAGAAGGAGAGAGCACTAATTAAAAGCAGTATAGTTCTGCCTGTGAGAAGTTAAAAGGCAGCAAGTATTTTCCCAGCATGAGTACAGCCTAATCCAGAAATGATCTTACTGAGGACACAAACACTCTCTACACATCACCATGCAGAATGACAAGATCCTGAGAGCTGATTCTATATTCCTATGAGGTCTGAGCTCAAGAACCACACTGAAGTTTTAAGCAAAACAATCAATTTTATGGGTTTTTGTCTGTGAGAATTACAATGCCTTTTATGCAATTTTTATAGCCTCTGTGTATGTACAATATTTCCAAAAATATGTGTCTAATTTTCTAAACAGGGAAAGGAAATTAAGTTGGTTTTCAGTACCTTCAATATTTATTAATGAATGTGTATTAATATGTAATTATCCCCTAGAGAATGCAGAAGCAATTTATATTGTATAATTGGGAGTCGGTTATTAGGTACCTGCAGATCCTGCCAAGCACAGATGATCTGCAAAGGAGCTCTACTGGTTCAGTCATAGAGTGATGCAATAAGACATATAGAAAGTAGCACAGGGCCACTGCACGTCACTTTATTACCATATTGTACCTTAAATGCAGGAATTAAGTGCTCATGCTTACTGGAATTTGCAGTGGAAATTCAGACAGCTGCTCCTCGGCAAAGCAGCAAACATTCCCTGGTTCTGCAATTCCACAGGAGTTCAGTATGAACACAAAGGAATGAATGGATGTGATATGGATATGCCTCCTGATCATAGTATATTTTTGTTGTTGTTCGGGAGTCAACATCAGAGTTCATAATTCTTACATTCTATAATACATGCCTTAATTACATACCACATTCAATTTGTAAAATTCAGGCTGCAGTCAAAGAGCCCAAAAAATCAGTTCTACAGTTGCATTTCAAATCTAATAGTAGAATTAGAGAAAATTTGTGAAGACACAGATTCCTGTGTTGTTAATTGGATTTTCAGAATGACTAATCATTATTCTTCAATGTCTCTGACTGAATCAGTAATTAAGTAACTTTTGAAAAACAATTTCCCTTTGATTTGAGCATATGATACTTAGTAAACAAATTGCAAACTCCCCAAGCCTACCATTCTACCTGCTTTTATCCACTTTGTTTTTGCAATAGCAACTGTTCTAGCTTGAAGAGCATTTGCACAGACTTGAATTTCCAACCTTACTGTTGCGAATTGTGGCAAGAGCTTGAGGTTACTCATCTTCACAATCAATTTTCAAGTAGTAACACTGGACCTATGATAACAAGCCTGTTCCCTAGTCTACACTCTTTGTCCTTGTTTCTGGGCAGGTTGCAACATATTTAGATTGGTAAGAAATAAAAAATTAATGAGGAGATCCTAGGCTACACTTCTGTACTAGCATTCATTTTCCTTCAATCATATCTTATTTTTGCAGCATGGAATTTTCCTCCTAGTACGGAATAATATGCAATTTTTTGGTATAGTTTTTTTACTGGAGCTGAGTGAAGAATGGTTTGCTAATGCATGTGATCACTGGGTAGGTTTTTTCATCTACTGTACACATTCTTCGTCCTTTTTTTGTGTGTGCATCTGGCCCTCCAGGATCTGCTGGCAAAACACATGTAAACAGAGCAGTAGTTTAATTACAATGGTAACCATTAAACACATCTCAACTTTTCTTGGATGCTAAGTATAGAAAGGATGCTGTGGCATTTTACAAGAAAAATAAATGAGAGACAGTTGTTATCAAACCTCGACATTTTTAATCCAGATGTTTTTCATTCAGGCATAACAACAAGCAAGAAGATAGAAAAATGGGGAAAAGAAGACCAGAAAGATTTAAAATAGTAAGAACACATGGATCTTCTAGAAAACAAGACTAAAATAATTTAAATTCGATGGGATAAAGAGTGTGGTGAAAATCTAAAACAGGAGTATCTATGAATAAGCTAAATACTCAATTTCATATGAATATCCGTGTATGAAAACAAGGAACATCAACTAAATTAAAGAATGATACCATTTGGAGGATATTATATTTCATTCTAACTAAAGCATGCAATCACTCTGGATATTTAAAATATTCCTAAAGTCATAGGGAGTATAATTTTAGCACCTTACAGAGTACAACAAGTCAGAGGCTGTTTTAACACAAATATCTAGCTAGATGTTTTTTGTGAAAACAGTTTTAGAAGAAAACTCTGTCAAGAGATATTACTGACACACATTATGGAAGTAAATGATAATCCTCTTGAGAAATCCAGGTCTGCTGTGTTATTACAACAGCAGATAAACAACTGTTGCAATTTACTTTTATTTTTTAATCACCACTCTGGTTTCTACTCATGTTGCAAATATAACCTTTCTAGGTCAGTTTGTATGTTGGATTTAGCTTTTCCCACATCCTGACTAGGACAAACTTGAGCCATACAGTCAATTCCGGCTGAAAATCAGGCAGCTAAGGATAAGAAATTAAAGCTGCTTCTAGAAAAACAGAATATATAGTTTGTGTCACTCATAAAGCTCTTGTCACCCTACTCTGGCACTTAGAAAGCAGAAAATTCACATATATAATTATTGCTGTGTGCAGTACAATATAGGAAGCTCACTGTCCTGGTTTGGATTTGGCCTTCCAAATGTCCTTGGCTGCTTAGTACTCTTTTCAGAGCCAAACCAGGGGAATTCTTGGCTTCAGTTAAATTTGTATTAGCCCAGCACATCTCAGTCTTCAGTTCCCTCGACACTGAGTTTTCTTTGTAAACCAAGAGGAAAACAGGATACCTGAAAATATTTTTAAAATCACAGCATCTTATTGTGAGCTTGCAGTACATGTGTTGTTTCTTTATGGACACAATCCAATATGCTTACCTATCTTCCAAATTTAGATAACAGAAAACAATTAAGTCTCTTAGTCAAAATAAGAGGTTACTGGCTAAATACTAAAATTTTAATCTCTGTGAGCTTGGCTTATAAGGAACCTATTTGGAATCACTCTGAAAATTCCCAGGAGGCAAGTTTCTTAAAATACATCGTGACCATACAGGTACATTGTACTTATATAGCATACATGATAACACTGAAGGAATTTTCTGGAGCTATTAAGGTGAAGCTATCCCATTTCTTCAAAGACAAAGATTTGGAAAAATTATATAAATCCTCTATGAATTTACCAGAATTTACAAGGTCATGCTTCCTATCACCAAATAAGAATCTGGATCTATGATAGTACTATGATTTAAGTATGCTCTGCATTAGATAATTTCTTAATCACTCATTTCTATGGCCAGATCCAGAGAAGAACACACAAAACAGTATCACTAAATCTGGATAATAAAAATCTCTTAAAAAAGAGAACTTTTCCTTTCTTAAACAATCATCATTTTGTGGAATGAACTGTTCTCTGGAGTTGCCTATCCTTATAATATTAAAGGGAGAGCCCAGTTAGCCAGCTCTGGATACACCTATTAACTTTCTAGGAAGTTCAACAAGTCCACAAGTCCTTTGCAAAGTCTCATCATTCCAAAACAGAGCATCATCAGGGCTGCAGAGAACTGCAGAACAGAAAAGATGCTGCTTAGCTCTCCACCATTTCTATAACATGCGTGAATGATTTCTGTTGAGGGGTATGAGCAAGATTGTGCATCCTTCTGGTAATCCAATCCTAATAATATGAATATCCGTTGTTCTTAGACGGAAAGAGAGGAGGAGGTCACATAAACTTATTTTGCAGGACAAAAACATCAGAAGTTCTAATAGGACTAATTATCATACTTAAATTCAAACTACAAAGTTATATTCATTCCTCTTTATTTGGAAATGTTAACTAGATACCCATTAGATTCAATGGAAACACAATTCACCTTCAACATACCACCCTATAGCACACGGTGTGTGTCATATTCTAGTTACAAATCAGACTGCTTCCAGAGAACACAGCTCTTTTCTGAATTTGGGATTCAAAACTCAGTTCTACAGAGGAAAGTTTGTAGAGTCAATGGCAATAACATAAGGAAAATCATCATATAGTTAAAACCTGCTGCTTATACACACTATATACTTGACTAAAATTCTCATTGTTCACTTTTCCAAAACTCATTTGTCTTAGAAGATGAAACAAACTGCATGTTTTTAAGATGAGTGTCAACTCAAGATTAACTGTATAGCAAAGCTAGAAAGTGTAATTGAATACAAGAACATTCTGCAATCACAGATTCTGCTATTGATTTGGAAGTTATCTATGCCTCTTGACCTGTTTCTAGAGCAGCTGTAGAAAGATCAACATCTGCATGATCACCTACAGTATTCATATAAAGAATTATATGCTAGTGTGGTGCACAGACAAGAAGAGTTATGAATAATTAAAGCTGCTTCGAGAAGGGTGACAAAAATCACCAGCACATACATAAAAATCTGCTTAACTACAGACAAAAATAGTAATTTCATGCTGTCCCAAGTGCTGCCTATATCTAGATATTACAACTTTCTGTTTTTCCTTTAAATTGAGAAGTGTTTAGTGATAAAAGGACTAATGATATAATTGAAGTTTATTTGCAGATTACACAAAATCTTGTTAATTTACAAACAAACAAACAAAACAAAACAAAACCTTCAATAGAACAAACAAACAAAAGAAACAAAAAACACAACACTATATTACAGGTGGGCTTCCCTCTCTTAGTTTGAGTTTTCCATACATACTAAATATGTCAATGAAACTAGATTACCAGAACATATTGTATAAATACTTATACAGATAGGTTTTCAAGCCTAGTCTCAAGTGTGCAGACATCCTAGTAGAAATAGTTGTGTTGTGTTAGAACTTT
Source organism: Urocolius indicus (assembly GCA_013401255.1). NCBI lineage: Eukaryota > Metazoa > Chordata > Aves > Coliiformes > Coliidae > Urocolius > Urocolius indicus. Next base: position 49,836 of record WBNH01012625.1, read on the forward strand.
TCCTGAGAGCTGGGGAAGCAGAGGTGGAAGAGTTAATTTGAAGCATAAATTAGAGTTTACCCCTTTGTCAGCACCTCACCCCACAAGTTTTCAACATATAACCCATGCTTCTGGCTAAAACATCAAGCAGGGAGTTTCACTGAAACTTAAGTTGGGTAGTCTGAACTACTGAAATGGTTTTTTACACCATATCCTACTAAGAAAAAGAATAGATTCAACAGTAGCAGAGTGACTGTATTTTCCAATTACACCAGTGAAAACCACAATTTTTTCCTTTCCAAAACAGATCTAGTAACAAAGGTACAGAGGGAGGCTACCTGTACAATCAATGACACAGAACTATTAACTTGCAATAAATTATGACATAGGCTTGGACTTCCAGCCTGATATAGTTTTCATGAAGGTGTATAATGTTATTAGCACATTCAATATTAACAGGGGATGAATGATCACTATGCTTCCCATTACAAGAATTAATAGCAACCGAAAAATAGCAGTGGCCAGGCTTAAGCTTTTCAGGACATAAGAATACTCTATTTACTAGAGAGCGTCTTAGACCTAAGAGGATAAACTAATTATGTTATGATGGCTCTGACTCTACACTGCAAACAAGGGTTTTCTTTACAAATTGAACTCCTGTGACTTTCCAAAATGCTAACCAATATATTGTTTAGTTTCTATCAATCATATCTATCAGACTCAGAAACATTTTCACTTGTAACCTAAGCTCTCCAGGACATAAGAATACTCTGTTTACTACAGAACATCTTAGACATGAGAGGATAAACCAATTATGTTTTGATGGATCTGCAGTTCAAATAAGGGTCAGACAGTAGCATTTAACTTACATTTATTGATTTATCCCCAGTCTCCAATCTTTGTTTAGGTGTTGTAAGTGTACAAAAATATCATTCTATCAAGATTACTGTGTTTTAGAATCCATCTCATTGAATCCATTACTGATTTTTTTCTCCTTGGAAATCCAGTAAAAAAAATTACTGTTGGATTTTTCATGGCTCCCAAGGTGTGTGCCTACTTGTCACCTTGTCTACTTCTACATCATAGCTGAAACTACCAGAGTAGACTTAGTGTTCTTGAAGGTTTCTGGAAAGATAACTGTTAAAAAACTGTCTAGAAAGAGAACTAATGCAGTTAAGTTTGTAATTTTTATAACTTTTAGTGGCCAAAGCTAAGATTAAAATGAAAAGCAAAGTTTCTTTGTTGGGATATCCAAGGAATGATCTACAAGACTGATAATAAAGCACTGTATTGTGTCATGGAAACTTTTTGCTGTTGTGCTATATGTCAATTTTATGTAGCTAGATGGAACCTCAATCTATGAAGCTTTCTGTCTAAATAAATGCAAGATGTTGGCTGTAAATAAAGGAGGTACAGACACAGTTCATTAGTATGTAACTGGCAGAATCTGAATCAAGGTATTCTGTTTCAAGAAGATCATACTCAGTATAGTATTATTAATTGAACCACAAAATGAAACTACCCCTATTGGTTCCAAACAATGTTTTTATATATAATATATTGCTATGCATAATAAGTCATGATAAAAATGACTGCCTGTTCTAAACCATTTCAAACTAATTCCATGAAATACAACTGTGCTAGGATCCAAAACCACAAAGTCTGGGGAAAGTAGGTTCTTTGCTTTTTTCTTTCATCACCTAAAAGGTTCTTTCATGCTTACTTTCTAATGCTGCAAGGTGCTGCCTTCCAGTCTACAAGGACACAAAATATACTACAGGAAGTATAAATCTCTCCCTCATGTATGCATAATACTAATTTCCCATATTACTTGTTCCAATCAATCCCCTGCTTTTCATTAAGCACAGCATATCACTCAAAAATACATTTGGGATACGAGTCTGAGAATTTTCTGAGAAAGATCCTCAGGTGGCTGAACAGTAAGCCAGTTAACCTTGCATTCAAGTAGAGAGATTTATAAGAACTATTTGGCATAAAAAAATTAAACTAATTGAATTATTTGAGTTCAAATTTAATTACAACTATTAAAGTCCAGACTCAGAACATGTATTCAGCACTGGAACTTCAAACCAGTCAAGAACCTTTGAATAAAGTCAGTTTCCTCAATGGCCACATAGACATTTTTACACTGGAAATGATGAAGACAGCTTATTCATCTATTTCTTTGTTTGTCAAAATAGTTTACATACATCATTCTTCTTCGCAGTACAGCAGCATCCAAGAACTCTGTCCTCAAGGAAGGTAGCTTTGAACAATCTTGATCAGCAAAGTTCATGTTCCCAAGAGCTCATATGTAACAAATCTCCAGACAAAGCATCTGCTACATAAAAGAAATTTGGTTTTGATTTAAGCAGTTTGCATTTTAAAACTCCATTACACTTATTTGTTTACAAATAGTGTGGGCTGATGAATGCAATCTTTACAACTCACAAATGATAATGTGATATTATTTCTGTACCTGTTTGACAAACTATTAGATAGTATGCTAAAAATGGGATGTTACTTACTTTGAGAACACCAGTGAACAGAAGTTTTTTAAATTGTCTTTAAAGCTTTTACAGCTTAATTTCTATTTCCATTCATAAATTAGGTAGGAAGCATGGAACAGAGAGGAAAATATTCCAAATATTGCTGTAATATGATTTGGTCAAAATCTTTTTGGTCTTTTTTCTTTACAAAAGGGGAAGATATTAATCGAGTTTTTCCTTTAGATAGAATATATCAACTCAAATCTATAATTCAAAAATACTTCTTTTCCATTTCTTCTAAGACTTTGATTTTCTTCATTTTGTCTCACACATTTCTACACTGGCCAACCAATTACAATGTTTTGCGTGTAAGACTCTAAGCAACAAATTAAAGTCTTAAGCCCTCCCTAAGCCTGGACCCTATTAATACAGGATTTAGGTAGTGGTACATGTTTACAGCAGCATTTTTGGGCTGTGCCTTCCTTAAATTGAAGCGCTTATACCTTAAACCCCTCCCTCTTCTACAGCAGAATGTGTCCAGTACAGCTTCAGTCTTTAAGATAACTACCTACAGTCTAGCAGCATTTACTGGGCTCAGTGCTAGTTTACTTCTAGTGATTTTAATAAATATTTATATGTCAGTTTTATTTTTGTAGGAATACTTAGGTAAGCAATTAATTGGTATTTAAGCAGCGCTCGTACATAGCTCACATCCTGTATGGCTGTGATTATGGTGGCTGGATATTAAGAAAGGGATCCTACTTTGTGAAACAACAACAACAAAAAAAAAAATCACAGTTACCTAATCCTTTAAATTTAGTCAAATACAGTAAAACTAATTAAACATATCAACAGCCAGCAAAATATTAGAGGGTCTCAGCAGATAAATTTGGAACCTTCTCTAAAATTCCAGAATGGTTTTAAAACTCTGTAGTCTTTATTAGCAGACACTGTTATTTAGTTCATGAATACAAAGTAGACAAAGAAAGCAGGATTAGAGGTAGGTTTTCCTACCACCTGACCTCTTCAGACTGTGAAAAATAAGGGATAGGCAAGGGGTTATAATTATGTCTCCTTTAATTACACAGACTGATGAAGACGAGTAGCTGATGACACAGTTTCAGTTCAAAATCTGAAGCTTCTTTATTTCAAAGACAATTTTTTCTCATGATATTTTCTCTTACATTCTGAAATCAACAGAGTTACCAGACCACCTCTCAGCTTATTCAATAGCTTACAGGAATCATTTTTATTTACAAAAATGGGCAAAAAGATTTTTTTCTTTAGAATCAAAGTTAGAGACTTTGACCTGTACACATACATACATATACAAGAAGTATTTTCTAGCAAAGTTTTAAATTGAATGCTTTTCAAGTAAACGTATTTCTTCATGACTCTAAAAAGTGACAATTAAAAATTAAAGCTGCAGATGATACATAGGTTGCTTTCCACTGAATCTTGAAGTTTTTTATTACAACTAGACAGAGAATTTGCAAAGTTTCTCTTAACATAAATTCCTTCCCCTCGCATTTTTTTCTGTCTCTGTGTTCATGTTATTTTAAGACACTTTCATTTGATCATTCAATATTTTCCACCACTGACTAGGTGATGAATAGGCTTGCCACCTGGCTTAGTTTCCAGTCCCAGTTTGAATATTTCTTTAGACATGAAAGCCAAAGGAAATGGAAAAACTGCCAGAGGTATTTTTTAATGCTTTCAACAAACAAAGATTAAAAAAAAAATATACAGACAAGAAAATCAAGACCCTCTCTGGGTCCATCTGTTACCTCCTCCCTTGCAAAAAGTAATTGCTACATTTCAGCCAAAAGTAGGAAAAGTATTGATTCTTTCTCAAACCATCAGTTCCTTCTTCAGGAATCTCCTATATCTCGCTGAATCCTTCACACATATTTTAGTGCTTTCTCAGCTTCCTGTATGCAATCTTTTCTTTCCTGCTTTTCTACTTTTTTTTCTTTTTAATATCATTGCTAAAATAATAAACCTCTTCTGCTATTCCTGTCTTTCAAGATGTGTCAGTGGCTGTGTCCTATTGCTCCATCTCTGCTTCATTTCACCTTCTTTTCCTTTAACTTCCAACTTTTTTGCATTTTTTCTCCATGTTGTTCTACCATATACATATTCAAGATAACTCTAAAACAAGTGATAGCCACGGGTAACATCTTTTACAGCTCATCTTCTTTAGCACCCAGCATACTTTATTAATAGTTCTACGATACATCTACGACAATCACCAAAGAATATAAACATGATGATGGTCTCCATCATCTACATCAAAGTACTGAGAGTTTTCATAGCTCTTTAGAAAAGAGTCTGCACTTCCTGAGGGTTACTACTGCAGTCTTACTATGGCATCTTCCACATGCGTTAGACAGGAGTCACAGTTGCTGTTAGTTGCTATTCAGTTTCAAATGGGAACTCCAGGGCTAACTCTCTGCAAGCAAAGCACAAGCAGAAACCTTGCAGTACAGCCTAAACCTGTGCAAAAACCAATGCATAAACCTATGCAAAGCAAGTATGCAGTGGGATTGGATGACAGTCTATCCCAAAATCTTTGCAATGTTATACTACAGCAGTAAAGGTCAAATAGACTAACTGGAACAAACACAGATCTTAAAGTTTTTCTTGGGTTTATTGTTGGAGGAGGAAGCAAATAACTTTCAAAATCTTATCCAATATCTGCCTCCCCATTCCATATCAGTCACTCTCTCCCCACTCCCCCCCATCTTCCCTCTTCCCCAAAAAATTAACCAATGTTAATTCAGGGAGAAAAAATTATATATCCCAGCTCTAACTTTTAGGTCTCGAAAAAGTCATGGTAATGCTTCAATAGAAGTTCTTACTGGTGATAGCAGACCATCAGCTTCCTGAAAAAGAAAGCGTTTATTGTGATTGGCTCTGCAGAAAGGGATGACTGTGTTTCATTTTAAGAGACCCATTCCAGCTATTGATTATGAAAGAATGAAGACAAATTACCAAGCTTAAAAGCCATATCACTGAATTTTCTAATCAAACTTCACATTTTCAGTGGAGAATGCGTAAGTATGGAACTTGGATTTTGGATACTTTTTGGTTTACACCTTCCTCCCCACCCCCACCTAAGATCACCACTGAAACATTTTTATGTGGGAAAAAGACTTATATTAGTTTCCCTCAGAAAACTAGTTCCCATCTTCAGCTCCATTTTAATAGCTTTTCCATTGTAGCACTAGTGTAGCTGGAATATAAAAAGGAGTTTGCATTGTCCTGAGAATTATACTCTAGTCATACCAAATCATTACAGAACCTCCTGAAAACTTTGTACAAAAGCTGAATGGAAAGCCATGGGAAGAAGGATCTAGTTAACGTGCCTCCTGGATTTTCAGATATCTGTCTGTTTATTCCAAGGCTCTGAGGCTGAAGCAGTTGTCATAAACTAAAAGAAAGCTTAGTCTGCTCCAAGTAAAAGCTGATGAATGCTCAGTCTTGACAAAGATTGCCCATAGCTTGGCCCAAACAAATACCTGATCTGTGTCTCAAGATACTCTACTCAATAGCCACCATTTTACTTTTACTGCTCTACTTACTGCTCCAGAACTACATTACACCTGAACGCAAGTCTGCCTTTACTCTGAAACGCTTCTAGACAAAGTCTTCTTCATCATACTTATTTTTTTATCTGAGTTTAAGGACATTTTTTTCCTGTGGAGACAGGTTAACATAGTTTATATGCTGCATACTTTCCGACACAAGAAAATCTCTCGTTCTGCTATAGTATGATATAGGTAGTATGCCATAGTTTTCACTCTTCTCGATCATTCTTGTGCAATTACTATAATAAGTTTCCATTCTCATTCACAGTAACAAGTCTCTTTACACCAAGGCTTTCAACTCATATGATTTCAATAAACTTTAGGGAAAAAAAATAACCAGCTTGTTTTGTAAAGGAAATACAGATTTTTAGCAATGTAAATCTTGGATTTTAAAAATGGTAGAAGGGTGAAATTGTCTTATTCAATAAGTCAATTTCACCCTTCTACCAATGTAAATCTTGGATTTTAAAAATGGTAGAAGGGTGAAATTGTCTTATTCAATAAGTGAGTGCTGGACAAAGTAAAAATTGCAACCATTTTCCATATCCATAAGGCAGAAGTAGAGAGTAATTTTATGACGACTTCTGGTTTTTAAATGGATCACATCTTTATCTGTTGTAATGCTCAATTTACTAAATAAAATGTGTTATGTAAGATAATTACCTCACTCATGCACAGATTAAATCATAACATCAGATGTTCCCACAGATCTGTATGGAAAATACTGATCAACACGAGGCTGGTAAGTACACCATCATGCATAGATTATCCAGATGTAACTGTCTGTGAGGATTTTGTAGCACATAGGTTGTGTTTGCATTTCCAACAAAAAGCTTTCTGAAAATTCAGTTCCAGTTTGCACTTGGATAATCCTTCGGTGTCATCAGTATTAGACAAGATATATAAGCCCTGACTCTATTTTACAAAGGTAATTTAAGGAGTAATTAAAATCAGGTAATGAAAGAACATAAGCTTCAGAAAGCCCATGCTCAAGTCAGCAATATCCTGGCTACCTGTGATAAATTTCCCATTCCACTGGCTGGATCTTGCATTTCAGGTTCCTCTATCACTTGTTAACAGAAGAGCTGCCTCTTGCTTTTCTGCAAGGACTTTATAACAAGAATAACAACTACAGATTCAATGCCCGGTAGCAGTGGTCCCTTACTAGACCTCCAAGTTATATGTCAACATTTCTTACCATCATTCACCTCTGGACTGTCTCATCACCATAATTTCTTGCTCAGAAGGGCTCTGTGTTTGTTGCTTTCTCTCTGCCAAGTATTTACAATAAGATCAGTGACATATATCATACTGAAGAAATTCCTTTGATATCAGAGATATGCTACCACCAAAAGATAATCACTATTTTCCCCCAAAAGTGGTACTGGTATTCAGACCACATCTTTTGGCTAGTAAGGTGCAGAACCCTAAATACATTTGGTGCAGTTTCCTCTCTCAGGCATCTCTATGTTTATGTACATTTGTGCCTTGCTCTAGGAAACCAGGTTTGAGTGGTTTAATCACAAATCACAACATGCAATTCACAAAGTACTCTAAGAGCAATCATAAATACTATCACTAAAACATAATTACTGCTAATCCTGAATTTTGTTCTTTCATTTTTCATCCAGTTACCTAGTTTTAAACACAGTGCAAATTTCATGAGCTTTTAATGAAGAACACATTTCTATATATGTTTATATTTAAAAGTACAAATAAAAGGAGTAAAAATTTTATAGAAATGTGAGTCACAAAGATAAAATGGAAGGGGAAGGAAAGGGAAAAAAAACTGAATAACCTGAAGACAACTTCTAATTTATAGTTATCAAAATGCTTTGTAGTTTTATTAATTTCATTACTTAAGAAAGGTCCATGGTCTGTTTTCCTTAAAAGCTATATGGCACTTAACACTATCTCAGACAATAAGTAAAAAAATGTGCCTACAGCAATTTGCTGTAATATAAATATAATATACCAGATTAATGCTAATGTAAAAAACCAGCCTTGAAATGTTTATTCAGAGTAGACAATAAACTTAGGAGGAGCATTTTTGAAGTCTACACAAAATCATTATGAACACATAAAAAACTGGTCACATACCAAATCAATCTCACTATAGTAAATAAGGCACACAACGAAAAAGAGGTCTCTGTTTTAATACAGAAATTACTGAATTTACTAAGGTTTTAAATCAGAGTTCAGATTGCAAGGCAGAGGTTCAGAAAGATAGAGAACTACCTCCAGACACATATATATGTCTGGTTTAGCAGCAATTAATAATATAGCATCTATTTACCAAGAGACAGTAAACATACCACCTAGACAGAAAAACATTTGTTGTCACCATATGACAGATGTGGAGAGTTTCATCTGTCCATTTTTACAAGAATAATCTTGCAAATATAGCTTTATTACCAGTTTGAGAAACAAGCCAGGTATGGGACAGCACAGTATCATGAGAAAAATGAATAAGTGCTCTTTATTGATCTAGTATACAAATGGAAGTAAACTGGCTGATTTCCAGAGAATCAAGAGATGATTGTAAAGGAAAAAAAAATTGGTTTCAAGAGGACAAATGTAGGATAAATATGCATAGAAAATTAATAAATATAATTTTTCAGAAAAAACTGCTGATGTGAACTTTATAGATGAAGTCAAAACCAAACAACACTAAAGCTGGAACATTGACATTTAACACCCTAAACTACTTTTTTTTTACTTCTCAATTTTATAACACAACTCCTAAAGCAGTATGTACACTGAAAGCATTTAGTTTATAACCAAACATAGTAATATTATTCCACTCAAAGGTTCCTGAAACACCTGAAAGAAACTCCTCTAACTCTTCTGAACAACACTTATTGTTAAAACTACATGTAGCTGTTTCTGTTACATTACTGTAGCACCTCAGCTTGTTCCAGCTCTATTCAAGTAATCCCAGTAGAATGCCTACACACTTCAACTGAGACTAAGGCCACCACAGACTTTAATTGCCCCGACCGGAAGTACAGAGTCAAAAACACTGAGGTACAGTACTTTTCTCACGCACAGAAGATCCAAGTCCCATTCCTTAGACATATTCTTGACATATGTGTCAGCTGTTGCAAGCAAGGGTCAGAAGCAGACCACCTATATTGAGAGGGACCACACAAAAGACATCAAGAGTCACGTAGCATAAGCATGGACATCCCCATTACTGTTCTCACAATTTGGGTGACTGAAAACAAAGCTGCAAAACAGAAACAAATTTTTGTTTCCAATGAAGGAAATTGATTAATCTTTCTTCTTCTTAAGAGGTTCTTGTATGCTCAGAGGGCAACCTAGAAGAGTTGAGTTGGTGGAAGCCTATAATAAGTGAACTAAACCAGTCTAAATCTATCTATTCAAGGCAGCAGAAGCAGCTCCCCATTCTGCAGGCTGGCTTCTTGGATGCCTGGCTCTCCCCATGCAAAGCATGGCACATGTAAATACTGGTCAATTAGAGATACATCCACAGCTTTCACCACTCAGCAGCAGGCATCCTGCCACATCACCCTCTTCAATGAACTAGGCTTGAGAGCTCCAAATCTTTCTGACAATTTCTGCCTACCTTTTCCAGTATTCAAAACGCATTAACATCTGCTCCTTGATTCTCAAGTTACCCATCAGAAGTGTGGAATAAATTTTCCTTCTCTCCTCTTGAAGTTCTTACATGTCAGTCTGGTAGACCACCACATGTTCAACAAGATGTTTTTGTAGCTACTAATGCAATAGGATATCCATTGCAGGGAGACATCATATTACAAAAGATTCTGGCAAAGATGCCATTTTCTAGACATTGTCACTTATGTAAAATAGAATGTGATGGCAAAAATATTACCTTTGGTCTCACCATAGCATGCATTATTAAAATATTCCTCAAAAATTAGGCATTTCTGAGCAACTTGGTAGCTAACTCTGAAAGCTAGCTAATGATGAACAGTTCATATAAAAAAAATCTGTGGTCCCAGAATTAAATGGACAAGGCAGACATATGAAAGACTTTGAGAATTCTGATTGCTTAGAAGTTATTTCCACATCCTTAACCATTATTTTAACAACAACAACAAAAAAAGCATTTTAATAATAGGTAAACAGCAAGCTCTGTAAACTCTGGCATGAAAACTAGACAATACAGCCTTTAAAAATGTCAAAGTATCTTACAACATCAACATTTCAGCTAGGTTTGTTAGAAAGCTTCTGCACAGACTGGGAGTTGTTTAGGCTTTAAATGCTTCATCTTTTAACAATGTTAAAAAAAAAAAAACAGAACCAAAACGCTTCCCAAGATATCTTTCCTCTACAGAAGAGTAAATAATAATCTTAACTACCAATCACACAATTCACATAATCAGACGCCTCAGAAGCACTTTTAAAAGCCCAAGATTCATAATTTTGAAATAACAGGAAAGGGATGTCAAGACATGCAGCTGAATTCTAATGACTATGGATTAGAAAGTGGGGCTATGAGTGTTTTAGGATTTCTTTTTTGTCTACAAGAGATTTAGCCTGAGATCTTTCATTTCTCCATGAGTGTTCCCTTGCAGAACTCGAAGCACTGGCATCTGAATGCATAATGAATGTGTACAAAGCCTCATTGTGACTTGCCTGGGATTCAGGAAAAGTAATTCCCTAAATACAGAGGTGCAACAGCACCAAATTTAAGTGTAGTACATTTTTTTATCTTTCTCTGTAACTTAATAATTAGCACGGTCACCATTAAATAGCAACTAATAATTATTTTTCATCATCTCTACTACATTTTTGCTGCAAGAATATGCCACTATGAAACCACAATAAAGCAAAGCCAAATGAATTTCAGAAGTAAGGTTTTTTCTGCTGATCTCTGACAACTTACTTCTTATTGACAAGTTCCATAAAGTAAAACAGAGCTCTAAAAATTTGCTCCACTCTTACTAGGAAGAATTGGTGAGACTTCATGCAGGACACTGACAAATTAAGAGTGATTTTCTGAGTTACTTCAAATCAGTTCCTTGTCGGAATTCCTTCTCACCAAACATACATTGGTTAAGGAAAAAAAGCAGTGTATGTTTTCCAAGTGTTGTATTTGCTCATCTAAACTTCACAGTCATTCCCCTCTAATTGGCCACTGACAGGTTTCTCAAATTTCTGGTTGTTGTTTTGAGGAATTTTTCTTACATCTAATACATCTCATTTACAGTTGCCACTCAGTGTCTTCTCATAGCTGGAGGGCATTGCCATTGCAGGGGCACACCCTGAATGCATTCAGAATCTTATGCTTCAGGCAATCTATCTGCATCAGTACACAAATGCCACTTGCTTTAGGGACATGGATGCAGATGTAGCAGGGAGTGGCTGAACACAGACAAGACTAGCAATGGTTGGTATCCTGGATTTCAGGTTCTTCCTGTTGTCCATTTATCATGTCTTCAGTCTTTCATCCAATAAACATTTCTCAACAAATATTTCTCTCCCCCCCCCACAACTGCTTGCCACAACGCTTGGCAAACAGATGAATTTTCACACAACTCTCAACCACACACACCTTGGAAACTACACCTACACTTCTGCTGCAGCTCACTGATGCAGTATTTATTCTAAGAGCTAAATCCCAGCAAAATTGCATTCCAGGAACATTTCAGGAAATCCCTATCCTGGTTGGCAAAAATAGTCCATCCTTGTCTCAGAATACAAAAGTTACTAATAATTCTACATTTCTAAGTTTTAAAGTGTTCCCACGTTTTACACATTTTTGCACTACTTTTATACTTTCTCAGTGTATCTATAAAGCAATAACTTCCTTAAAGAGGAAAGTCAAGCAAAGATTTTCTATGTATTGGATCCTAAAGAATATTAGGAGTCTATCTCTAGCTAAGGGTGCTGGGTGAGGAGGGAAACCTCATTTTAAATTTAAAATATTTAAATTTAATTCCATTTCTATTCTAAATAATGTACAACAATGTTGGATTTAGAAGTCTCTTTTTAAGACACTTTTTTTGTTTTAACATGCATCAGCAACAATTATGAAAACCTCTGCACTGAGACAAACTTCATTCTAATCTTTTTGATGCTACTGAAAGAGTCTGCATGTTACCTCAAAGGACAAAGAATAAAATAGTCTCCCATAACTCTCTTTCATATTTTTATGTCAGTATTAGGAATTCAAACAGTTGAACAAGACTGCTTGCATGGGACCATCTAGAATTACATCCTACACTCAGGGCATTCCAAAACTGCTGCAGGCAGAAGCAAATGGGTGGTGGTGGTGGTGGTTAAGGAAACTAAGGCTAGCAGCCAGTTTTAGGGGGATCTGTCTCTGTGTTCTCAAGGAGCCATTTTTCATAACAACTATAAGATCTAATATACATAGCATTACCATACCCTATTTACAGAGGTTTGGAAACTCTCTCAGTACTTGAGAAGTTAAGATAAATGAGTTCCTTGTCCACCTCTTATTCAAGGTCACATAGCAAAATCAGTGTTGATTACTTCTCTTTGTCTCTACTTCTCTCTCTTTTTCCATAGTCACTCATTCTATTCAAATAGCTACTGCTAAAAGAGAATGGCTATTGCTGAATCCAAAACTATCACCGCTGAAGTGCTGGACTAAAAAGAACCTCAAGAAACTAGACTAGATATCCTGCTGTTTCACTTAAGCAGAATGTTAATCCATTCCTGATAATTTGATTAGTCTTAATATTTTCTAAGTGTGTGTTTTTCCTCATAGTTCATGTTTTCCAATGCATTCATTACTGAAGTTCCTCTCTGGACTCTTGCTAAATGATCTACATTTCTTAAAATACAATTTTCAACTGAGATTTCATAGTCACCAACAGAAGAGGAAGGATAGCCAGTTCCTCATTGCACATATAATAATCTAGTAATTTTTCTGTCGTATATTTGTTATGTTTTAACATCTAGCAGTGCCAGATACTCTTTGCAATACTGTTGTTTTATATTGTTATTATTACTGGGAGAAACAATTATTCTGTATCTCCTGTTTCTTCTTTTGTACTCCGTTCTAAGCAGAAAACTTCCTGTCTGTATTTCATCTTCTAATTTCAAATCACCACTCTGATTTGTCTACACCGTTCTCAGTTTGTCTACCCAAAACTTGCAACTTCTCCAAAATAAAGTTATCGAGTCTGATAGCATCAATTCTGTTTCATCAGTCTAAATCATTAATGAAATCAGTAGAGTTCAGAATGCAGTCGAATACATCCTCACCTAACATTGTCTCTTGTGTTGATAGCTTAATTATAAAAAGCTGTATTTTTTTCCAATTATATTCCACCACTATTCATATTTCCTTAATTTAGTTAGAAGAATATTGTCTTTTAAGAGAGTATTGAAAGCCTTGTCAAATACAAAACAGTGTTTCACAATGGCTTTATTTCGTCCATTAGATATGTCGTTCTGTCCAAAAGGAACTGGACAACCCACACTCAGTGTGTGCCCACTACCACTCAGTACCATTCTGAGATCACTTCACATATTGAGCATTTAGCTATTAGTAAGCAGTTATTTCTTCTGATCTTAATTAAATTAAGTAATAGTAGTTAAGTGTCATTTCTCATTTAGCCTTTTTTGTTAAAGCCATAAGGAAAATAGAAATAAAATGCATTGGCAGTTTTCTTTTGACATGTTTGCGTTTTCTGGTCTTTCTTTAAGAAAAAACATGAAGTTTTGAAACCTACATCACAAATTTGGATTATTATAGTGACATGCCAATCTTGTCTATTTTTCTAATAACTGCTATTGAATGTCCCTGTACTTCAAAAGAGATTTTCACATAATCAGGTTTAATATTTGTTTCTATCTTCACTATTAGTTGGTACAACAAATATTCAAACAGTTCTGTCAGACTTCAAGTACTGAATGTATCCAGAATTACCAATCCTTGTCTATCCTGCTGTCACATATTCCTTTAATCAAGTGGAAAATATGTACCTCCCTGCTCCTGTGGATGGAACAAAACAGTAATCTAATTTCTGAAGAGGTACAATCTGTGCACTTGCACAAGTGAAGTAGCTTCAATTACTACATGCAACAACCAGTCTAGATATTTGTAAAGGACGTCCTTTTATCTCATCAGCTGCATTTACAGTGGAGTAATGTTTACAGCCTTCCCAAAGGCTGGTGCAAGTGCTAATTTGCCTTGCTACAGAATGGTCTTTGAAAACACGAAAAAACCCACAAGGAAGAACGGCACTTTTGGGGAAGGACCGAGAATTCTACAGAAAACATCTTTGTAGACAAGATTTAAGAACTGCTTTCATGTACTTGCAGTCTTTGACTGCTTCTCTTAAAGCCATTTATATATTAGTCCTCACAGGTTGTCTCAAGTTTAAGGTAATTGCTTCACCTAACTGACTAAATACAAATGTTTATAATGTACTACTATATTAGCTTAAAATCTTCTGGTGATAAAGACAGCAAGAGAGAAAGGTAAAGATGTTTGGATTTCTGCACATGATATGAAAACTTTCTACACTGAGATGATAAAGAAACAGTTTTACATTCTGAACTTTGGCTCCTGGCCAGCTCAGCCTTCAGCAAGTAATTTTTATTATCTTTTCCTTTGACAAAATTATGAATTTCTGCATACTTCCATTTCTTAAACCTCACCTCAATCTCTGACGTGTAAACATAATCGTGACTTTAAAAAAAAGTTTGTGATGAAAGTGGCAACTATCGGCCCGTAAGCCTCATGTTAAGCAGAGATAACATTTAGGCACATATTACTATTAGACAGAGTATACAAAGAGAAGTTACAAAGGATAGCATTTATTCCAGTGTCTGTTCATTCTCTCTGTTCAGAGAAATTATGCCATGGTTTCTGTGAAGAGAATATCTGCCTTGCAAAACTACTGAAGCTGACTGCAGGGGTTATCATACAGCTGATAAACTAAAGAATTCAATAAATTTTCATTTAAGGATAAATCTATCAACTTACATGTCCAAAAGACATTTAACAAGATTTATCCCAAAGTCTTAAAAAAGTTAAACAGACAAGGTGTAAGAACATTAACAAATTACAAGAAACGGCATGTGGTCAGAGGTCTGTTTTGTAGAAACTGTTCCATTCAACATAGTCACAAGTGACCTAGAAAAGAGAGTAAGCAATGAGATGACCAAATTTGCTGACAAAACAATGGTATTTAAATAAGGTAAAGGGGAATGGCAAACTGAGTAACTGCAGAAAAAAATTAAATATTATGTGTCTGGACAACAAAATGGCACCAGATATGTAAATAAAAGTGTCTTGCATGGCATAAAACAATGCAAAGATTCACTCACCAGACAGACTCCAGAATGTTACGTAGCTATTTTGATATAAACATCAACTCAGTACTTAAATTAGCAGTTAAAACAGAAAATGAAATATTTTAGAAAATGTTAGGAAGGAATAGAAGGGGGAAAACCCTTAAAATCTCATTTTCATGGCATGGTACAAAGCTACAGTTTTCCCACAACTGGCTTGATGTCAGCGGTTCTGGTCAGCTTTTAGTATCTATTACAACTGGAAAAATCTCAGAAAGGGGCAACAAAATTGAAATCAGGTCCACATAGGAGAAGCCAGCTAGGCTTCTGCAGCCTGGAACAGATGTAGCTAATGGGGAGATGCAATACAAGTCCACAAAAGAAAGAGTGCTACAAAAAGAGTAAAAAACTATTGAGAGTTTACTTCAGTTCCAATACGTAATTTGGGGTACCAAATGAAGCCAGACAGGTATCAGAATGAAAGTGGCTGTGTAGGCATCAAGTGACAGACTTCAGGAATTCCTTGCCAAATCTCCTGTGTACACAAGAAGTTTACCTGGGTTAAAGGACATGTTTCACAACTTCATAAGAGATGACCATCGATTTATTAAACAGATAAATCAGATTGAGTTTAGGAAAAAAAATAATCTTACAATGAACAGAAAACAGTTGGCGGCTCATGAAGTACTTAAGGAAGAAACAGTATACACTTGTTCTTACTTTGCATTCTATTTCTAGCAACTGTAGGATACATGGAACTGGGACGGGGGTGCTCTGGTCTGAATCATTATGTTTTGAAATACAGGAAAAATTTTCACATATCATGTCCTGACAAAAACTTAGCAGAGGCACCAGAGCAGGACTAGTTAGTCCATATGTCAGATATCTTTGTTATGATATCTAAGCTAGGGATTCATTTTATAATGGTGACTTGGTAGTTTGTCAGGTGAACAAGCATGGCATGTGCTTCTACTAATTCACCATACAAAGTAATCTTAGTGATACAAGGAACATGTGAGAAAAGGACCTCAAAAATACAACTGCACACATTTCTGCTCTCTCCAGACAGTCTAGGCCATTTTTATAACCCTCTCTCTCTTCAGATGTATTTTGCATGACACTCAGAAGAGTTTACATCATTTTAAGCTTGAGGTCTAGGGGAAGGAGAGTGGAAGAGAAAAGCAAAATGCATGAACAGAAATAAAGGAAAAGCTCATTCGACGCAATGTGGTTTGGTCCTCTGTGCCACCATTCAGAAAGAGATGGTATATTATAGAGAAATTCTCTCAAAAGCACTAGTGCATTTTGCTTTTTTTTCTATAAAGGAGGGACAGCTCTCAGAAAGAGATGGTATATTGTAGAGAAATTCTCTATCTCCATCCTTAAGTGGATTGGTTACCCTATTCAGATCTGTAAACAATGTATACAGGCCTGTAGCTGTCTGTGTGTTAGAAACATGTTTAATTTTCAATAATCAGGTTGTTGGAGTGACTTTCTGATTCCATGTGTTTCCACTGTTCCAAACAAAGCTCTGCTTCCACTACTAATGTAGGTTTTACCTGTTGGGAAGCTTGGGGGGGTGAGGGAGAAGGCAAAGCTAAAATAATAACAGATCTACATCTGTGCATATAATCCTTTTCAGAAACATAAGACTTTTCCATTCCCAAATCACACTTACACAGTACCTAGATATAAAGCTACTCCTGATGAAAGGAAAAAATAAACCCAAAACAAAACCACCACAAAACAAATCCAAGCCACAATGAACCATCCTCCAATTTTGCTAAAATACTTATTCTGCCAGCCCTGCAGAACAAGGGTTCCAGAAACCACATTTTCACACTATAGTCTTATTTAAATCTCCGCCTATTCAGAAAGAATCAGATCAAGTGCAAAGAAAAGAATTCAAGTCAATGTGGCTCCTGTACTATATGTTTCTCCAGCTGGAGCTGGGTAACAGCATTACCCTTTTTCATTCTTTAAATGCACATCTGTTTGTAAATGACACACCTGACTATATGATTTTTCCTTCCAGAATACCCTTCCTCTTTCATAGCTCCTCTTTATATGCTGTAGGTAATTTAAAATTTCAAATAAGTTGCCGAAACCTGCACAGTACAAAAATCTGATCTTCCACAATGATGCTCTCATTCTTACCTTTTTCTGAATGGTAAACATATGGAGGAACTTCAGGTTTATACGGCATTTGCAAGTAGTAAATGAGGTCAAGGCTCTGTGCAACAGTAAAAAATTATATCATTGGGGAATTACAGGAGCTATTAAATAGCGCCTTTCACACATGAGAACTGCATAAAAACCAGAACTTAAAGATGCTGTAAGTGAAAAAGCATCTGTAAAAGCCTTTAGAAGCTTCAGCCAGGTACTGTTGAGGGAAACAGAGCTGGCAGACAAATTATCTGATTAGCTTAAACTTCAGACATTTAGTCAGAACAGTTCATTTACAAGCCACAGAAGAGAATTGCAATAAGGTATCAGAATGGATGTTTACAGTTTAAATAGAATGAAAAGTATACAATCAAGCTCATTTCTGTAGCAAATTTAACACTATATCTGGATAGGCATTTCCAAATTTTGCATCCCCAATTCACATGCAAATCTACGTTAACAGATTTGTGGCACTGAGATCTGGAAGATAACATCCCAGCTAGAAACCTGAGGTAAGATATTTAACTATCTGGCATGCCAAGTGGGTAGGAGGTCATGAAAGTGCCCATGAGCCATACTTTGATAATATTTTTCTGCACTGTACAAATCCAGATCAGGAGACATTTCTCTGTCAGGAAAGTGTAATTAGTGTAATTACCATATGGATGTATAAAGGCAGAGAAAAGCAGAGATTCCCTCTCCTAAGAGTCCCAAAGCCTAAGACTAAAATTAAAAAAAAAAACCAAAAAAACAAAAAAACAATTCCCAAGGCCTATGATAAGATAAAACTAGAATAAATTCAGCAGGAAAAACTTAAATACTAGGAGTGCAATTTTCCCATTGTTTCCCTCCCTTCATGTTTTTGTCCTTTGTCTCCTCCTTATTCCTTAATGCAGATTTCTCCTTTCTTTCTGTGGTATATTCTGAGCCTCAGATCTAGTTTCGCTAATTTTCTTCCACCAAAACTGAACAAATTAAATAATTTATTGTACCCTCTAAAGCATTCTCCAGCTTCTAAACTAAATGCTCATGCTCAGGGACACTGATGAATTGTAGCTGGCAGAATGGACTTTTGAAGGTTGCTTTAGATCCTTTGCAGACTGAGTCAGATCTTACAGTTGCTAGACTTTCTTTGGTCCATCTGGTTGTTATGCATCTACATTTTATCTCATCTAGATTCTGTGTTTGCTGAATGCATACAGACACACACCATAGAAGACAATCACAGTACCCATATCTACCACTCATTATTTCTGAAAAAGCTTTCCTTTAAAAAAACAATAAAGAAATCCTTTATTGAGAAAATATGACAAAGAAAATCTGCTCTCAAGTTGACATTTTTTAAGGACAAGTTTAAATTGGGAGGATAATTTAAAAGCAGAGTTATAAAATACATGGTGGGTGGTGCAGGTTACAATAGAAGTGTTGGCACAAAGCTATCCAAGGCATTATGAACACGATAATAAAATAATAAGCATTTCTTGAATGGGAAACCACAATTCTGAATTTTAAGGACTTCATTTTACTTTCATGTGAAGACTTGTTGATAGCACTATTAAATACAAACATAAGAGCACTTTCCATAATTCATAATGTGCTGCAATCTTGAATACAAACACAGAGACAAAAATGTAGACAGCATTGAACATACTCAAAAATCTGAGAATATCTGTTTACAAAGGTGGCAAACTAGGCAATCTTACTCCTGCCTGAAAGATTACGATATGCTCTGAAGCTGCTTTGAAATGACTTAAAAACCACCATTTTCTTTTCATCTATGCTGCAATGCTCCAAGTCATGTGTTTTTGTTAATTGCTTGAGACCAATTTTATTCCAATAAATCTAAAGGTCATTCTTGCGACCAATTATTACAACTTCAGAAAGAGAGAAATATGATCATAGAAAAAATACACATATATTTATAATATGCTTCCATGGCATAGTTCCAGAAACATCCTCTGCCTTTTGAAAAAAAATAACTGTTGTCTTTGGGAGCTGAGGAAGGAAAGAAAGAAGGGTAGTCTGTTTGGACTTACTTTTCCATATTTACTCGGAAAATTTTGAGACTTGTAGTTTTAACAATTTATTTTGACAGGTTAGAAAAAAACTTATATGATGAAATAATTGGAAAATTTTCAAGATTCTAAAATTTACATTTAAATGCTGTGGTTTTAAAATAGTGATTTGTATAAATTTCCAGAAAGCAAATCCTCTAACATCAAATGCTGATACAACTTTAAGTTTCATGTTATATTATTGCATATCAGTTGGGGTTTTTTTTCCCCCTCTGTAAAATGTATGTTGGTTGGCATAAGGTTTTATAATGCTCACTAAGCAAGGAATAACTCCACTAAAGCCATTAGAAGTACAATATAAAACTGATTCAGTTTAGACCATGTAGACACTCTTCCTGGCACAGCTCTCAACCTTCAAAAAACAAAAGCCAACACGTTTTTCTGAGTTCCATGCTCATGTGACATGAGGAGGAGTAGGAAGAGTCCAGACTGCACCACTCAGAAGACTATATTGATGTCCATGATGCTGTTACATCCTGGAGTTCCTCAGCTTTTTTAATGAGACCCGCTGAAACAAGATAGGATTTAATAGGAAACCTGTTTTCAGGGGGCCTGAGTCTTCTCCCAGTGCAAGGTTTACCAGTTTACCTTTTTACACTTCAAATTAGATCATCGAATGGGAATCTAATCAGCTTTAACGCTTTGTGCTGACACTAAACCATGTGCCAGCAATGTGCCATTGTGGCCAAGAAGGCCAATGGCATTCTGGGATGCATCAAAAAGAGTGTAGCCAGCAGATCGAGGGAGGTTCTGCTCCCCCTCTACTCTGCTCTGGTGAGGCCTCATCTGGAGTCCTGTGTCCAGATCTGGGTTTCCCAGCTTAAGAGGGACAGGGAATTTCTAGAGAGGGTCCAGTGTAGGGCCACCAAGGTGATCAGGGGACTGGAGCGTCGTCCTTCTGAGGAAAGGCTGTGGGAATTGGGGCTATTCAGTCTAGAGAAGAGGAGACCAAGGGGGGATCTCATTAATATTTACAAATATCTAAATGATGGATGTCAGGAGGTTGGGGCATCACTTTTTAATATTTTGTGTAGTGACAGGACAAGGGATAAAGGCCAACAGTTGGAAAACAAAAAGCTCCACTTAAGGAAAATCTATTTCACTGTGATGGTGAGGGAGCCCTGGCACAGGCTGCCCAGGGAGGGTGTGGAGTCTCCTCCTCTGGAGGTTTTCAAAACCCACCTGGATGTGTTCCTGTGTGACTTGATCTAGGTGGACCTGCTTCTGCAGGTGCGTTGGACTAGATGATCTTTAGACATCCCTTCCAATCCTTTCCATTCTGTAATTCTATGATTCTTTGACCTTTTTCAGACATGGTCCAGCACCTCAATGTCCCTTTTGTAGTAAGGGGTACAATACTCACCATACTCTTTCAAGTGTGGCCTCACCAGTGCTGAGTACAGAGGGACAATCACTTTCCTAGACTTGCTGGCTGCACTTCTAACATTCATGCATGACAGGTTAAGGCATTTTGTTCCTTGAAATCTGGTAGTCCAGGAAATTATGATCCATGTTTTTGGGGTATATGTCAAGCAAAGTGTGCAGTCCATTTAAAATGTGTGGGATCCAAGTAGCTTTCCAGAAGCACACAATAGTATCATTTATCCTCGCAAAAATAAAGGTCCCAGAGAATCTAGAGTAATTGTCACTGAACCTAAACTTAAGTTTCTGCACTTGAAACATCTGACTTTCTACAAAGCAGTTTCTCTACCACTAGAAGTTCCTGGAGAAAAATCATCTTTGAATTTTACCACCAAGGTACACCTTTAAATCAGCTTATTACCATCTCTACCGCAGTCTCAGAAAACATAATGAACTTTCTGTTAAAAAATTGGAATAGGCAATTCCTTGCCCTCCAGCTATCTTTTATCATAATATGTTGGTCTGCAAGAGGTGTAGAAACAGCCTATCCTGACTTCTCACTAAATAACCCACCCATCTGGCTAGTTCCTTGTGGATTTTCTTGCAGTGAATCTCAAAGTAGAATAGAAAGCTACTATTCAAATATTATTTCACTCTGAATTTGAATATTCTGTGCTATCCCACAGAGGCATTACTTTTATTGGGGTTTTTTTTTCCACTTGCTCAAGACATTTGGGAAGACAAGTTATTAATTTTAAAAATCAGAATAAGTGATTGCGTCAAGTTTCCTCTACATAGTGTTACTACATGCAACTTGGACTACTCCACATAAATAATTTCCTGTACCACACTACATGTACACCAAGGGTGTTGAGCTTACAGAAAGGCAACTCTCAAGATTTTCCAAGTTCCTTCTCTTCTTTCTCCTCCTTCCCCCTCCCATTTTCCAAATACCACTGAAAGTGTCTACCAGAAGACAGAAAGTAGTCCCTAAAATTTTGACAAAATTATAAAGCACTACAAAGAATGCCTGTGCTAGCAGAGCATTATAATCCATCACTAGCTCTACATGTGTTTAAATATTTATCTTTGAAAAATGTTACATACTTCTTTTCTAGTAACAATTAGCAACAATCACTACACTTTTCTAATTGTCTATTTATTGTCTTAATTTATACTGGATGACCTTGTGTACTGGAGAATATTGTAAAAACACTTCCACTGAGAAGTCAGGGTTCACTTTAAAGAGGAACAGCTCAACCATTGAACCTTTCTCAGCCAACAGGAACAGGAATTCGTACCATCCACAGCAACACAGTTACAGTAATCCAGGAGACTCTGAAAACAGGAAATTTTGTAATTTACCTAGTTTTGAAAACTTTCTGAAAGCTCTTATATTCCAGACAGTACCCAAAGCCAGCTGCTGTGAATCAACTTATCTTCTCAGGTTGTACCTCTCAGGAACTGTGGCTCATCATAACCCCACTACGGTCAGAACAGCTATACTAGTGCCAGACTGTGTCAGGCAGAAACTTGTCACACATTTCATTACCAGCTGTCTGAAGATGGTGTAACACCAAGTAGGGCAACAGAAAGAGTACACTGTATGTGACAGCATGCTTAAGCTTATATTGGAGATCATTTTTTAACCAATCAGTTATCATCAACTTGCACAACATGATTTGATCCACTGGCTCACACTAGATGTAGAAAACTATTCTGATTTATGGACTGTTTCTCTCTTAGCTATCAGGCATAGCAAACATAAGTAAGTAGAAACTACAATTGCAAAGAGTTATTGGGGTTTGTAGCTTAAGAAAAGAAAATAATCACTTCCAAACAGCAGCACTATCAAAAAGCACCAGAGCAGTAGTTTTTCTACTCCCTCATTTTCACACTAGGGGTCCAGTTTTTACTCACAAACACCTGTGACACTATAAGAACAGTTCCTTAGATGTGCACGTAAATCTACCTGGAACAAATGTGCATTTTCACAGAATGCAACCAGTAACATTTTATAAACCAAACATTTCAAAGCCAGTTTTGAAAAGAAACAAAACAGGCCTTAAATGCAATCAATGGTTGAGACTTCTTAAAAACAATTGTAAGTGGACAATACAATAGCTTTCTATACTAACATTTGCTCTTCCACACCCCCCCTCCTTTTCCTCATTTTATAAGCTGTCAATTTAATGAGCCAAAATGAAGTAAATGGTAGCAGACACGGAAATCTGAGCTGCAATGGCATGCTCAACAGAGGCTTGATTGCTGGCAACGAAAGATCTGTCCACTCAACATCTGGCTCTTTTTGATCCTTCGAGCTTAGTTGCCAAATGACTATGTCATTTGGATTCAAGAGACAGAGGCACGAGGGAGATCTGATATCATCATCCTAAATGGTCTGGGTCTTGCCCTGTGCTTAAAGCAGTCTTTTTAAGGCTGGCAAGAGTGAAATAATCTGTGCTGCTCTGAGGAAAATCTGACTTCATAAAAAGTTCCACAAGCCAAAAGTTGGAACGATTACGGGTATACTGGGAGGTAGAAGAAAATGCATATGCATTGTGCGCTCACAAGCATGTTATAAATTTCTGTAAATGCACACATCACCAGTGCAGACCACTGTTAGCCCTATACTTTCATGTATGCCAATTCCAGCTTTAAACCTGTAATAAATCTCTCCACTTGAAGAGTCATTTTAAAGTCATTTTAATTAAGTATTTTCAAAAAGTCTAGGTTTAGAAAACATATCCTCCCTCTCCCGTTCTGTATCTTTTTCTTTATTATTTTTCAGCTGAAGGAAAAGGCCTGAAAAAGTCCCTGGCTGTTACTGAGCATTGATTTTTACACAACTTGAAGACTGTCATGGAGTAGAGCTAGATTTATTTTTACCAAAAAGTGGATCCTCGTTGCGTATTCCACCAGACAAATGTTGAATTCCTCTGAAGGACATTACAAAGATAGCAGGAGGCTGTCAAGACATTGGTGGAAGTGTCCCCAGCAAAGGTCAATAATTTCATAAAGCCAGTTGCACTTGTGCAGATTTAAACCCATTTACTAAGCATACATTAGGGCTCCATAAACATCTGTAATAGAACAATAGAAACTTATGTTTGCTATGCTTTACTCTCCAAACTCCTGTTCTTGCTGACAGAGATGGATTTCATCAGTTAAGCTCTTATACAACTGTCTCTAAATGGCCTATTTGCCCATGTCCTATGCACAAGGGAGAACTTGGCCACAAGGAAAATGTAGCACAAAAAGAAACTGCAATAACAATTTTCTGGCTTTTGAAGAATAATAAATAAGAAGCACATGTGTCAGAATATTGTTCTAGGAGAAAAGTCTCACAGTGAGTGTTTGTTGCACCAGACATCTAAACCAAGTAACTAGAAAATACATAGATGCTTTAAGTCAACTTAAAAAGGCTCTGCAGTATCTCCAAAAAGAACAGGAGCTACCAGCCTGCCGTGGCATAGCCATATATTGGTACCCAAATAGAGCAACATAGAGCCTGCAAGCATTAACACTGAATACTTCAATATCCCAAATTGTTATAAGCTCCTGCATAGATGAGTACCAAAGTTTCTAGGAACTGCAAACTTGAGGCTGCAAGAGCATCTGTAGAGCTACAGGGTCGAAGTCTCTCTCCTGGCCATGGCAGCTGTGGCATGGCCATCCACAGTCACCTGGAATTCTCGGCTCTGACATTGGACTTGAAAAACGTTTCCTGGTGACCCAGCTCTTTTATTGCCTCTGCAGAGCTCACTTGTTTGCCCTGCCTTCTCAAGTGCAGATTGCTGTGCCAGATGGTTCAGTTAGGTTGTCAAGTCCTACATTATAAAGCTGGGAAGAAAATCAACTTGCTTCTTATTTTGTACTTTGCAAAATCATGCATTCCATTATGTTTTCTGAGTAACCCATAGCTTCAGCTGTATACTTTGCTGGACAACTTAAATGTTCTATTTCAAAAGAACTTGATATTTTTCCAATAGGATCATCAGAGAGTAAAAAAAAACAAAACAAACCCCTTTCCCTACGTTTGTAAAAGCAGTTTGTGGTCAGTTTATTTTACATATTCCAAAATCATTTAAAGAATTGCTTAAAAACCCTATTTAAAAGGCTCCAAATAGAAGACATAACTGATATTGACATCTTCAAACTTCAATATAACTCAGTACTATTTAAGTTTCTTAAATTCCTTATTGAACAATGAGTCATTTTAGAAAAAACAATTTCAAACATGAAGTCATCTATTCATTAAAGAAAAAAAGGAATAAATGCAGAGATAAAGATGTTTCTCAAGAACTACTGAATTAGACTTGTTTTAAAAGTCCAGGCTTAACTATGCTTAGTTATTATTTCTCCCTCTTAAAATGTGATAGAATATTTGGCAGCAACAGAAATCTTAATTTTTTTCCATAAGCAACTTAATTACAGTAATAACTATAAAACATAGTAGGGCTTCTTAATATTTTACATTGCCCAAAGGGATCATAGACAAAATAAACCATGGTCTCTCTATGGTCCAATGATACAAAAAGTGTAACAGCAAGTAACAGTCTTGTAAAAGACAAAACAATCAGCTAATTTGATGAAGAGTCTTATTAACTTATGAGATTTAATAGATAAATTTGGGAACTTATGTGTTTATTTCAGAGAATGAAAAAAAGCCCCAAACCAACCACTAACTCTATTTAATTCTTTTAAATTAGTATCTTGAGATCCATTGTCTTATTGTAGTAAATTAGATAAATACTCAATTTATCATTCACTAGTAAATTATTCTCTGTCTCATTGAAAATTTTGAGTGTTTCACATGAAGAGGTACAATTTTTATGAGAATTGGAGACATCTCACCCGCTCAATGCTCAGAATACTGCAAAATGAGGGTCTCCAATTCTGATTCACTTTAGCCTGACAGATCAGGGATTTAGAACTAAAAAGAATTCAGAAGTGTTGGGTCCAACCCTACACCTGACCTCAAGCAGAATGACAACTCAAAGACATTGCTGTTTCTAGGATCCTGGAATTGGAACAAAATCTACTGAAGGGCCACACACAGCTAATCCAAGGAAGGAGTTCTCTCATGAAGGATATAAAACTTCCACCTGAGTTCAAATGCAATCATGCCTAACTTCGAGGAACAAAGCGATAAGCCTGTCTCAGCCAAGCATCTCAGACGTTGCCCTCTGTGATGCCCTGCTGAAATTCCAAATCCAGTCCACAGTAAGGGAGACCAAAAAAACTCACCAAGATACAGAATGGGAATAAAAGTCAAACCAAGCACCTAAGAAGAAAAGGGAAAGTTTATTCCTAGTCCCTTTCAGTAATCCATAAAACACCTGAAGCACAGAGTCAAATCACCAGAGCTCGGAAAACTGCAGCAAGAAGTTAACTTCCTTCAAGATGAATTGGTGGCTCGCTGGGAATATTCTTATTGTACTCCCACATTTTTAAGCCTACAATAACCCAAATTCTGTTCTATTAATCCCTTCTACTAAACCCTCTCATATTTCAATTAGAGTGGGTTCCTCACTTCCACTGCAATATCAGGAAAGGTATCTTAGAATTTAATTCCCTTCATTCCAGCAAGCAGCCTTCTAGTTTCTGGTTTAAACTTATCCTTTTCCATTAGTATCCTCCAAATAAATGTTATCCATTCTTGCAAGCATCTTCCTACATAAAGCAGTCCTATATCCTCTCAAGGATCATTCTGTTCTACTAAACAGTAGATTATTGTAGCCACTCTCAGAAAATAATCCAAATTCCCAGTCTGTCCTAACTGAACTTTCTCTGTAATACTTTTAGGCAATAGTGAGAGTGATAGATGAAAGTGCCCTAAGCATCATTCTTTCCTATATTTTATCATAGATTAATTACCACCCAGTCAATTGATATGGCCAAAGTTATCACTCACCATGAGTTCTAACTTCCATGTCCTTGATTTGAAACAACTCACATAGCATAAAAATTTTCATTTCAAACAAGACATTGTTATGCCATGTCTTTTTCAATGAGGAAAAAAATCCTTTGGTCTGAATCAAAGTGTTGGGTTTTTTTACTTCAATGTCAGCTCTTAATATCCGTTAAATCTGTTCCCTGAGCTTTTATCTGAAATTAGATCATGGTGAGTATTTCTAACTTTACTGTTGGCACAGGGAAGTTAAATCTTGTCCTTAAATTTTTGCCTCCATATTACAATTTTTCAGATTCATTTTAATTTTTTTTAATTAAAAAATCCAATGCCCTATTTAACCACTTGTAGCATTTGAGAGGAAAAAATATATTGTTATACCACCATGCATTCATTTTTCAACTGATACAGACATATTAATATATTGTTATTCTTTTTCTCATCCTACGTGCAAATACATGGAAGCACTTTGCTTCATAAAAATACTCCTTAGGCACAATAATCGTGCCTAGTTTTGAAGTCAAATGGTTCTGCATCTCTGCATTCTGGTCCCACTAAAGATAAAAAATAGCATTTTTAAAGAAAATATAATCTTTTTCCCCAGTATACTCTGGATAAGCTTTGAGCATTAACTCTAAATATCTAAGCTAGCACACTCACGTCTAAGTCTCAAGGGTAAGTACACACACTGTATACATTCTTAAGATAAATTCCTGCAATCGGTCAACAAAAGCACCACTTAACAAGTTACATGGAGGGCCTATTGCAATTCATGTTTCTGAAGCCTTCAAAACTAGCTTTTCAGGTTTGCTGAAACTTTAGGTACCCAAGTTATGTACAAAATTTTACCCAAATATTACTTACATTTCCCACTAATTGTAACTGTTAGAAATATTCTCCAGATATTTAAATATTTCTTAAAATCTACAGAATCATTCAAATAAATTCAGAATACAATTTTTTCATCCCTATTTTTCCACCGTTCAGATGCAATATGAAGGTGATTTTTACTACCCAGCAATATATATATAAAATTACTAAAAATGTACACTAGCACTTTTTTCCTATGGAAAAAAAGGGATGAGAGTGTTACAGGAAATAAAGGGAAATAAAACAAGCAAGGAAAAACAAATCCAAAATATCCCGTTTATGATCAAGGTAGCAACTGACAGCACCAAAAGCTGAAAACTAGTTTCAAACCAGATCTCAGGGTGTTATTTACATGCTGGCCAAAAATGCATTGCATTTGGCACTCATATTTTAATACTTGGGTATTTTAAAACGTTTTCATTTCAACTTCATAAATGATCTGCTTTTTCCTTGGCAATAAAAACATTTTTTTGCAAGTTAGGTCACTTGGCAAAGCACCTGAACCATGGTCAGAGTTCCTGATTTTTAATTCCTAGTTAAGTCATTGCATTTCCTCCTCATTTAAAAAAGACCTAGATTTTTTTAAGTGGTGAAAATAAAGTTGATAGTGCTTTATGAAGACACTGACTACATCTAAGTCAAACCTCAAATCTCAAAAAGTACTTGTTTTATGAAAAACAAGAAAAGGGGGTGGGAGGACATTTTAGACCTGAACAACTTCTCAGAGTTTCTTCTAGAGCGCACTTTCAGAGGGCTAAAACACTAATTTGTCAATCATGGCTAGAGAGGTGATGTACTGGGCCTGTCTTTTGAACATAATTGTTTATTTTAAGCTAGATAGAATAGTAACCTGAGCTTGACTCCCTATATCTAACACTATTCCTCATTTCTAATAAGTATCTCCTCCAGAAGAGACAAGTTCAAGATCAGCACAATGACTTATGGCTTAATTCAGCACTCCCTATTCAAATTTCTGCCATATTTACGGACTCAGAAACCTCAGCCTTTAAGTTCTTGCCCAGTCCACAAAATATGTTGTGATCTCTGAAGTACTGTTTGATACCTCCAAACTATATTCTCTTAGATCAGAATTAAAATTGAATGCACTCACAAATTAAAAAGGCACAACTTTGAAAGACAATATGGATGGATGACTGTGAGCCTAGCACAGTCTGAAGTGAGGCTTTCCCACTCCTTTTTTCCCCAATACAGCAAAACATGGAATCATATATTGAAAAGGGCTTAACGGAAAGACAGAGCTAGGGAGAGACAAGTTACGCTCAGGTTTACTACTTAATTGCTTAATCCCAGGCAAATTTTTGTTCTTGACCTAAATTTTTTACCTGCAAAACATACATAACTTTCATGATGTGGATGAAATTTGATGGCTATCTTTAGAAGTAAAATTAAACAAAACTGGCTTTGTAAAAATCTTCAGGACAAGGTCCACTCTGAGTGATAGGCTGAAATTTCATGTAGGAGTATATTATAAGCAGACACAGAATTGCATAAGAAGGTTCACTCATGAACCAACTGCAATCAATTGTGTTTTGCAAGTACTTTGGAGTTATACATACAAATTTAAATCAACAAAGACAAAGAAAAAACTTAAGACAATAATTCGTATGTTACTAAGTAGCAAATTAGTGGGAAGAAATTCAAATTACTACGCAGAAAGATTGCAGACATCTGAATCATTCCCAGCATGGCTTATAGTTTGTTTTTGTTTCTTTTCTTCTGCTAATAAGCACAATGTGAGATGCCTCATTTAACATCTTCCTAAGAACTAAAATTATTCTCATACTTCTTATAAATTTCCTAAGGAACACTCAGGGATGAATCAAATAGTAAAAAGCAGTATTATGGCACAATGAATTACCATCTGAGGCTACCTTTATATTAGTCCCAGTACAAAGATTTATCACTTGATTTTCAGCTGTATAAACTGTCTCTAGATATTTTCCAATGCAAAACATATCTATGCATCCTTTAACACTACAGTTTTTGTCCTTCAACAGAATTTGTACTCATCTTTTTTCTTTCTCTTTGTTGCTTACCTTTAGCAGCTGCCCATGTCAGTGTTGCAACACATCTGTCTCCATTCAGTTTGTCCTATGAATAAGTTTTTTAACTTACATATTTCTTTTAAAGTCTTATAGCTCAGAAGAATATTCATGTTTCACTTGATTCCTAATGCACTGTGAATGTGCTACAGGACTACAAGTAAAAAAATAAAATTTAAAAAAAGGCAAAATCGTTTTTTGCTTAAGATGGATAGCCACAATGCAAACCCAATGTCAAACACATTCAAAACCAGATGTTTCAACATTTGCACAGAGCAGAAGCATGTTGCAATGAGTCCATGGCTCTCTTACATAAAGCGTAAAGCAAGGTTCAATGTCCAGCAGCAATCAAGACACTTCTATCTTCCTAGTGAAGTTGCTTGCTCTACCTTTCTTGCTTTCTCCTGCAAAGCTGTGAAGCCATGCTACAAGGCAGTTCAGGACATTGATCTCTCTCAAAAGCATAAAAAACAAGCAAGTCTCTTTTTTTCACAGTTAAAAAAGTTCCCTGATTTTGTTTCACTGTATAACCCCAATGTTGCACCAGCACTGCTGAGGAGAAAGAAGACAGCTGGGAATTCATATAGAAGTATTAATTTTCTGCTTGCTAATGATATTCTAGTTTTCATATTTGAAAGAACGTTTCAATATGTTTAACAAATTTCCACTCAGTGTTATTTCCTAGTGAGTTTATTCCTAAAGTCATGTTTGATAACGACTTTTTTGTTTACATTCTCCTTTTCTTCACAGCTCATCTGCATAATTGCTGTTTAACTACAACATTCATGTTCGTTATATTGAAAAACAAAAGAAAAAAAAAACCACGGAATACTAAATTTATTTTCATCAGGGAATTAAATAAGCTTTTTTTTCCTGTAATAGGCCACATATTAGTCATTCTTTTCCACTGAAAAAAGTCATGTCTTTTGTTTCTGTCTCTTACTGTGTCAGTCATAAGGGTTTTGGACACTTGTTTGATGAGATCAGCCTTGGGACCTTCTTTAATGCAAAAAAAAAATGGAACTTGACATGTGTCTTGACCAACAAGCTACAGAGTTTTTCCAAAGCCCAGGCTGATCTCCTGGTGAAATATTTCTTCCTTGGCTAACAGGTCAGTCTTTACTTGGCCAGTAGCAAGCTGAGAACAAATGTCAGAGAATATGTCTGATCGTGCTTCGAAAACAAAAGCCATCTGAAAATTTGACTTCAAGTGTAAATAAAAAATGCATTTTGAAACAAACCATTTTTCCATTTGCCACTACTCTAATGAATACTTTGTATAGGAATTTAAATATTTTCTGCTGTAAAGAAACTTCACTGACGTGATAAACAATGATGAAATATATATACAGAGAGTGATAAAAGAAAGAACTGATCTCTGCATCCTGTTCGACAGGAGTAGCTGGAGCTCTTTTACTTACCCAGAAGCTGTGATTGAAAACAAACACAAAAAAATATGCAATTACTGATTTCAAAACAAGGACATAAAAGCGTGTTTGTTCTGTATTTTATAGGTGCCTTACTAGAGTAAGGCAGAGTTAAGAGTTACCAGAGTGACAGTTTCTACTAATAAACTCATATTCTACATTAATCCAGATGCAATTCACACAATACTTGCTATAGTATCTCATTTATTAATTTATACAAATGTAATCTACAACTCAAATTTTCACAAGGTAGTGTTCTTTCTTCCCTTGTGTTTATCTGAAAAGTACTGAGGGTCTTAAGACACATTTGTTCAAACCTAGGAGACATGTACCAATACCTCCTACTGGGTATTCAAAACCAACAGTAATTAACTGCACTGTATTTGGAATAAATGTCTGCTTTACAGGGGGAGGGGGGGTGACAATGGTGATAATTTGTAATAAAAAGACATCAACTCTATTTATTTTTTCTCATTTATTTGGCTGAGGTAACTGACTGAATTGATCCAAACATTCTTTATGCTAACCTGCTGGATATGGGCTTCTTCCAGCAGAAGGACATGCTTATTTATTCATAGGTACAGGTTTTCAGTATACAGGTCTTGTTAAGGTGACTTGATCCATTTCCTTATCTTGTAACAATAAAATCAGATTGCACATGAAACAAACTGATAACTTGTACTATTAATGGATTTGAGTTTCAAACTTTGACGATTTTGACATTCAATTATTGACATTCAACTAATCTACACCATCTTCAGCCATACTCATCCTCCTGAAGGCTGAGAAACCACTGTGCTCTGTTGCCACAGGGTTGGCCCTACACTCTCAAGCTTCTGCATATGGATGAGAGGGAAGGGGACAGGGTTATTTATTCCTTAGCTGAAGTGGGACAAAGTGATTGTTGATTTATGATTCACCATTATCTTGAGACTTCCTCAAGCATTCCACCAGTATAAAATTAAAACTGAAGACTACCTCTCCAGAGAAATGGTGGCTAAGAAGAGATTTTAATGTGACTAGTTTTAAAAAGTAGATTTTTTTTTTAACCCAGTCAATAGAAGTTTTTTCTTTATTTGCTTAATAATAGCTCATCTCTAGCTCAGGATATCAAATGGACCAGATATCAAAGTACTATATTTCACAGAAAAACTTCATTATATCTTTTTTTCTTTCCAGACTCTCCTTATATATAGCTTCCAGGGATTTCTTTTTTTATTTTTTTTTTTAAACGTGACTTTCATTCTCTATCATCAAATTATCCCACTGTCAGCTTTGTTAGATCCTGATCAGTCTTCCACCCACTGATCTACTACGTAGCTAGCCCCTAGGCTAATGAAATCAGTCCTTGTGGCTCTTATTGTTGTAACACGCAGACAGACTTCAGCAATTGTCACAGCATGTTGATAAACAGCTCCTTAAACATATTGATAGTACCACAAGACTGCTTCCATGTTACAAGTTATATGAAGCAAGAAAACAAATGAAAGCCATAGTTTAACGAGAAAGTTGGACCATAAGTAGAGGTATTCCAATAAGTCATCCCAACTACAACCATGTTCACCATGAGCTCATTGCTGTAATGAAAAGAGAGACTCAAGTTTATTGACAAAAAAGTTAGTGAGATTGAATATTATGTTTCTTCCCATAACTAATCAAAAACCAATAAAAAATTCTGTATAAAAATATGCATCTATTTATAGATATCTATACATTAACTTCACTTTGTTTGCTGTAACTAAATTTACAAGAATGACTTGCATGTTCAGACCCAGTCAGACCAAATCTGTCATGCTAGGTGGTCCATTATCTCTTGAGCTCAAGAAATACAGGTAGTACAACCAGGATACAGTTTCCATTAAAACAAACAAACAAACTAACCAACGAATAAGCCCTACCAAAGGTCGGATTTTTGTTGCAGTTGCTTTTCATTGTGTTTGAACTTCCTTTACAGATATATTGTGAATCATATTGTTTGAAGTTCAGCATAGCATTGTTGCTGCTGTCTTCTTTCCATTGCTCACTCTGGTTCAAAGATGCCTCCACATTTACCCTAGACATTGAGACAAATTCCTTTTGCATCAAATAACAGACCCAAGTCAAGAGGCAAAACGAGCTTCGGTCACATGTGACTTCAAATTGTCCACTTTTGCAATGCAGTTTCAAGTACCAGCTTCAAAAGGCCATTGCCTTTGAATAGATCTTGCTGTAGGCACCTCAAGATTAATAGACTTTTTAATTATCTGCTTCTTAGCAACTATGTTGTTGTTTCTACAAAGTCAACCCTTGTATTGTACTTCTTCCAGGCTTTGGCAGGCTGGCTCACTTCAACGCCAGGGGATCACTGCAGTTATGCAAGTTGCAGCTTGTTGAGGAGCTTCCCTTTCCAAGAGGACTTTGTTTTGGTTTTTGACACAGGCAGGATCTCATGCAAGGCATGATCACAACTTGCAGACTAACCAGGCGGCCTGGAATTACCGCACAAGTGTTAACTTGCAAATGGTACAGGCATGAGAAAGTCAAAGATAGGTTTTCTTGTGTCTCTTCTGGAAAGTAAGAGGCGCATACAATGAAACAGAGTTATTCAGTAAGAAATGCTAGCAGGGCTTGAAGTAGAACACGTTAATGACTTGCATATTTTAGTTCTTCCTTTGAGTTTGTACTTTAGATAGTAAAATGCTATTTCCTTGACCAGTCTGCCTTCACTAGCATAGAATAATCCCTTCAGGAATTGTTCAAGTCATGAGCACCCTTAGAAAACGTTGATTACTTCTATTGAAGTCATAAAATCCCAGGTTTAGTATTTATAGTAAAATAAGAAGAGATGTCCTTTCAGACACAGAAAAGGAGGAACAGAGCATAAGGTAAACTATCCTGCTTAATCACCAGAAATGGGTTTGGTTTCTAAAGAGCAAGATCACACTTCCTCTGCTTCCACTTTTGTGGCTCCACGCTTTGAAATGTGAAAACTGGCCCATTTGAAACAGCCCATTAACTACCATTGTTCAAGGAGTACCACTCCAGCTGAACTCATAAAGAGAGGCTCCTAGAGGTTTATTTTCTGATATTCTCAGATCCCAAATGTTTGAACTGGATTCGGAGACGACATAGGAAGACCCAGCCCCTGCTGCCTCTATGCCTTGGTTTCTTTTTAACTCAAAAAAAGTTTTATGGTACAGTCACAGAAACAGCTGAAACGACAGCGTTCAGGGGCTGGCAGGGGCTGAAGAAAATCATCTGTAGGAGGACAGAAATATGACTGCTGTCAAGGATCTGACTCACTGGTACAGGTGTATTTTGGAAATCACACCTGTTCAAGAAAAGAAAGCATGCTGCCGCTTAGATGGGGTAAGTTTAAAAAGAGGTAAAAACTAATATACTATTTGTATAGCACAG
Organism: Urocolius indicus; assembly: GCA_013401255.1. Classification (NCBI taxonomy): domain Eukaryota; kingdom Metazoa; phylum Chordata; class Aves; order Coliiformes; family Coliidae; genus Urocolius; species Urocolius indicus. The sequence goes on from WBNH01012625.1 coordinate 84,431, forward strand.
TATTTTTATTACGAGTTAAGCCTACAACACAGGAAGGAAATGCTTACATTAAAAGTGTTAAACAACAAACAAAAGCTTTTAATCATAAATGCGGTCATCATGCAGACTGCTTACATTTAAATCTGCAGGCCACACAGGAATTTGAGAATACACGAGAAGACATTTTGCGTTATCTTAATATCAATTGTACCTGAACTCTAATTGCAAACTTAGAGTAGTGATTTTCCTCCATATTTTTAACACAAACTTTCAGTCATTTTCATTAAGGCAAGAAAGAACCAACACAGCAGTAGACACATCATGCAGCAAATTACCTGATGATTTTACAAGTGAAAAATATGGAACTGGCTACTGTAATAGCTACCTGTAGTTAGAGAAGGTATAAGCATTCATCATCAAGAAGCCCGTGTGCACTTCCAATTTTTTTCATAGATCTAATCAGGATTTGATAAAATAATTAATAAAACCATAATAAAATGCTGCAGTAGAGTTAACAATATTTTTTGTGTAATAACTGCTAGCTAGCACATCCTAGGCAACCACTTGCAGGAAATTCTTCTTTAAATGCTATATAAACACTATTCTCCTCCACATAGGATTTTCTATGATGGGTAAAATAACTAAGTGGAGTCCTGTAACATCTATAAATATTTATGAAAATAAATGAGGAACTGGATTTACTAGTACAAAAATAGGCATCAAGACCTTTAAGTGGTGAGCTACACTTGGAAAATATTCAGTGTTACTGCACTTGGCACAGATTGCCCAGAAAAATGGCAATTGGCAAAGTCAAGATTTTATAGAGAAGCACCCGAATCCCATTACAATAAACTACAAAGTACTGTATTTGGTAAGAGCTTTTTGAATATATAGATCTGCTCCTTTAGATTACCAGAGGAGATGTGAAAGCTAGTATGTCAGACAGCTTGAATGACGCCAGACAAGGCTGGCAAGATGAACAGAGGCTTTAATTTAATTAGCCTGCCAGCACCTGGCCAAACAAAGGTGTGGCCAGGCTGAATCAACTTCATATACTAAACCAGATGCTTTTCTTAATTTTGAAATGTCTAAAGCTGGCATTTAAATATCTCAAACTATCAAATATTTATATGTCTGTGAAAACAATATGAAAGATTTTTGTCAAACCTTCAAAGCAGATGAAGGTTCGGCCTTGTCTAGTTCTGCTTATATTTGTCAGTCATTATGAAGATCTAGGGGTCTTTCCATAACAATGTGATGATTTGATTTTTTAATTCCAATGCTGAATGTGATGCAAAATCATAACAAGAAATGGCTCTTCTCACAGAATCAGCAGCTTAGAGACACACTGGTGCCATTTAGAAATTCATTAATTCCTGTATGATCAGGAGCAGATCCTAACTACTGAAAGGAAACAATTCTCAACATGTTACCACAAAATTACAATTGAATTAAGCATTTTTCTCCAAGGAAGGAATCTGTTGAAGGGGGTTAAAATTAGTGAAGGCAGATATTAAAAAAAATACGTCAAGAAAAATTTATGTGTAAGAATAAACCAAAGAATGAGCAATATTGGACTTTTATGGTTGGACTGATGATCTTAAAGGTCTTTTCCAGCTTAATTGATTCTATAATTTCTGCACTCCAAAAGCTGTAGGCTCAAGGGTTGCTAGAGTATTTTCAACAACACAAGTGTTTGTGTTAAATTGCTCTACACAAATCAGATTTAAAAGATAATGTGTACACCTTAATATTTAATTAATCTAATTCAATGTCATTGCATAAAGAATGCCCATCATGAAACTATGAAGTAAAAAAAAACCATGAAGCCATTCAAAAGCAGAGCTCAAGAAATAACTATAATATTTATTATGACAGGATAAGGCTATGTTAAAGTTACTACTAGAGTCTTTATTTTTGTTAGGTGATGTTGGACCTTAAATGAAAGGGAAAGTAAAAAAAAACAACGGTGGGAGAGATATGTGCCTACTTGCAGCAGCATTAAAGGTTTTTTTTAAATGGTATCTTATATTGTCTCAATCTGCCATATTTAGCATATTTTACTTCTTTCTAATTTATCTATAAGTAATTATTGGAACAATATTGGAAACATCAGAGAGATAATCACACCTACTCCTCCATAACAGTGGCTCTTTCCATGATGAGCTTCCTTAAAATGAAAGCTGTGGACAAGTTGAAACTTCCCAATACTATCTGAAATGCACAGTCATTTCTATCGCACTGTAGAAAGTTGTATTTTAAAATATATTCCTTCTTTCTGCAATGAAAATATTTTTTAAGGGACGACAAGAAAAACAAATAAATAAATCCTAATTCTCTGCCTTATCTCAAGGAATCAAAGCAGTACCATCCCACCATTACTGTCCCTCCCCCTGCCCCCGTCCCAAAAAAACACCACCAAAACACCCACAAACCTTCACTTTTGAAAGAAAAAAAAACATGTCCAGATATCAAATCAGAGTTTAATTAAAAAAAAAGTTTTAAGGTACATTCCATGATGAGGTCAAATCAGGCTTGTTTCCACAACATTTGGAAATATATGCTGCTTTCTAAAACTCATTATACACTGGAAATCTGCACCAAAAGCAATCAGAATAAATTTAATCATAGAATCGTTTTGGTTNACCCACAAACCTTCACTTTTGAAGGAAAAAAAACATGTCCAGATATCAAATCAGAGTTTAATTGAAAAAAAAGTTTTAAGGTACATTCTATGATGAGATCAAATCAGGCTTTAGTTTGGGCACATTGCTTCAAACAGCAACAACATGACATTTGGAAATATATGCTGCTTTCTAAAACTCATTATACACTGGAAATCTGCACCAAAAGCAATCAGAATAAATTTAATCATAGAATCGTTTTGGTTGGAAAAGAACTTTAAGATCATCAATTTGTACTGCTGACCTAATACTGTCAAGCCCACCACTAAAATACAACCCTCAGCACCTCATCTGCACGGCTTTTCAATATGTCTTCAGTTAATAAAACACTGCACAATACAGAAGAGAATAGATCTTCCTGTCTGTCATTTCAGTACCATCCTGCCTGGCCATACAGATTGGAGTTTATGTTTTCTGGATTCCCAGTGCCCTTTTTTTTAAATGGAATAATTTATTGTATTGCAAAGTTGTTACACAAAGCTACAAATCAGCCTCTGCATTATTTTAAAACAGGTGCACATGAAATTGTGATTCAACAAAATATTAGGCCATAAATCTCTTCTTAACCAAATAAAATCTATGGCATCTGTTTAGTCTAATTTATTCTTCCACTTAAATGAGAGTTGGAAGAGAAACAGGTTCATCTTTTTGTGTAATTATTCTGTTGATCTGAAGTTTGAAGCTAATTGTGCAAAGTGTTGTAGTAATTATTTTGATGTAAAAGAGGTTTCAATCTGTCTGAGATACATTATGAAAAAATGCTTGAATTTGCTTTAAAAACCACTTTAATTTTATTGCCTTACAGTAGGCTACAAGTTTAAAGCTCTTAAGTAACCTGTAGAGATGGTTTCATTTATTCAAACAGAAATTTAAATTTTTAATTTTATGAAAATGACAGTTTCATGTCAAACAAAACTTGAGTCAGTGGGCTTCAAAAGGATGAAGTGGTGCAGAGGAGTTCTGCCACATTAGACAGCTTTGAACCACAGCATACATTTGCAATTAATGCTTTTTTTTTCCTTATAGTCTATCCTGTTTCTCAGAAAGACAGCACTGTAGCATAAGGAAAGCAGAGACAAAAACCTGGTAGCATTGCCAGTATGACACTGGCAACCAAAATAGGATGCAAAAATGCAAGAGCAGCCCTGAAACCATGGCAGCCTCTGAAGCACCACTGGTTGCCTGTCTCCAGCTGAAGTGATGATCAATTCAAGGCTACACATGGGCACCTAAATCACTTGCAACTCAGTCTGCAGTTCAAAACTATCTTATCATAGATGACAATATGAGTAAAATGCCTGTCTCTACTGCAGTCATAGGTAACAGCAAAATCAGCTGTATGTCCCCCAGTGCTTCAGTGGTTTCAAGACAGTGGAGTATGGGGTTGTGTTGCAACTAACATAGCTGAACCTGAATATGAGAGACCACTTGCAAATATAAAAAAATAATCTGGTCATGCTTGTAGACAAGATATTGATGAGATTTGACACCAAGCTATTCAGTTATTAATATTTTGCACTTTTAAGAAAATCACAAGTACTTTAATAAGACTCAATGTTCTTTAATGGGGCACTTAAACATATCACTGTTACTCATGTCCAGGTCAAATGCAGTTCTGTTACAGAGACTGGACAGACAGTACAACTGTACCAGAGGTGTGGTGAATAGTGGCAATAATAGCAGAATAAGAAGTTGCCAACTTAGAAGAAACTGGAGAAAGCCTGCCAAGTTCCTACACCGACAAACTGAAACCATCCAGACTTCAGCCTGTAAGGGCACAAGGGGCTCTGGACTCAAGGGTGTCAGACAGACCCCACTTCAGACCCCCATGCAGGAGGACCCAGTTTCTCCCTTAGCACAGAAGCATCAAGTGCCTTCTGTTCTCATTAAAAGTGAAACTACTTAAGAGGGAGACATGGGTATTTTAATTTATAATTGCTACTGGCATTAAAAGGAAGGGATACTGAAATTCTGATTCCAATTCCTCTTCAGGCAGATATATTGCATGCTTCACTCCTGTCATGGTTTGGCCCAGCTAGCACAGCAGCACCAGGACAGTCTCTCGCTCGGTGCCCCCATTCACCTCCACCTTCGTTAGGATGATGGAGGCCCCAGCAAAGTGGGAGTAAAAAGATAAGCAAGGTTGTTGTGGATTAAGACAAGGGCAGGGAGGGCTCACTGCCAATTACGGTTCCAGGCAAAACAAACTCCAGTACTAGACTTAGAGAGGAAAGTAGGAAAGTTTATTCTACAAGGAACAGAATGGAATAAAAAGCAAGAAGGGAGTAGGATGATGAGAAAATTACAACCGGCACTTTAAGATCTCCCTCCCCCATCCCTCCTTTCTTCCCAGGCCCAGCTCACTGCACCCGATATCTCTACCTCCTCCCCCCACAACGGCTCAG
>WBNH01012625.1:89835-153088 GCA_013401255.1 Urocolius indicus
CTGATGCGGAGTCTTTAAAGACTTGAAAATAAATCTCAGCTTCACCAGTTCTCTCCACAGAATGCAGAGGAGTCTCTGCTCTGGTACATCTCCTCCTTTCTTTCATCACTGACCTTGGAGTCCACATGGTTGTTTCTCTCACTGTTCCTACTCCTTGCACCACCACCAGCCAGAAGAAGAGACAGAAGAAGGAAGAAGCAGGAAGAAAATGGAGGAAAAAAACTCCTCTTCTGGCTTCTTCTTAAAAAGTGATCGTGGAGGCGTCTAATTGGCTCAGCCCCAGACATTGGTCTGGCTCAGAGCTGGGGAGAGTTGCAAACAGCTTCTTACAGGCGCCATCTTTTACAGCCCCTTCCCCCTTACCAGAAAAGGCTGTCATGTCAAATCATGACAACTCCCAAGCCCATGATGTGGTAATTTGCAAGGCTACTCCATTATTGATTCTAATGTTTTCAGTTAAAATAAGGCCCATATAAGATTTTATCTCTTTAACTGATTTCTCAGGCAACTTCCTCTTGAATGCTCCACATCACAGAATGAGTAAATACTAGCTTAAGAAAAGACTTCTGACCAAGTCTTTTGCTGTGACATGCACATGATAGTCTCTTCAACTATATTAAACAAACAGAAAGGAAATATATAGCTAAAAAAAGAGGAGGAGGGTGGGGGAACCAGTATCCCCCAAGGCTGCAAGCTGTGCCAACATATATGAAAGCATACACTATAGAAAAATATCATGACTATATGCTTAGTACGGCTACGTGGTCAGGCAATTTGCAGATTATAAGAGTAATTATTAGAAGATTATTGGTATATATTTTTATGTGTTATATTGGATAAACTTAAAGATAAAATCTGCCTCAAAAAATACACAATCTCTTTCTAGACTTTGTATGCCAACACAGGAGGCGAAAAGAAACATAGCAATTTCAGCAATAAAGCTTACTTCTGGTGGTTTTGATGCCTGTTGGAAGGCTGTGTGGATCAAAGTAAGAGAACAGCATAAAAATATGGTGACATTAAAAATATACATATATGTGGCAGCAGTGCCAAGACACCACTGTTGGGATTATATTGTCTCATTGTGTCAGCAGTTAAATAACTGTCTCGAAGAGAAAATAGTCTTGCTGTTGGAACAGGTATGCATAAAAGCATCCTATTCTCTAACATCCTTGCCCTAGGAGAATTCCATGTGAGAGTGTAATACATATTTAGTACAGAACGACTAGCAATGCTGCCTTCTATAACATCATTGACACAGTTGAGGTAGGTGCTGTCACAAGAGACTTAGTCTTCTATTCATAAAATTTTTCCTTAAAAATTCTAAACATGGCAAAATTTATTAGCAATTTGTGATCATTGCTGTGATCTGTAACTGCTTTACAGTACCTAGCACCAGAGTAAGAGAAAAAGATATCTACTGAAGATTTCCATGTCATAGCTCCCCTTTTCAGGTGCTACGCTAACCAACATGCACAGGCTGCAAAATCTTAGTGTTTTACTTCTGTTATTAACTTTCCATTTTATTTTCAAGATTGTACAGCAATCAGCTTCCTTACGAAGATTTTGTCTTCATTACTGCCACAACTCCATGTTTTGTTGAAAGTACTCTAGAAATTGTACCAGCTTAAACATAAAATACTGAAGTGAAATGTCTCTGTCAAAGATAACATTACCATTTGACTAATCTAAGAGGCTAGAGTTTGCACAAAATAGGCTTTCAAGTTTTACATAAAATACTACACCTAAAAACATTACACCTAAAAGTAAGATGAGGGCACAGCACACACAGATTTTTCATATTTAAAAGTTTGAATTTACGTGGGTATTTGTCCAAAGTGATAGTAATAAAAGTATTCCTGTGCAGAGTTCTCCAAAAGCATCCTACCTTTAACAACCCCAGCCTTCCCTCAGTTCCCCAGAACCTACAATGAATGCACATGACATAACCACATATATCCATCCACATTCAAGAGATCAAGTGGGGTGTACAAGGGGTTTCTATTATTTCATTCCTCCTAACAGGTACCTCCATGAGCAGCCTCCACAGATACTTGCTACACAAGCTCCTCAGTCCAAAAGGCTTAAATTTCGAGGGCATTTGGAATTTGAATGGCAATCTTCATCTAGTCATGATGCTCAAAGGGAGTACCAAGAGCCTGGAAAGAATATGATACCCTTTTTATATTAAAGCTTTTCAGCTCACAGAAAATGCAGGGCCTTTCTTTTATTATATTAAATCTGGACATGCTTACGCTATATAACATTTTACCTCACAATTAGCTACATTCACTTTAACCCAGCAAATTTAAGAAAAATAAGTTACTCTTTACAAACAAGAGTATCAAGATCTCAATTGCCAAGTTTTCCTTCTGTAGTGACTCCCCATAAAGCCAGAAAACTGAGGAAAAAAGCCATCAGCTTCTGTCTGTGATGTGCATACAGATCTAACTGATATTTTTAAGTACTGTTTTTATGACTAGCTTGCTATTCACAAGGCTTCTTTAAAAGCCCTGTAAAAAACTTAATTGCCTTAGAATCCACATCTCCTCCCATCCAGCTCCCAGGTAAACAGCCAAAGCGATGGTACCAAACAAGCTGCTGAAGAACCAAAAGTACAGAAAAGGGCATTTCTCTGAGAAATGCCCTCTTAACCTTGCAAGAGCAAAGAAGCAACTTCTGTGACCCACTATGCAAATATTTAAAGAGGAAAGGAACTGTTTTTCAAAACTTATCAGAGAAGTTCAAACTGTAAAATGAAACAACTGTAAAATATGCTCTACAAGTAAATAGGTGTAGATACTTAAGACACTAGTCAACCAACACTGCTCCCTATGAACTTGGCCCTTATGAAGAAGAGAATTATCTTCCCATTAGAGACAACTGCAGAGGTCTTCCACTAGCTTCAGTTGTGGCTGGCACATTTAATCAACATTAGGTAAGATTAAGAGCAGAAGCTAGAAATCACTGTGTTCCTGCTAAAGCAGTCAATTGAAAACACATAAGCAATGCCAATATTCGACACATAGACAAAAGCCAAGGTATAAAAGTAAAGTAAATGTTAGTGTTATCCATGCTCACTCACGAGAGTAAACCCAGTTGCAGAATGCTGATTTCAAACACCTTTACATCTGTTAACTTTTGAGCACATTTGTTATTGAGAAAAAATGCTTTTCTTTTTTTGTGTTGCAGCTACATATTGCAAAATTACAGTCCAATTTGGATTGTAGCAAGCAGTAACAAAATGAAGTAGTTAGTTTTACATTTAACTGCAGGCTATATGGAGTCAGCAAGCATTGCTTAAATGGATTTGGTGGTTTAGGTATTTATGAACTTATTTTTTAAAATATACAAACTAAAGCTTTTGAAACGTAAATAAAATCTCCAAAGCCCTTAGCTTTTATAAAAGGTAAAAACAATACTGGACTAAGACACATATATAAACAAATAAACCCTTCAAGGCAGTTTAATACAAGGAAGTAACTAAGATTGTAGTTCTACTATATCTGGTAAAGTTACAGCTCTAGTAAATGTAGTTTGAGGCCTACACTTATCATAACAAGTGGCATAGCTCAGGTTTTTAAAATATTACCTTAGTGGGGCATCCTTAGCTTGACCAGGTTGAGATCTGTTGTGCTGAATAACTACATAGTTCTCCTTAAGTGTTATAATAGAGATATTTTAATAGCAATATATTATTGAACAATAAAACAGGGAATGGGGATAATTTATTTAGTCATCCCTTTCTGAGAAGTCACAATCCACTTGATCCACCTGACCAACAGTTAACCCAGTGCTCGTGGCACTAAGTAGTTACCTGTTGTGGACACGAGCAACTCACCAGCCATTTGGATTGTTAGAGCTAAAAATAGCATTAATAATATTGATTTAGAGGCTAGTTCATGCAAAACTATTTAGCATTGTTGAGTTCTCTAATTGAAAATGTAGCCAATTATGCTGAAAGCCAATTCCAACAGTGAAAAAATTTGCTAGGAAATGCCTTACTGTCTGAATGGGATATTACTTAAAATATTGTCTATTTTCCCCTATTCTTCTTGTAGCACTCCTACCGTCTGCATTTCCATGCAGCAGTTTAAGGATCCCTATGAGTAGCCCTAGGAATTTTAGAAACTTTGAGGAATCAATTTTTTTACTCCAGAACAAGCAAGTCACAAGCCTTGCAGATGTTTATATAATCCAGGTGGCAAAGCTACGAAACATGCCCTGCATGGGTATTCATGACAAATGTGGTACTATGTCCCGAGGTATTATTGCACATGCAACATCAAGCTTTTAAAAGTCAATTGAGCTTCATAAAACCTAGTTACATTTTTTGTCTTTCTTTACAAAACACAAAGGAATCCCTAAGATTCGCTGTGATCTTGTAGTATTGAACATATTACTATTCAAAATTATATACTCCTGAGGGTTAACTATTAGCCTCTGAGCCCAAGTGTCCGATGTTCTTGGCAATGCTCTTCATCTTGGTTGTCTACTGTCTTTTACATAGCAACAGAAAAACACATTCCTTCCAAAAAAAAAAAAATATCTAAAACCAGAGGGGGAAGGCGGGGAAGAATATGACAGCGCAGGATAAATGATACATAGGAACTGGCATTCCACTATAAATGTAGCTTTAAAACTTCATCATGAAGAGAAGCTAGTCTTTATGTTAATCTAGAGAGGCCCTACTGCTGAAGTTTATCTTGATCATTGCACTTTATGGTCTCTTCTCATTGAAATTTCATTAAGTGGTAAATGTTAATACAAAAGTACAAGTTTCCAAGTATTCTTAGACCTTGAAAACAAAGGGAGGGTTCTCAGATTTTCCCCTTCATATTTTACAACAGAAATTTTTACTGTAGGAAATAAGTCACAAACTTCTGAAAGACCAAATAATTGAGCCTGTCATTTTGTAACAAGTATTTAGATCCCATTTGGAGGTGGCTTTAGAGAACATTACATGTAAGTTCAAACAAAACCTAACCTCTGAAAGAAGGATGGCAACTGCTTCATATCAAAAGCATGCTGAGAGCATGGAAATTATTTTCAGCCTACAATGATATTAGTAAGCAGCTCTAGCTGTCCACTAGGCCATCCAAATAGAGTTAGAAGTCAAATTGAGTTTTTTAAGAGTCGATTTCAATTAACAAATAAATTTAAAAGGTTTAAGAAAGGCACACCTAAACAGGACTGTTTTTAGGCAATGACAACTGAGAGGAAAAAATCATCTTAGAAGAATGATAATAGTAATGTCTTCCCAAGAACATTTTATGAGAACAACCAACACTTCTCAGAAGCTGTAGCTGTTCAGTGTCCTAAGAACAGGGCTCTTCTATTAGGATTGCTTTTGATTGAAGTTGAAGGAAGAGATTAAATGTAACTATGGTATTAAAGGATTTACAAAAAGAAAGGCCCAGCAAAGCTTGTATATTCTGGTAGAATACCTCACCATTCAGAGAATGTGAAGGCACAACATTGAACTCCTATAGACAATTATTTTCTTGATAAATCAAGTGTATTTGATATGATCTAAGACACATATGGATAAAGATTTAAAAATAACTTCAAAACTATAATTGGTGAGGCTAAAAAAATATGAAGCAGAAACACTCACAGAAGCGTTTCAGCATAAATTTAAATGTGGGACATTCACCTGCATCAAATCGTAAGATCATTAAACTGTAGACAGTCACCTTGCAATTTAATTATAGTTTCTCACATTTGTGCTCCAATTTAGCTTTCTATATTGGAATCTCCAATATATACTGGAATCTCTGATATATTGGAAGGTGCTTAGACTACTATTTCATTCAGTTTCACTTCATAACAATTTTCAAAATATACTTAAAATCTTCTTAGGTAAGCATCTGACTGTCCAAGAACAAACCTCTTTGGACAAGCATCCTTGAAACAGTTTATAGAGAATCTCTCATTAATGTTCAGGACTAAACTACAAGAGACATAATTGTTCATTTTCTATAACTCACAAGCATTGTTACGATAGCAACACAAACTGCTTATAGGAAAAGAGAAATTAGGAAGATTCATTAAAACTTTTGAGCAGTTTCAAGAAACATGCCTGCAGAAAACTATGGGAGTCAACTTCCCATGGACCTCCTGCTCCTTAAGTCAGCTGTCGCATCTCATCCTTCCAGCCTTGGGAACTTCTGATTTAGGACAATGCCCAGTTAGCAACATAGGTGGCTAACAGAAATATTAAGACTATTCTCTGGCTTAAAACAACTTTTCCTTTGCTCTAACCCTACTTGCACACCTGGGTTAAAAAGCCACCAAGATTTGGTGCACTGAGATCTGAATTTTTTTGTCAAAATAAAAACACAGTAAGTAGTTTTATATATATACACATATATAGTGTTTTAGCATTACATCTCCACTAAAATTTTTACAAATATCTAAATGGTGCGTGTCAGGAGGTTGAGACATCCTTTTTTTCTATGGTATCTACCAACAGGACAAGGGGTAATAGGATGAAGCTGGAACACAAGAAGTTCCATTTAAACGTTAAAAAAGCCTTTTTATACTGTGAGAGTGAGGGAGCCCTGGCACAGGCTGCTCAGGGAGGGTGTGGAGTCTCCTTCCTTGAAGGTCTTCAAGACCACCTGGACACGTTCCTATGCGACCTGATCTAGGTGGACCTGCTTCTGCAGGGAGTTGGACTAGATGATCTCTAAAGATCCCTTCCAACCTACGATTCTGATTCTATGAAAGGAACACAGCAATGTTAATTCAGGTTAGCATGTATCTTTTTAGTTCTGAACTGAAAATCACCCCTCATTTTAAACTAATTTGCTTTTAAAAAGCTCTCTAGAATTATCCTCTCTCCCAGCTCTTTCAGCTAGAACTTAGTTAGAATTGAACCCATTAGACACTTTTGACTGCATAATTATGGCTAACCTTGCAATTTGATTATGAAGTCAACTAATAAGCCTGCACATAGACAACAAATTAAGTTAAATGGAGAAATAACAATAGCCTAAGAAGGCGTACAGTGGAGTCATTTTACAAACCTATTTAATTGAAAAAACTACTTTGTGAATGCAATTCTCCTTACACAAAATTAGTTTGTTAAACCAGCATCATTTTAGAGCTAAGATTCAATGACTGGTGAGTTGACAACCCTGTACAATTTACAGCAAGCTGTCTGCCATCTGCCCAATATTAATCATTTTATTCTGCAAATTTGGAATAAGGCAATGCTGTTGCAAGTGACAGTCAACTCCCTTACATGTTTGCTGAGTAACACAGCAGGGCACTCTTATGTAGAAGAAAAAGCTTGATATTTGAAAACAAAGTTAAAGCCAAGGGAACAAGACTGCATCCATCTGACTAGTTTTCTAGTCCAAATAGTGCAGATTTTTTTTTAAATGTCTTTATAACCATCAGATTTACAAACACATGGAATAAGCAAGGGAGTTATTACACAGCAAGGATCAAGGATACAGCCTGCAAATTCATGATATTATGCATTTATGTTTCTGGAAAGATAAGATTTTATAAGAATCTCACTTTGAAATTTTTAGAAATTTAGAAAATCTCATTTAGAAATTTTCAAGGCTTAGCTCAGGCAGAGAGATCGCAAACATGAGAATAATTTTCCACAAACAGAAAGTAAATAAAATCCTATTTTAAAAAAGTCCTAGGAACTAGCTAGAGATTCTTGAGTACTGTGATTAACAGCAACCCTGGCGGATTCTGCAGGATTGTAATTAAACGAAAAAATAAAGTCTTCATGCAAGACTATGGCCCCGATTCACACTCCTCAAAATGCCTCAAAAATATTTCAGCTGTTACAGCATGGCTGACCCCTCTCAACACTGGACACACCAGTTCCTTGTTCTCTCAGGACATGAAGGCCTTACCCAGCTGTGGTCTTGTCCAAGAATTTTCTGAGGTATTCTGGGAACCAAGTTGGAGGGTCACTATGTGACAGGATCTCCATTTCAACATCCTTTTCTCAGGGGCCAACACAAAACTAGTACCATACAGAGAGAGCAACCTGATCTTCTTGAATCCAGTCAAGGCTCCAAGAAAGTCCAGCAACAAAGCGATGGCCTTTCCAAGAGGTCACTTTTAAAGATTCACACAGCCATACAATGCACAATATGGGGCAGAGATGTTACTTGTGATGTTGAGATAGCTTGTACTCACCAACACTTCATATTAAAAAAGCACAGTGAACAAATTGGAAGCAACTAAACTGAGAAAGACAACATCAACAAGCTGGGACACAGTCTTAAAAGACACTCTCCCCACTCAAGATCAATTTTCAAACTATTTGTTTTTATTTCTACAGTACACATAAATACCAGATAGCTAGAGATTTAAACATGGCTACCAACCTGTATAAAGGTTTTCTAGTTATCCAAGAATACAAGACTTTTTGCTACTGTAGCTGAGAAACATTAAAATTATGTATCTCAGATACAACTGTCATAGTTGCATAATGAAAGGCCACAAAATTAGATACCAAGTTTGCTTTTCTGAATCTTGTTTCACACAATCTGTTTCATGTTCATTTATTTTCTTGTTGACAGTTGAGGTCAGTGCAAGAGCAGTAAGTCATATCTCACACTTTGGGAGTTTATGCAATACCTGGCAATTGGACAATATTTCTGACATCTGGGAAATAACTCGCAATAAAAGCTGGCGAAATGAGGCCATCCTGAGTTATAAACACAAGTCTAATGATATCTTCCAGCTTTGCAAATCACTTTTTATAGAGTGGAAACTATGCAATTATGTGCACAGTTTCAATTGTTGTTACCAAGTCTTTACTATACACAACTCTTAATTAATCGATGAAACAAACCATCAGTTTACAAGACGCTCTAAACACTTGAACAAGTTACAATACTAGAAAAACATTTAAAGAAAATGAATAATGAAACCTTGTATCTCTCTCACACACAAAGTAAAACAAACCATTGAGAGAGTCAGTTCTAAAGATCCAGCTCTGCATATTTTAGAATTTCTAGAAACCAGCAGCTGAATATTTTTCTGTTACAACAACAGACACATACACGCAGCCATTTTTAACTGTGAAGTTATCGATTGTTTTGGGTAAAGAATCTACATAGAATCATAGAATGAATCATAGAATGGTAGGGGTTGGAAGGGACCTTTAGAGATCATCTAGTTCAACCTCCCTGCTCAAGCAGGTCCACCTAGATAAAGTCGCACAGAAGTGCATCCAGATGGTCTTGAAGACCTCCAAGGAAGGAGACTCCACAACCTTCCTGGGCAGTCTGTGCCAGGGTTCCCTCATTTTCACAGTAAAATAGTTTTTTTCTTATGTATATGCAGGCTATACTATACTGTACACTCTTCTTGGATTTCTACTCAGTTCGATTCCTTGAAAAAAATGCCCTGAACACATTTGCAGTTTGAAGCTATCTGAAGGAAAGCTATCCAACAAGCCTGCCTGCTTTGCAAGAAGCTCAGCAGACCACTCTAAGAAAGTGTCATGCTATCTTGGCAGCTGTCACACACCAACAGTGGCAAAGCATTATCACTTTTCCACATGGAAGCAAGCTATATTTCTACTCTTGATGACTCAGGAGTGACACCATCTTGTGTGTAATCACATCAAGCAATGACACCACACTGAACCTCACTCCAACACTGCATTCAGTTATCAACCATGCAAAAATAAAACATAAGGGAGGTAGTACCCATAATGTGCTTAGCTCGCCACTTTTTCAGATTGAATCTAGGCTTCTTGGGATCTCAGTGTGCCCTTTTCAATATTTTTTTTCAGGAACAGGGATCCTGGAACAGAGCTGTCACTGCACTCTCCTCCCAACTCTTACATGCTACAGCTCTGAAGACTGAAGTATGGCTATCTAAGGGTACAGCTGTTGAGTGAACCTCATTTTGCAACTCTTCAAGGAGATATTTCATCATCTTGAACATCATGGATACGTGCTGCTCTCTTCATAACCCACATCCTGCTAGCAGAACAGCTCCAGCCTCTGCTCACGCACAAGCAACAGTGCCAATTCCTCAGTGCCCTAGGTGGATTTTCTGGGAAGCCAGAAGAAGTTGAAGAACTGAGTGGAAAATTAGATATACAATAAAAAAAGTGGGCCTATTGTGGAGACTGAAGGTTCAGAAAAGAACTTAACAAGGGGCAAGGGCAAGAACAGCAGAACTGCTGCTAGAAGACTCATTTGATAGCAAGTATAACGGTGCACATTGTCATTTGGCTCCTTCAACAGCATAAGAAGCCTTCTCTGATTGTCATTGTAGATCCATAACTCAAGAACCATACATTTGTGCACACATTCAGGATAAGCTGCAATAATTCATTTGGAGCCTATGCATTGATTTGGATACCTGTATGACGAATATATGCAGCCAGACAAGACCTTCTTTTGGGTTCACCCCAAACTAAAACATTTTATGCATGCTTGCACCATCACAGTCCAAACTCTGCTCCCTGTCACACTTTTTACTTCTGTACAAGAAGCACACATAAAGACATAGATACATAAATAAGAATGGAATTTTGTTTTCTTTACTGCAGTTATTTAATACCTTTATTAAGGCAATAATAGCCAGCACAGATGACCAAGAGGTTGGCCTGTTTTGTCATCTGAATAGATGAATAAAGTAACCTACAGGGTCCTTAACTCATGCATAGGTCATTCTGTATATATATTCTATGCTTCAAGGGTCGGAGAGTTGGGGACACCTTGTGATAAATTAGTGTTTTCATACTGAGGAACTGACCACTCTCTTCCTGAAAGCCTTCAATGACTCAAAATGATCAGAGAGTTCCAAGATAAGCCACAGATCACCAAAGCCTTAAGAAATTAGTGTGTTCGTGCAATGAGAGTGCCAGATTCGGTAACATAGCCTCTTTATTTTGCATTCCTTGAATTCCAAATCAAGATGCTGTACAGTAGATGGAGATATTCATATGACTTGGTCTGAAGTTATAGCTTTATTTGCTCCATAGCACTCATACCAACTGAATCCCCAGAGTTACATATTTAAGGATTCCTCCTTCTTCTAACCCTTTCTTGACAACGCATTTGTACATCATGGAACAAAAGCAGTTGTTTTTTTATCTCCCCACTGCTAAACCTCCCTGTCCCTAACAAATTCAAGACATGGTGCCTTTCCACAACAATCAAGTAGTGACTTCATTTTTAATTCAGTATTGTACGGATAAAAATTGTGGAAGCTCATGATCTGGAAAGCTACTCTAGGAAGTTATGTTTCTCTTGATGTATCTACAAATACAAAATCCTAAAAAGTATCTAACTTCTAACTTTCTAACTTAAGCATTACATTAGTTCCAAGGTATATTTGGAATAAACAAATTGTTATCAAAGAGTTCTTTTTTTTTTTTTTTTGTCCCCAACATACTTAAAAGCAAAGATATGTTTCAAGATATCTCTCAATATTCTTCAGTTAGGTGGGTGACTCCATTGAGCATAGATAACTATTAATTTCCAAATCTTAAAAACAAAAATTTAAAATAACTGAATATTTTTTCTGTAGAAAAAGAAAATAAAATTCATCTATTTCCCCAAAACTTACTGCTGTTTTAAACTACTCAGGAACTACAGCCATAAGAGAACAGGTAAAAGCTTTTCCAGACCAACTTGATCTGTCTTGCCTAGTTTGCTTTTTAATTAGCTTCAGCTGTGTTTGAATACAGATTTCATTATGCCAAGAGGATCTTTTTGTTCCTGTTTTGCTCATTTTTTGCATGGGAGTTTCCTGACAATAATTTTATTCTCTCATCTATTGTAAGAATTCTGCCATCTCAGATACCTTTCCTACAATTGAGTTAGACCTCTGCTACAATTACTGAATTTTAAAATCAGGGCACAACTCCTCACTCTCCAACTGTAAAATATCCTGCTTCTACACACAGGCAAGACCTATTAATGCATGCACAACAGAAGATCTACTTTTTTCCAAGAAAACTACGAAATAGTAGTAAGTTTGCATTATTAGTGTGTAGCATTAAGTTTTTATTGGACTGTAAAACTGAAAGCCATCCTTCACCTTTAGTCTTCAGATTCCAAACACAACTTTCGATTCATCCTTTGTCACCTTAAGAAGTAACAGAAAGACCCATTTTCCCCTGTTTAACAAATTTCAGAAAATTCTTGACAGAGGCTGATTTGGCAACAAATTCTTTCAATTGGCAAGAAAGAGTCACTGTCCCTTCGGAGAAAGCTAGAAAAGGTTCCACAAATTAGAACACAAGTGGGGATATATTGGGTATTTGCTGGAGGGTACTCCTTGGAACACTTTGTTCTTGAAGTTTCTCAGCTTGCTTTTCGTCAGTGAATAATTACCTGATTCAGAGCCACAGTGAAAGAGAGAAAGACCAAAAGCACTTGCCTCAGAATAAAGCACATAGGGAGAGAGAGGTTACAAACAAGGTGCCAGCCAGGGAGTGCCCACAGTATGACCCTTCTGGTTAGGCTTGCTACAGATTTCATTGTGCATGCTGTTCATCAGTGTGAAAAGAGTCTAGATGGCATGTGAACTCGAAGTGATGAGTCACACTGTAAAAAACTAAGACCCTACTGAACCGTTTAGCAGCCTGTATTCAGTATTCCTTCCTCTATATTTGTCTTTCCCTTATTGCTTCCATCAATGCAGTATATTGGAATAGTATTTAAGAAACAGATCTGAAAGCTGATTTTTGGCTTGCATGTTAGAAAGAAACCATTACATGAACTTTGGAATAGAATCAGAAATTAGTATTTCCTTGAAACTGGTCACAATGTGACACAAAGAACTCTGCAAAGTACATTTGTTCAGGATAGAGCGGGAAACAAAACCAAGATGATATATCATCTCTGTGTACCAGTGTCTGTGGAATGAAGTAAAAAGAATATTTTTTCTATGTTTTTCCCAAACCTTTTTTTTTTCCTAACTGAAACTTATCAATTCCATGCTCTACTATAGTATTTTTGTATTACATTTCCCTCATTAAAAGAGTTGAAAAAATAAGGAACTATCATGACTCATTTCGGTGAAGAGAGATAAAAAAAGGGGCGGGGGGGGCAGGGAGTGTCTCAAACTTTTCTATCAAAAATGGTATAAAGGTAGAGGGATCTGTTTCCATTAGTTTTTCTTATCTCCAGGTTTGAAGGTCTATTATATTAGAAACAAAATCTGAACTGAAACACAACTATTAAAGGAATCTTTAAAATATTTCTGTTCTCAAAATCAGCCAGATAAGATATGAACAGTTGTAAGTAATTTATCACCAAAAAAAAACCCAAAACTTTCATATAGTGGTTTGCAATCAGTTGGAGGTTTATAACAGAACACAAGGATAGCATCACGTGTTAATTAAGTTACTGCATCTTTGCAGAAGCTGACCAAAAATGGTAGTGGGTATTCTTGTTTTTTTCTTGTATTTTCCTGTTAAAAAGTCCTCAGTGCAACCCAAATATTCTGCAAGTGTTACATGATAAACTCTTATAAGTAGGTTTTCACAAGTTTTCAGCATAAGAATGTGTCTCTTGTAAACATTACCAGTAGAAGTAGTATAAAGCTAGAGGTCTGTTCCCATTCTAACCATACCCAGGGATTTAGATTGCACATAATCCAGTCAGAATTTAAAGGCTAAAATTTATTCTCCTCTACCAGTTCAAACTGTGGTGAACTGCTGGACATTTCACGAAAGACAATTTCTTTCCATTTTTCCTCTAAAATTATGATGAATGGCTTCAAGCACAAAATGATTTAGTGCTACCAAAGATTAATCACAAGAATTAACAACTTACTTCTAAGATGCTTATAAAACAATGTTAAGGAGATTAAATATAAAGGCTGCTGATTTTAAAATGCTAAGTACTTTACAAATCCTATTGAACCTCAGTTCAAGTACACAGTGGTAAGTTGATTTTTTTTTTTAAAAACACCAAAAGCAATTCTAGCATACCATTACGTGTTTGCACAGCTTTCACTAAGTTCAGTCTTCAACTTAACCTATAAATGTGGCATGCCTTATATGCTTCATATCCACCCCTTTTCATTGTTAGGTGGTTGTCACAGATAGTGCTGTAGGTCACCCGTAAGTATTGGCATTTAACCATCTGTGTATTTGGTTCACTCTCTATGACGAAATTCTAGCCCAATAAGTATGTCCTTATGAACACAACGTAGCCAAGTAAATACAGCTTTCTGTCAGGCTTAAGTCTAAGTGTATGCCCTTTACAATTCAGGTGCCATATGTATCTAAAACCAAATTAACTCTCACTTAACCATATAGAGAATAGGAAACAAAATAAGTCCCTTTTTCATTTAAAGAACATTATTTTATAATTGTCCCAGATCTATTCTTCAGCTGAATAAAATTCAGAGAATAGAAGCAGCATCAAACAAGCTGGGAAAGCAATGCCCATTCAAAGCTCCACAGTAAAATCTACAAAGCAGAAATCTCTTGTCTAACCATACTTCAGAGCAAAATATTCCTTATGCTCTCATTTGAAATATTCAACAGAACTGAAAAAGGCCTAAAAATTAGAAGAGGCAAGGTGGAAAGCTATGCTATGAGCATTAGAAGCCTTCAGGTTTCCTGACTTGTTGGATTAATATAGGTATATTGTATTCATTCGTACTTGAAATGGCTGGAGATCGCCTGGAGGATTTCTCTGCCATACCAAATTTTTCTCTCCCAGTGGTGTAACACTTTCTTTTAGGGTTTCTCTCACCTCCTTATTCTTCAGCATCTATAAATTTAGCACTATTTTCAGCAATCACTCTCATTGAAAGTCTCCTATTGTACAATGACTTGTTGGTCAAGTCCTAGTCTCCTACACTGGCAAAAAAAGGAATCTGAAAAGCACAGGTGGCTTCAATTCATAAAAGAAATCTTCAGGTGCTCATTGCATGCCTTAGTTCTGGTTGTGTTCTGTTTTCAGGAGGTGGAGTGAGCAAGGGGACTTATTAATACATTTATATGAAACAAAAATTCATCCAACAAAATCCTAATTAATTCAGCATGGACACTTAAAGAGGCTGACTTGAAGTCAGTGAAGTTAAATTTAAAAAATGTCATTCTTCATTATCTAGATTTAATTTGGATTTTAACTCATTTTAAAACTCAAAGCAACATCATTATTCACAGACACAAAACAAAAGCCTTGTCATTACTTTGTGTACAAGTATGACGAAGCTCATGGAAAATATATTTTCAACAGTGAATAATGATTTTGAGCATGTTTTGTGTGTGTCTCTAATCTTATTCTACACTGCTACAGTGAAAGCCATATTAATTATAGTCTTGATGACATGGAAGTCTTGTGAGCAAGAACACAAACTGCCAACTGCTGGTTCCCTTCACACACCCTCTTCAATAGGCACAGAGAAGTCTGTAAATAATTTGTGCAACCATGATCTTAAACTGAAAATACTGCAGCTAATGTATTTATGTTAATGCATTGAGTGAATGCCAATGTGTAAGCCTTCAGCAAATCTTGCACAATCCAAACTCGGTTTTCTTTTGTAGACATAAACGTATATTATATCTGAGTAACTCTGATGGTTCATTTTATCAAGATCTCCAGAGCATTTGCAGTGCACTGGTATGAGGCCCAGTCTAGACGATTATATAGCATTACAAACAAACTAATTTCACACCGAGGATAATAATTAGAGCCACAGACAGCCTGTAAACACTTAAAGATTATACAATTTATCCAGATTTACAGTTACAAGTCTTGCATGCATGCCAAAGGACTTTAAAGTGCACCAGCTACATTTTGAAGATGTTTCAGCGTGATTGTGTGCTTCATTTTCTAAGCTATTTCAATATTTTTCAGAATTTGTTTAATACCCCTTATCCTTCTACCTGGTTCTGCTAACCTGTCTTCTTTCCTTTTTAATTGAATATACTGATCATTAACAAGTTGCAGAATTTTATGACAAAAAGTAGCTAATGCATATAGGTTTAAGTGCTCTACTCACTCTACTCATAAGCAATCTCTTACAACATTTTATATCAAGCTTGGGCAATGTACCAAACACTCTCCTTTTAATTATGCTTACTCTTACAAAACTGATGGGTAGATTTTCCATATGCTATCTCTTGCAGCTCCGAGGCACACATTAATTCAGTCATTGACTGCTCCTTTCTTGATATTCTCTAAAGCTAATTTCCTAACTGTGAGTCTCCAAAGGTCCTCATTTACGGCAGTACAGGGAGCGCAAGGGCTCAACTTCAACAAACAGAACACACAGTTTCTCTGCATGGATACATTCAGTTCTGGTGGTGTTACTCCATGTAAGACCACTTGGTGAGCTCTTACAGCCTTAGCAGCTCTGCTGGTCTGGATTTAGAGCAAATTCACAGACAGAACCACTCTGAGATATGGAACAGCTTAAAACAGAACATCTATATTGAGTAATTGCCTAAATATATTTCATCACAAACCTCAGTTTTCCCAAATGTGAGCACCTCTGTACTCAGACTGTCACATATCACTCACAGATGTTCAGTATGTCTGCCTGAAACACCTGAATCACGAAGCACAGAAGCATTCTGCCATTACATGACTCACTACCACTTCACAAGACGCCTGCTTTCACAAGTTGCTTCTCTGGTAGCCCATAAGGCACAAGTAACTCTAGCAGAAGGCATCTTCCCCAGAGGTGGTCTGCCACACCCGTCATGAAGCATGCCTGACCAGAAGCACACACTGTTAGCAAGTTGTAAATTCAAGAGCACTAATACCACTCCAAATAGGAAAGCTGGGGGTAGACACATTGTGCACTGTTACAGGACTGTGGCTGTCCCCACTCCAATCTCTTCCCTTTCATTTGAGTAACTAGCAAATGATGCAAGACAAACTTGCTGACATTATTGTATTATTTACCTGGAAAGTTACTTTTAGCATTTCAGGACCTTTGTAGTAAAGGAACATCATCTTCAAGGTTACCTCAGTGGCTGAAAAATTTTGGCATTGGCACTGAAATTGGTTGACACAGTGTGCAATGACTATTGCTAAAATTCGACATCCAAGTAAAGAAACTGAAGGGATCTATTCTTTCTTAGCTGTGCCATGGAATTACTGGACCCCATACCTGACATTCATTAACATTAATGGAAATTACATTAAAAATTTCCACATATACCAATGAGAGAACATATCCCTAAATTTAGAACAAAAGTACGCTGGAGAGGAAACACCCACTATTGCTTATACAAAGAGAGAGTTGACTGAAAATTTATTTGATGTACCATGGTGTTCTGCAATTCCTTTGAGGTAATTCATGATTCTTGGCTATTTCATAGCTTATTCATTAATTCATGAAGCAGTCTTCCCAGAAAAACTGAAATTAAGGAAGGACACAAAACATACCATTAGGTTAAACACCTCACAAGCAAAGCTTCCCTTCATGCACTATGAACAACAGATTCTAATGTCTAATCAACAAGGTGTGATCTCTTCAAAAGGAGCACTATTGCTACTGTAGTAGTTTTGCCTGGGCTGCTGGTAGCAGGGGATGGGGGGAGGTCCAGGGATGGCTTCTTTAAACAAAGATCTGTCAGAAGCTTCCCCTGTAACAGATATTTGAGAAGGAGAAGAAGTTGCTGCACAGTTGCTACACAGTACACAGCAACAGCTTCAGGGAGTGAGAATGTTATAACATCTCCACAGGAGGAGGAGGGGGAGAAGGTGCTTAGGCCCTGAAAGAAAGACTCCCCTGCAACCTGTGGATGCCTGAAGGAGGTTGTGACTCTGTGGGAAGCTTACCCTAGAGCAAGTTCCTGGCAGGACCTGGGAGTCTGTGGGGAGAGAAGAGCCCATGCCAGAGCAGGTTTTCTGTCAGGACTTGTGATCCTGTGAGGGACTCAGGCAGGAGCAGTCAGTACCTGAAAGATTGTTCTCCCAGTGGATGACCCATGTTGCGGCAGGGTGTGAGGAGCTGCAGGCCCCATGCTGGAGCAGTTCATGAGGAACTGTGGCCCATGGGAAGGACCCACGCTGGAGAAGCTCAGGAGGGACTGTCTCCATGGGGGAGGGACCTCACAGTGTAGCAGTGGGAAGTGTGAGGAGGCCTCCCCCTGAGAAGAAGCAGCGGCAAAGTCCATCTTTAATGAACTAACTGCAAACCCCATCCCCTGCACTGCAGCCTAAACCAAAGCTCTTCTAGAGGAAAAGATGAAATGTGGATAGTTGTGGTACAAAGTTTGCAGACTCAAAGACTATCCCAACAACAAACACAACACAACCTTTATTTTTTTTTTTTTTTTAAAGAGATAAATCATGGGAAAGAGGATTAGAAGTTTGAGAGTGAGTGCACAGATAACAGGTTCCCACAGACGTGTAAAATCCATAGGGGAATTTTGTGCCAAGCTCTCAACAAAATGTATACAGCTTGGAGTTTCTTTCTTATACAGAACACTTAAAAAGAGAACATAGGAGATTTCACAGGAGTGAAATCTGGATATACTTCAAATAACTGGGCTGCTTGAAGTCTGTAACTTCCCTTAATCTGCCACGGTCACTAGCTTGTATTTCCAAGGAATTCTCCCTCCACACCAAAAACACCATGTGTTCTGTTCGAGCAAGAAGCACAACTTACTTAGAAAACCTTTCAATCTCCATTAAATCAGTGTTTGAGACCCTTGTGGTCTCAAATGATCTCTTCTTATAAGAGGTGGGAACTGAAAGAGATCACGAAGGAACCTTCTTTGACAGCATTCTGACATCATGTACCTTCATGTATAGCAAATGTAGAAAGATACACTGAAACGTAAAATTTCATATAAAATCAACATCATCAGATGCTTGGTACAAAGGAGTAATACAGCAGTGTACTTCTCAGAGTAACCCAGGGTTTACCATGTTAACCAAATCATAAACTCACTATGTAGTTGGAAAAAAAGCAGTCATTCTATCTCGTATCTTAAAAATTAATCTTCAGGTCTGTGGTATCTTTGGTCCAAACATGTAAAGAAGTCTAAGCAGACGATGAATTGCACATCGCTTTCTGGACAGACCCACTTCAGCAGACACGAAAATTAATTAATTAAAAAAACAAATTCAAACCAAACTAAACAAAAACCACTGATTAATCTGCTCTGAGACCTCCTCCTGGCCACATTCCTTTCAAAGTAACCCACTATATGGTTTGCTCTACAGACAGAAAACCTGAAAGTCTGCCCTTCCAGGCTGAGGAAATACAAAGCAGTCATCCTGATCGAGTAAGGAAAATTACAGGCTTTGAGTTGCTTAGCTAGCTCAGGAGTACACAGAGAGTCACTGGCAGTTATTTCCATTAAGAAATACCAAATGAGATTTATATTTTGTAGTTCATAGACTACCAGTGTTTAAAATATTCGGTTGAATGGCTCACTATATTAAAGCTATGGAATACTGGACAATACAGTCAATACATGTTGACAGATGCATATTTGCCTTTTTTTTTTTTTTTAAATCACTGTTCAGACCTCCTGCTCATCAGGTTTGACTTTGTACTTAAACTAAACTAGAAATAACTTTGGTTTAAGCAGTTGCTATGGGTGGTGTCCACCCTTACAGCCTAGCCTGGAAGCTGAGGAACACATAAATTAACATAAAGCCTCCTTCTCCTGAAGGCTTTGTTTAATTTTAGAAGTGTCAGGGAAATGTTAATGTTACATTTTGTTGCATATTTTCCAGCAGCATGTGGCATATGCCGAGAAGGGAAATAACACTGTTTGTCATTATGACTTTACAGCCAAGGAGGAAGAAAGGAAAAAAGAAAAAGGAACTAAATTAAATCTGCAGTTCATAGATCTGTTAAATACTGTTCTCTGCTATGCAAACTAGATTTAATACTTTAAATACTTGAATACCAAGTTCTTTCTCCACTTCCCCAAACTGCTGATTTATTACAAATCAGGATAAAATAGTCTTCATCAAGGAAGTTTGTATGTGAAAAGTTTAACGTGTCAGAACTTTTTATCTCGATTTGATAATTGATTTGTCATTCAAATTAATCCTTATTTACATGACTTCTGAGTTTAAACATAGTGATTTTTATTTTTTTCCACTTGCTACTAACTGAAACACAAGGACTTGGGAATAAGTGAAGTAGACCAAGACATTTAAATATTTACAGATTTGAAAATTCATGAAATGAGAAAATTGTTTTCCTATCCACCTCAAGTGCCATTCCTGACTTTCTTACCTAATAGAAATAAATTTAAGGAGACATTTAAGTGTGTACACACAGCAAATGAAGAATCCAATAACACAATCTGTTTTTTCTCCCTTTGCCTAAGATATTGAGAAATACCTGCATAATTTCATTCCCCTTCGGCTTCATTAGAACCGACACTGCTTTATCTTAGCATCAAGGTTTTACTAGACATCACTTTATTTAACTCCCTAAGTTACCTTAAGCCAGTCTTTTCCTTGCATCAGTCCTATGTCCAAGTGAATAAAATATTTGGTCCTCATTTTGCTTCCTCTTTTTCGGTCTGCATCCAATATAGAGGAATATTACAAAAGAAACTAACATGGTGCATATGGCATAAATTAATATGAAGCTGTACTTTCAACACTTCGCTTTTTAAAGGAAAACTAAGATATAACTTTGACTGTCATGGCTAAGCAAATCACTCTAATGAAGAGCTTTCATTTACGTTGAAATGCTTAAGAAAATTAACATTAGAGGTTAAGAAAGGGCTTATTGTCTGTCTCTCTGCTTTCCATCAAGATTACTAGCACATCTGAGTTGAAGAGTCTGCATTGTCCATGATTTCTCTGGGATAAATGCATTATGATCAATGGGGAAAAAGAGAAGCACCAGTGTTCCACAAATATAGACTATATTTCAGAACATGATGCTCCAAAAGAAGACAAGGAAGTAAAATTTGAATATAAATCAGCTTGCTCTGCTTTGGTTAGACTAAGTTGTCTGTACAGAACATCACTTCCATCTCTTCCTAGCCCTAAAAAGATACAGTACAGCAGTACTGGAAGCAATCCAATGCATGGCTGACCCTGCTAAAAACATCAAGTCTGAAAGCTCTTTCTTGCACATATTTTTACAGGCTTCATTTTTATGCACACACACACACAAACACAAATATAATTAATAAATACAGAGGTGTTACTTACTATTTTATTGCATCAAAACACAGTATCAGACCATCTCCAAGACAGTTTAACATCTTCATGTTTTTGTTCAGCCACCTGCCTATCTATATTTAGCAATATTAAAGTAGATGGGTATTTACAACTACTATACAAGTGCCAGATTCCAATTGGTACTAATAAACTTCAAATGTCAATGCAGAGCACCCTCAACTTCTACAAACTTGGAGATTTCAGAGATCTTGTATTTGAGATGTGCATTCACTTGCAGTTAAAAGAGGTATCACCTGTCTGTGAAGGTGACTTGCTCTGGCACCACTGCTCTTTGACTGTGGCACACACATGAGCACCCAGGAAGAATACAGGCCAAAGGAGCAGCATTTACAACCAGCTGATGCTGGGAACGTTAGCCATATACATTAACCCATGCTGCTGGGTCTCTCTTAAGGATAACTGGCTAGTAACTCACTGACCCACCATATTATGCTTACTGTGCTGTTGAGACATGCTGTACTAAGGAAATCAGTTTGGTAGGAAGATGACAATTGAGGCTCAAAGCCAGTGTGAATAATCATGTGGCATTCCCTTGCCAACACTTAGGCCTTCAACACAGGACCATTAACTAACTTGCAGCATTACCATAGAATTATAGAATGGCAGGGATTGGAAGGGACCTTTAGAGATCATCTAGTACAGCCTCCCTGCAGAAAATAAATCCAAATTAATAGCCTGGGCAAATAAAGAAAGCTGTTACTAGTGAGGCCAACATCCTATTACCTCTATTTCATCTCAGTAAAGCAATTGGTTAGATGCTTTGCTGAGTTTTCCACAGAATACCTCCAACGGATGCAGAAACCAGAAACATGACCTTTCTTAGTCTATCCACCAGAATTTTCCATTGAATTTGGGTTTTAGACAGCACTAGGCTCATTACTGAAAAAACACTAGCCAGAGAAAGACTGTACAGTATTGGTATTACCATAAAACAGAAATTAAAAAGTAAGTTTTGTTTGAAGTCGTATGAGGGAAGGGGGAAAAAAAACACAACAAAACAAACAAAAGACTAGAACATTCTGTAATGGTAACTGGAGGATTTTGGACAGAAAAATTTTTCTTCTTCGGAAAAGAAACTCTAATCCCATCATGATCATTTTCTCATAGAAGCTAAAGAAATTGCTTTCTGTAAAAATAAACAGAAATGAACATTTCACTATAGGCCATAAATGCCAGAACATTGAAGAAACAACTTTAATTTGGTAAGGACTGAAAGAATAAGTAATAAGTTGGCAGGGCTGCACAGACATTTGTGAACTCTCATAAATATTACCTACCACAAGACTAAATCACTGCCAGCTCTAACTTATGTTAGCCTGTTTTAATAACTTACAAACTCCTCTGCCAGCGAATGACTGACCTTTTAAAGATTTTCTTCTAGCACATACAAGATAGTGTCAAGTAAATGATTATCAGTTCTCAGAGACTGGGAAACTACACATTTAATTGCTAATCTTTTGGATGGACCATTACTTCAAATCATGATTTATTAGCTTTTCAAGAGATTTTTTTTACGTTGAAGAAAACCCACCATAAAACTGGTTTAGAGTAATCAGTCTTGTAATGAGTACCACGGTCTGCAGAATAGGTAAGTCAGCATCAGATTTATCAAAGCTGTATTATGGGATATTGAGAATAATAAACTTGTAAATAGTGGGTTCCACTTTTCATGTGGATTCTTCTCTGTGTTAAGATGACTGGAGTACACACAAAAACCTGTATGGAATCAAGTATACAGCACCCCACTGATTTAGATGAAAATTAAGCAGTATTATAACATTTGAATCATCAGCTCTGTTGCTTTTGCTGAATTTTCAAACGATGTATCAGTATACTTGAACTGGTTAATTAAAAAAACAAAAACACACAGAAAAGACAGCTTAATACTACCATGCACCAGGTTGCAGACCATATGCATTGACAAATCCAGCAACATGCACTGACAGTATAAAAAGAGCTGTGTGTTGTTTTAGTTGCACTACTAGAAGAAAGCAAAAATGTGAATTGGAAACAAAAGAGCAACTGTATCTTGGGAAGTTGCTTTAATTGTATTTTTAAATGAAGTGTAACAATAATGCCAGTCAAATAAGATGATCTCATTTTCCTCTTAAAGCCATATGGTAAAGTAAAAAAAAAAAAAAAAAAAAAAAAACAACAAAACACCTTTTTTTAAAATGCTATCCCCAATATGTTTTCCTATCTGCAGCAGATTAGCCCTGATATTTCTCTAACTGCAGCAGAAGCATGTGCCAAATGTAGGAATTACTCAGTAATCACTGTTGCATGCACTTTGATTTTTAACTGCAGGGAAAGAACAAAACTGGAAATAGAAAAACTCCACAGCTTCTCCAAATGCCAGCTGGATGTGCCCGCTTTACAAAGCGGAAGAGAGTCTTTACTCCTATTTCTGAGAAACCCTTGGCTCTGAAGATGCGTGCAGCCGCAAGATTTGCTGGGGCTTCAGACCTGCATATCTTTCCATAGTAACTTCCCGTGTCCATTTCTGAATTAAATATCAGAATTGAACATAAAAGCTGACATAAGGGTGGCATAATGCTCTGTTGTTTTTTTTTTTTAAAAATCACAGAACCTATTCCTTAAAGGTTTATGGAGAGGTTTTGTCACTGTGTTCAGTTCAAGGGAAGGGTGAAAGGTGTGCTATCCCAAGCAACTATCAGCTGACTATGGCTTAAAATTTCATACACATGAAAAAGAAGTAAAGGTATAAATTGCAATGAGTATTGAAGGTAGTATGGTTATAAAATGGTACTATATACAACTATTTACTCTGATGCAACTCCAGGAAGGGGGGGGGAAGGAAAATAATAATAAAAAAAAATTGCCACAGAGTAGTATTACATAATCTTAGTATTACAAATTCACCATTCCAATTTAAAATTTCACTGGTACAATAAGGTTTGAAGTTCTCATATCCTACAAAGATAACAGTGTGGGCATAGTCTCATATTTCTACAGAGTCCTAATAATAAGCGTTTCAGATTGCCTGAATTTAGGTATGAGACCCTGGCTTTATTAAGTCTTTAAAGCAAACAGTATAGGTATTTAAAAAAAAAAAATCACATTAAAATATAGGCCTAAACAAATTCCTGAGCAATTAACTTTAAATACTTGTTCCCTGCTTTCATGCTACATAAGTGAGATAGCAGAGGGCTCCATTTTCTCGTTTAGAATTTGAGTCCTGTTGGTAACTGGGATGTCTCAGAGGACACAAGCAGTCAGCCAAGGATAACTTTAAAATCCATGTCTCTAGAGTGATAAATATTACTTTTGTTATTCTTGCTCCCACTGCAACTTATGTTCAGCTGTAGTATAACAAAGCTGAAAGATTTAAAAATTGCAATACAAAAAAAAATTCTGTTCTGGTCCACTGAAGTTTAACATGCCAAATATCTGATGACAAAAAGACAAAGATCCCTTTGCTTTTTCCCTCTCTTCTCAGCAAGAAAGGAATGTTATGTCTTTATTTTGAAGGGATGCTATAAGATAAATCTGTTAAATACTTATGGGATATTACAGCAGTAAGCTAACAGAGTCAGTTTATAGAAATGCCTGCAGATAAGATGAGAGTGACCACATAAATAAGCTTGACCTTCTGCTTTAGCCGAAAGTTAACACTTAAAGGTTGATCCTCTCCATGTGGTTATCACTTTTCCCATTTGAAAAATGAAACGTGCCTATATTTCCGTCTCTCACTGAGAGTGAAATGGACACTACTTCTGTATAAAATAACAGAGACTCAACCAGATTCTTCCATGGTTATTACAGTTTTCTTGCTGTAGATGAAACAGGAGAAGTAATTTCCTTGATTCCATCAAACTTGAGTAAAATCTAGATGTTCTTAAAATCCATTAAGTTTCCTCATTCTGTAACATATAAATAACATCATATATTATATTACATCACGACTTCGTGCTATTACACTGAAAACTAAATCTAGAAAGTGAAAAACATAGCTGTACTGGATACAACACATTGCACTTGATAAAGGTATGGCATGTCTCCTTGGCTTTCCCACATACAGCCTCTCCCCAGTTCCCAAAGAGAAATCTCACATCTTTTCATGTGTCAGAACTCTTTCCCACAAAGAAACAGCTGCCTCTTCATCAGCACTCCTCTACCTCAAGTGCCAGCTCTGCTTCAGGGGTACAAGATGGCCTCCCCTTACACAGATGATGTAATCAGTCATGTTCCTCCCTAGTATTTAGTTTTCAAGCCCAACACTTACCATGCACACGTGGGCACCTTACCTCTGATGACTGAAAGCTTGGCTGCTTTTACCAGCTAGACTAGTCTGACCGTTAAGAGATAACTTCCGTGTCAAACCTTGTCTTTTCTCCTCATATCCTTGAACAATTTTTGCCAAACATACACCAAAGTCCCAGAATGCTATGTTTTAGTGTCTCTGGAAAGATAAAACAGACTTTGAGTTTTCTGCAAATATTTTTCCAATTTCAGAATGTTAAATATATTTAAAATTAACAACCCAGTTCATGGTTTTAGCAGCCATAAAGATCTCTCCTTTTTCCAAAGGCTGGAGAGAGTTTTTCCTAGTAGGCTTTTCAAAGTCTTATTTTGAAGATGAAATGTTGGCTATGCAGGTCAGGAAATAATTTCTTTAGGCAAGTTCCAAAGTACACCAGGACTGAGATGCTTTGAAAGCCTGTCTGCCAGTCGACTTTGTCCCACTTTCAAAACAAAAGCACCTCTTTAGAAAGCACTTTCTTAAAGCAGTTAATCCTTTAAAAAGAAACAATTCTTAAATTATCAGTCCTATAAAAGCAAACAGAGCCCAAGGGAGTCTTTCTGAATGGCTTACATAGCTATTTGAATTAGTTCCTTCTAAAATGTATACAATATGCAAATAACTGTTACAGAGTTGTAACACACAAGAAAACATCTTTTGTTCTGTTTTCTTTAACATGCAAATGAAGAACTCTTACTCTGTATTCAGGAAATGTAGGCAACAATGACTTATAATCGATTAAGAAAGAAGATATTTAGCAAAGATAAAACTGATTACCTTCAAATTTGCAGGCTTATTTGCTATCAAACAACCTACCATAAATTAATTCATTAGGAGTATTAAAAGAGGAAGCTGATGGCATCTCCTATCATACTGAGAGCACATAAGCTCAAAATGCTCAGAGTTCCACATGGAAATGATGTTCCACATTCAGATACTCAGAATTATCCCCATGGTATAGTAAACATCATCTAAAGTCATCTAGATTACTCCTTAATTACTGCATCAACTATGTCAACTGGAAGAGGCACATTCCACTCATTTTCACATGCATGAAAAAGTGTTGCTCAATGCAAGCAGTTTAGAATACTCTCTGAAAGACCAAAGCGACAAACTCCACTATTTCATGAAAATCTGGGCCTTGAAGCAGACCATAAGTAAGTGTGTCATTCAATCCTGGAAAAGCACAGAAAAGTAAATACTACAGACAAAGAAGATTATTTTCACATCTAGGATTTTTATTTCAAATTCAGGACACACTCTATAGTGTTACTGAAGTGTTACAGGAATTAATGCACTATTAATAAGCCTATTGTTACTGTGGTGGAACTTTTCTTAGTATAAAATGCTGTTGCAAAACTGTGGCAATATGGAGTAGAAGACATTACTTCAGACAAAATTCCAGCAGCAGAAGCCACCCCAAACAGCTGACCTCCCCAGAACTGCTCATTCCAACAGAGCAAAGAAAAACAGTCCACATAGCTGTAAAGACAAGTCTCCTAAAGAGAGATCTGCCTTCAGTGGCTGGTTGATTCGGTTATTTTATTTTGAGTTTTGGTTTTGTTTAAGAGTGTTTATGTCTTATTTTTCAGAAAAGAAAAAAAAAAAAAAAAGGTATTTTTTGCAACATTCTGAAGTGATCTGTGAATTCTGTTTTAGAAAGAGTGACTTATCTCAAAAACTTAATACCCAAAGAGACATGGGAGATGGATTGTCTGATTTAATTCCAAGACTAAAAAAGTTCCTGACATTTATTTGGCTTTCTAGAAGACCTTTGGAAGGGCATACATAGTTAAGAACTTCCCTCTCCTCCCCCCGCTTTGGGGGAGGGGGATGTTCCTACACAACAGAAACAATACTGACTGCATTCTACAAGGCATTCTTATGCCTTGCATAAGGATACAATAATATGTCTTTTAACTGTAGAGAGCAGAAAGTAAAGGATGACTCAAGCAAAGTATAAAAACCTTCATGTCAAAGCTCTTCTTCTTGATCACATTTTAAGAAAATTTATAATACCCTTTTGCAGTCTATGCACACACAGCAGGGAATCCCAGTCTCTTTATGCACCTTTAAAGCGTAAAATATTAAATTTGCTAATGTTTCCAAAGCGCTTCCTCCTGTAACATCAACTGAGCTTCCTTTTCAGTTGTTTTGCTTTTTGTTTCAAACAGGCTTACAAAAGCACATTTAACATTTGATGAAGACAGGAAATGAATCCCAATTCTTATGATCCTGGTCAAGCTGCAATGGGAGTCCAGGTAGGCCAAAAATCCCCTTGCCACACATTTCTAGTATGTAACACAACTTTTGTTCACTAATGCCTTTATGTGGTTTGAGAAAAAATGTGTGCACTAGAGTGCTCTGACCACTAGATCATGTTCTGAGGATGTGACTAGTATGAGGAGCCCTTTAAATTCAAAATTCAATAATTCCCATACTTCTGATATTCCTGAAGTTCTCCCTTTCAAGTGAAATTTATATATGCTTAATACATCCTGACAGCATATAGTTGAAAAACTATTCGTTCACGTTGGCACCTGCAGTATTGTACTTTGACTGAAAAAAAAAACAGAATAAATACAAGTTTTCATTGTGATTCACTTGCATGACAAAAAGCAGAATTGTACCAGAGCATAATGCAAATTATTCAGTCTGAACTTTGGTTTTACTGATATTATTTTTCTGTCCTGCAGGGGGAAAAAAAAAAAAGGAAGAAAAGAAAGAGAAAGGATAAAGGTTTCTTCATTCACTCTGAAGCTGAACGCTGCAGAATGCTTCCTAAAGAAACAACTACTTTAATTGATATCAGTATACTTGTTTGTACCCAATAGTTTTAGGGCATAATGGGCAAGAGAAGGATAGTTTTTAACCTCTTTCTGAATGGCTGCAATGGCTGACCTAGTTTCCATTTATTACTGCCTTGTCGTTTATGTTGCCACTTGCATGAGTGCAGGCTGGCTGTAATGCAGTACTCTCAAAGCGCAACTCATGCCAAACCTATGAATACTCTTATATTCTCCCTAAGAGAACATGCAAAAAATGAAGTCTCTTGTACAGTTCAGGATTATGTATATAGTAGTACATTGCAGACAGATGTTTATCTGAAACTAGAAGGTTTTTTTTCTGAAGAGGTATCTGAACTTAGCCCTCTGGGTAGCAGGAACAGGTTGCATTTACTCTCTTCTCTTACTGGAATTCCCATGAATCAATGGGACAAGTGGGGCAGGCAACGAGAACCTCTCCCACTTTGCTGTAATTACTATACATGTACAATGGAGTGTATGCACAATCGAGTGTATGCTTTGTATACGTTAACTGAGTTCTCATAGCAAAAAATTAACAACTGCATCTCAGTCTTTTAACAGTGTCAAACCACTGGTAACTTTTAACGAGGGTATGTTCACTTGTACATCTGCCTAGTTGTGGACTCCAATGATCATGCTGCACGTTGTTTAAAAGGTATAGTACAAAAAGGACTAGAAAAGTCAGCATGTTTTTTTTCCTAAAGGAGTAGGGGGTGAGTTATAGTCTTAAAGATATAACATGCAAGAAGGCATTTAACAACTCTAGACACATGGTTCCAGTTTGAACTCTTGCATCTTTAGTGTTTTACTAGTATTTTTACAAACAAGAACACTTTTCTCAAATAGTCTTCCTCTGTCTCAAAGCATGCACTTAAACAGTTAACAGAAAAGACTGAGGTGTATTTGCACTGCTTTTTAGTATATTTTCTATGCAGCATTGGGGTATTTTTCATATGAAAGTCCAGAGTCTGAAACAATATCCAATTATCATAATCTACTAAGACCTGTATTTCAAAACATTTTAGAAGTGGTTTTGGATTACTTCTTCGCTGGCAGCCTCCTACCAGCCTCAGTAATAAAGAGTTGCAAAACCACTGCCGGAAAAATGAAGTTACAGAGTGCAATGCTGCCATCTGCTGAAAACTGGTTGTCTAATTGATCGAAATGCAAGTTCTAGGCCTTTGAACATTCAAAGGTATTTATACCTACTTAATCTTATCAATTTGAGGAAGAGTAATAAATCTTTTTGGATGGAACATTTGTGCATACAGATCAACTGCAGTGAAGCACAGTAGCTCTACTTCCCTTTAACAAGATGGCCATCCAACTCACATTTTTCCACTTGTTGCATACAATCCAGCACCAAGGCCTTGCAGAAGGTTCCCTCTGTTACCAAGAAACTCCCAAAGTAACGTTTCATGTATAGTGACTACAGCATAGTACATCCAAGCCAGTAGCTTCCTCTGGCTGTGAAGAAAGCAAAGCTGCACATCAGGGTAGACACCATCCCATCCAGCAACTTGGGCTGGTGTTCCAGTTACTAGGATTGCACTCGAGGGTAGTAGATCTGCTGGAAAATTTAGGAGTCTCTACTTTTAATTTATTTTTATTTCCCCAGTCTTCCAAGTGCTAAATATTGCCTTCTCTAATTTGTCAAATTAGATCTGAATTTTGGCATAGACAACATTTTTCATCTGGAGTCTAAACCAAAGTTGTTTGCCTAGCAGAAAACACTAAAGAAAAAAGTAACTCATGTGAAAGTACTACAACATTTTCACTGTGACCTACATTAGTTGCGATAACTAAATTTAGATATGTGTACAGAGCTCTTACGTAGTATGGTCTGTCTTGCACAACCACTAGACATGAAGCAGACTGACATTCATCCTCTAAGGTTTGATGGGCGCGTTTTTAGATAAACGAGACTAAAGAGTTTATCCTAGTAAAACATTTAAAGCACACACAGATACTTTTGTTTTCATTTCACCAGTATAAATCTGAAAAAACTCAGCTTATCTGAGTGAACGTAGATCTCAATTTCTTAAACAACTCAAGGATATAAGCCACAGCACCAAGTTTAGTCATGCATGGCTTTACCAAATACAGATGCTTAACAATACAAGCCTGATTTGTCTGTGCCTCACACTGAAGTAAACAAGAACAGAATTCTAATTTACCACTGCTGTCTTAGAGTAGCACTCGATGATCACTTTGAATAGATTGTAAGCAATCCAATGGGGAACACTGAGCAGAAGAAATAGGTCTCTTCTATATATAGATGGACAAACAAACTCATCAAGTGATGAACGTTACACAGCCTGTCTCTTCATTGCCATCTTTCATTTCTTAAAAAAATCCATTGGAACAATTCAGCCTCAATTATATAATCTAATTTGGTGCAGCTCTACAGTAATTATAATGGATTCATGCTGCACCATTTGCCTACATTGATAAAAGGAAAATGCCAGGAGATTCCAGAAGCATTTTACAGGACTTAATATCAAGCATAAACTTTGAGGTGCTCCATTGATGTCTGTCAGTTTGACTATAGTATGAATCGCATATCAAGAAATATTACCAACAACATGTTTCAAGGCAGTGTTAGTTCTAGCAGTAGCACAAAGGAAAAAAAAAAGTGCCTTAGTTCAGAGATTAAAACGTTCATCCTTATTTTCATTTGCTTACAAGGTGAAGAAAGCCAAATTTTAGGGAAAAAAATTAGATGTAGTAAGCTGATATTTTAAACCTGAGATGACAACTTGTAAACATTATGTTGTTTAACACAGACACGAAATGATAAGAGTTTATGAGTAAAACAACACAAACACAATGCACAGGAAATGCAGTCAACAGCAACATTAAGCTCTAGCAAAGACTCATGTACTCAGAGCAGCTCATAAATACCCACTCAGTGAAGAAAGAGCAAGAAGCATTATTGCCAGAACAACACTCACATTTACAATTCCAAGCCAAGGAAATGGCAGAGACAGACACCAGATTTGACTACACAAGAGACAGAAATAATTTTGGTTTTACTTGGATTTTATTTTTTTTTCTCTACAATACAATGGGCAACACAAGCTTGAAGTTGCAGCCACCAATGCTACAGGACAAAGGATCATAGGTCTGAAGCTACCTCAAGGTTTCTGCAGACCACCAGCATTCTTAGACTGACGCATGGTAACTTGAACTGCCACTAACTAGAATGTTATGGACCACTGGTTGTCTATGAACATCAAAGAAAACATCTCCATGTCAAACAATTACATGACAAGCAAGTGCAGGAGGTACAGCAGACAAGTACTGCAATATTAAAATGCAAGACCAAGTTCTCCTATGATTTCAATGGATGCAGTTCCACTAACGTGGTTTTTTATTTTCCTAATTTTTTTTTTCTTCAAACAAACGCTCCCATAGAAGTCAAGCCAGATGGCTAAATGCTGCTACTACTAATGCTGCTAATACGCCTTCAGGATTATTTATTGAGTGGGACAGCTAAGGCAAATGCTTTCATAGCTTGTAATCGCTTCCATTTCTTTTCTTCAGTTTGTCCCTACCAGTTATAATTTTCTTTCAGGATATGGCTTGTTAATTTAAAATGTGTATTGTTCACATCTACTCTAAGTTTATTACTTAGCCAACGCAAGTACAATTGAATTTAGATGTGTTCTTATTTCAACTGTATCGAAACCACAGTTGTTACTGGAAACTTTTGGTCTAAGCTGCTTTCCAAATGGACCCCTAAACTCCACTTTGTAATACTGTCCAGCAGGCATTTAATGAAGTAAGCTATAGAAATTTTCACCCCATTATCCCATGGATTCGCTTCCAGAGAAAACAAGGAACTTAATAAGCAGAAATAGTTCTTATAAAAATTAAATGCAGTCTGATCTGTACTTCAGATCAGCATTCATTGAAGACAGAAAGGAACTGTAGTTTTCCAACTATCACATTGCACAAGGAAGCAATCTTGATGCAACAACGCACCATGGGTCACACCTGATCAACACTGATAGCTGTTCTCCTCAACTTCTAGCTCACACACCAGTAATAGCCATCTCTGTCGTCAAAAGCCTAGTATACATTAACACAAGGCAATCTAAGCTCCAAGAGCAACTAAAAGATGCCCAAGCAGGAGAAGTTACTGTGCTAACAGTTTGTTCTGCTATTTGCCTTAATTTGCAACTCTCTTGTGGAAGGGATCCGTTGATTTCTGAAAGTCTTCCTCATTCCAAATGAAGTAAACAGAAGTTGGGTCACTCAGTCACAATGCTAGCCAAACACATCTCTTGAGATTACCTTGGCTCTATTTTTTGCCTGAAGGGGAAGAAGTTATCATATCAAATGACATTCAAGAACATTGCTTAGGTGGCTCTCTATGTATAGAGTAGCAGACAAGTGCTGCTTTATGTCAGGAGCCAAAGCTATCTAAAAATATGCAAAGTGAAAATCAACAAAAACAATTTAGCATGAAGAAATTTTCTTCAGTGCATGATGCGTCTAGCCCAATGACCACACAGAAAGAAAGAAAGAAAGAAAGAAAGAAAGAAAGAAAGAAAGAAAGAAAGAAAGAAAATAAAAGCTTTTAAAAGCCAAGTCACAGATGTTTATTAGATGATCCACGAAAGGAGCATTATGCTGATTATGTCTTCCAACCCAGCAGCCACTGAACAGAATGTCTCCTCCAAAATGATGCCTGTCAAGGCCAGCAGTCTTCACACGATTTACTGGTTAGTGCACAAAAATACATACAAAGGAGATGATTATGCCCTTCTGATTTCAGGTGTCATCCAGAAGGATCTTTTCCACAGTTTTACCAGTGTGTATTGCAAACTGCTCCCGTTCTTCCCAGCAATTGTATTTTGTGGTTCTACTTCCATTTCCTTTACTAGGTATGTATAAGCAGGAGGTCTCTCTTCGGCCTAAATTATTTATCCTATAATTTGTGCTTCTGTTTTCAACTAGTTTTTACTGCCGAATCATGCCAAAAATTACACATACTGAATATTGCAGTGGTTCAAACATTAAAGCCCCATGAACTTCCTGGTTTTCTTGCAGCCAGACATAAGCTTCCCGCTACTTTGGGCCAATCTTTGTCCTCTTAAGGAACATGAAGTGAATTCACTGATAACAATGAAAATGCACCTATTTGTATTATATATTAACGTGACATTTCAAAAACAGTCACCTCAATCTTGATTCCTTGACAGATTAGCTTCCACTTTCAGAGCTATTCAGGTGACAGAGGCTATTCCTGCAAGAATACTTCAAATAAATTACATCTGCAATAAGAAATCTGTTTGCTAGATATCCTTTACAGCATCCAGATGTTTAGAAGCAGCAAACATCAACATCAGGCAGGCATCCCTAAACAGCTCTGAAAATTTGTCCAGTTGTTGTAAGAATCCTGTTAAAGGGCTATGGCTGTTAGGAATCTAAAGACAAGGAGACACATACCCTGATTCTCTTTTAACAAATTTGCCTCCAAACACAAAGACACATCACAGCACTCCTAGAACCCTCCTGAAAGTCAAGTCTCCAGCTCGAGAAAAAAAAAAAAAAAAAGGATTTTCAAAGACACTACATATTAAGAACTTAAGAAAAAAATGCCACAGTACATCAAACATCTCCTTTATCATAACAAATAGCAAGTCTTTTTTTGGCTGGCTTGCACTGCAGGCACAGAATAGCTATACGAGAATAACACATGATCAGATACACCCATCAGTCACAGCAATATTTTAAACAGACATAGGTTACTACAGGCCTTGTAAACAGTTCAGTATTAGCAGTGAAATTTTCAAAGGGTCTCAAATACATATGCAAGCACCTATAAATGTCAACAAGTCCGAATGTAGGCATTTTTTACTGTCATTGACTTCAATGGGACACAGCCACCAAGTTTAATTGACTTTGCGAGTCTCAAGAAGAAAAAAGTGCTCTTGAGGTGTTAGAGCTTGATCCAGTGAAGGACTTGACCACTGAGTTGGCCCAAGTCACTACCACCCTACAGTCAACTGCATCCATGCAGCACTTCCTGAGCCACCCTGGGAAGCATAGGACCTCCCACCCTTCCACAAGGATTTACAGGAAAGCAATCACAGCTGCATTGAGACAAAGTGCCTGGTGTGACTCTCACGTTGCAGTGTGAGACCCTTAGAACACTTGACTAAAGTGAGAGACAAGCTGAGCCCCTTGGGAGGCAGTTGGGAGTATGGGTAAACACAAGTAAGGCGGGAAACATCCAAATAGGTTGTTCCTTTTTTCCTTAAAACTTCAATGCAACTGTCTATCTACTGAGGCTGAGAAGCAAGGTTGGTGGACAGAGATGCAGTGTTCTAGAGCATGCAAGTATAACGCCCCCACTCTGGATCTGGGCACTTAAAACAGATGCTTCTCACTCACCTTGGCTGAAATCACCCTCAAATCCAGCATCAGTTTCCTACAAAAGGTGAGGTGGGCACATTTTCACTTCTAAGATATTTTCAGCTTGCTCCAACAATGTATGAGATTTTGCAAAAGTAGGATGTAGCTTGCTTGACAAAGCCACATAAACTTGCATTATTAACAGCTTTTTAATATTAAATGGCCATCATACATGATGGTACAAGTCAGATGTGACTGACCTTAGAGATGTATAAACTCTTCCTTTAAACAGCATGTAAATAGTGCTTAAAATTAAGATGTGTAAGTAAGCAACTCTTATCCCCATTTCAATGGATAGGATATTTATGTAATGCATATAAAAACGCAACATAACGCATGTAAAAATAAATGCAATCAGTGAATTCAACTGACTCTGAGGTGTTGCAAATAAAATTTTGGATGTCCATATCTATTATGAATTTGATGGCCTCTCTTCACAAAACCAGAAGGCCATCTAAGTCTCTTAAGTTACACCATTTAGCCACATGACCTGCAGCACAGTTGCCTGTTAAGAATTTTATAGTCTTTTCTGAAGACAAATATTTAAAAGTTGTTGCTTTATCCTCCACCACAACCTTCACATGTATAACTTCATAGTAAAATTTCTAGAAGCATTCCTTAGCACTACCATAAATCTGATATTCCACGTATACAGAATCTCTCAACTAAAGCAGGCAGTACAGGGTCAATTGCCTCCTTCAAGGGAGCACCCCTCCTCCACAGTTTTAGTTACAGACTCTCATTTATCCCTTGCCATTTCAGCCACTTCCCCAGCTTGTTCTTTCTCTGGGTCTGGTTAAGTTTGTTTTGCTGTATTTTGAGACTTTTCCAAGGTTTCAAGTATTTAGGCTTCACCAAAACTATTTGGAGAAACCAAGACTCTTTTTCCACCTTAAAAGCTGAGCCTAACACAGCAAACTCAGCATAAGCAAGAAAATTAAATGGGCACAAAACCCAGTACTGATTGTCCATTTCCTTCCTTTTCCAAACCAGAAAGCTGAGCTATCTAGCCCTCCCAACAACAGCTTCAACCTCTAGAGAGACCAAGGGGTCTCTTATATTGCCACACTAAAGTAACCACTCAAAACACAGAGAAAAGAAAAGCCTGCCTCTTGAGATGTCTCTTTGCTCAAGCAAAATGTAAAGGCCAATTTGTTTTCTACGGCAGCTCCATCTTGGCTTGACTGGCTAACACTCATGTGTTTTCCACCGCCCTAGGCAGCATGTTCTCATAGCTTTAGCCAGACAACCCGATTTTTTTTTTTTTTTTAAAAAGCCTTTCCTTACCCATGTTTGTCTGCCTGCTCCCTCTGTTCCCTTCTTTTTTTTTTTTTCTTTGTCTCCCTATCCTTTATCTTTTATTCTTGTTCTTTCCTTGTAATATCCTCTTCCCTGGTTTTAGAGACCAATGCATGAATTTCTCCTTTGTTTGCTTTTCTGCCAGTCTTGCAAATTCAGCCCTTAACAGCCCCCCTATCTTCTTCATCTTTCAACCCCTCTCTTCACCAAGGAAGCTCCCAATGTCACCATCTGACATCCCCCTGTACCTTCTCTTTCTCCTCACAAAAGCAGCATATTTGATTTGAAAAAGTCCTTCCCCATGGTTTGCAAGCACCTATGTTTTGTTCCCAGCAAAAGCTGTTTCTAAGCTTAGTGCTTCCATAGATAGTATGGGCACTCTCAGTGGGAAGCAGACCCCAGTACTAGTTATTCTTTTAAAAATTTACTCAAGAGCATCTAAGCCGGGGCTACTATGCTGGCACTTTGACTCACTACTGAACTCAAACAGACTTGAAAACATGATACACCCCAACCATCTCTGTTACTCCAAACACAACTAATCAATAGATTTTAGTTTCAGAAAAGTCCTCAAGATGTTACATATGGGGGAGGGAGGAGCCCAAAACAAATCCTAAACCTCCACTAGATACTGTTTTCTAAGCAGCCATTGGAATTTTTGCCTATTGTTCTGTGCTGTGGACGGCTAAGCAAGTGATTTCTATTTTTAGGATGTCTGGGAATGCTTTGCTTAGGTTTTTGGTTTTCGCTTTGTGGGACCACAGTGCCATCTATTGGAAAAAATACGAAGAGACGACTCTTCCTGGCTAATATTTACTATTTGTAAAGTTAAGACTAAAAATATTTATTGCTTTGGTTTCAAAACATTTA
This sequence comes from Urocolius indicus, assembly GCA_013401255.1. Classification (NCBI taxonomy): domain Eukaryota; kingdom Metazoa; phylum Chordata; class Aves; order Coliiformes; family Coliidae; genus Urocolius; species Urocolius indicus. The sequence continues at coordinate 126,651 of WBNH01012625.1, forward strand.
AATGGGCCAAATTTTTCTTGCAGGTGTTTATAGGCATTTGTTTGGATATGCATGCCTCAATATTATGGAAAGCTCCAGATTGATACATTCAAAGAAACTTAAGCAAATATTTAAGAGCCTTAGAAACACCAGAACTGTATTAACGTGCCAGAAACAAAAGCTGCCACTTTTCAAAATAAGGATCAGACAGGGCTACCCTGTGTAAGCCCATCTTTCCTTATTCTAGATTCTGCATCTCCCATTCCAGTGGAATTCCCTGTTTAAGATCATACGGGGTAAACACAAAGCTAGTGCCATAACCTGATTATTACTAGTTCTCCAAGATCTGGCCATAGCTAGATCCTTGTAAATTCCAGCAATAACAAACATGCATGTAAACTCCCTCTATATCTATAATGAAACCCTATTTCTTTCCACAGTCACTGGGACCTCAGATCAGCCTGTAGTTTACAAGTAGTCCATATTCAACATTAAAGGACCACAATTTTAATAAGAGGGATCTTTTAAGAATAGGCTCTGAAAGGATTTCAGGGGACTTAGGGAGGTACAGGCCTGCAGGCAAGCCATTCACACTAGGCAAATTAATAGAGAAATTAAAAATACACTAGAGGAAGCAGGTCCCTAGATAAGCTGGACAGCATGGAAGACTCATCATGTGGAAAGCTTTCCTCCTAAGTGTGCTTCCAGGAGCATCTACGGCCTGTCCAAGTCCCTGCCAGATGACAGTAGATCCAGGCTGAGGCCAGGACTTACCCAGCCACTGCCTGCAAGTACAGTCATGAAGGCAAAGCAGCAGCTCAGAGCAGAGAGGACAAGCTCTGGCAGTTTGTTTTCAAAAGAAAAATGAAGCACAGATGACCCACAAGAAGGAGGAATTACTTCTCTCTAGATCACATTAGTAGCTGTATTTTAGTGCATGTGGCCCTTTGCATCTCTCACAAGTGTTTTTCAAACACATCATCTATATTTACTGAAGATTTAGAAAAGAAGATAGCATTCATACATAGACATTGGGAGCTCTGCCATAATGGTGTAAAGCTATCTTTGTACATACATACGTGGATATATGTAGGTATATACATATATTTATAAACCACTGCCAACTAACATTAAAACATTAACCAACAACTCAGAAAGAGTTGGGGTTGTTCAGCCTGGAGGAGAGAAGGCTCCAGAGAGACCTTACAGCAGCCTTCCTGCACCTAAGAGAGCCAACAAAAAAGCTGGAGTAGGAATTTCTACAAGGACACATAGTGATAGGACAAGGGGTAATGGCTTTAAAATGAAAAATGATAAACTTAGATTAAAAATTTTGAAGTATTTATTTCCTGTGAGGGTAGTGGGGCACTGGAACAGGTTGCCCCATTCCTGGAAGTACTCAAGGCCACACTGGATGGGGCTTTGAGCAACCTGATCTAGTGGAAGGTGTCTCTGCCCATGACAGGGGAGTTGGAACTAGAACTAAGGGCCCAACAAAAACCACCACCACAACAACAAAACATTGTAAACAAAACCACCTACTTTCTTTTACTATGCTTAATTTTTCGGGAAAAAGTTGTAAATGGAAGCAACAGTCTAGGGCATTCCATTCTTCACCCCATCACAGCTGGTGAGACCATAACAGCAACAGCACGGGTGCCACAGCTCAGCACCACACAAGGACAGGCTCCTCACACATCCTGGAGAAACCAAGCTGAAGCCCAAGCCTCACTTCCCTCCCCTGGAACAGCAGCTCCCCACAGGGGCAGCAGGACTTACCTCCTCCTCCTCCTCCCTACAGCAACACCCTCAGAAAAGAAATCAGACATTCACTGACCTCATCTCCAACATACACCCTTCCTCCTCATGCTCTGCAAGGCTTCCCACAGGCTGGAGCAGGAGGAGTCCCCAGCCCCACCCCTGCCCAGGTGTCCATGGCCACACCATTACAAGATGCACAGCTTCCTGGGACTTACTTTGCAGCCCTGCCTCTGCTAGGCAGTCCTCATAGTTTAGCAGCGGTTCACTTTTATTTTGTAAATACCCATTAGATAAATAACATTATTTACTTGTACAGAGATTTGTAGTAAACCCCCATAAATAGCCAATTTTCAGTTTGAAATACTCATCTCTCAGAACATGCTTCCCTCAAGTGCTAGGCAATAAGGGTCAATCAGGAGGTAAGACCTCTGATGCAGGAATGCAAATAAATCTCGCCTTGCTTGGTGAATTTGGTCTTTTTTTTTTTTCAGAGGCAAGACAAGGTAGGAACAAGGGGATGAAGTAGGTCTTGTGAAGGCCACAGCACCATGCAGCACTTGCTCCTTTGTCCCAGCTGCTGTCACTGCAGAGTTGCAAAAAAAAACTGTGAATGCAATGAACCTCTGCTTTGTGTATCTCATACTTCACAAATGCTGCACAATCACACTCCCACCACACCAAAGTAAGACGCAACATGGAAAACTAGCTGTTCCTCCTTGGTGAGGGGGAAGTACAGGAGACACCATCAAGAAAAGGAGGATGGACCAGCACCTGGGTCCCCATTCAGTTTCTCAAAAAAGTGGTTTCTGTCCAGGGAATGGAGTCCCTCTACCTCTGCTAGGTTGTTTGGTGGGTTTTGTTTCCAGTTACACAAAAGCAGTATTTGCGGGGTTTTTTTTTTTTGTTTGGTTGTTTTTTTGTTTTTTTGGGGTTTTTTTGTTTTTTGTTTTTTGGTATTTGCAGTACCTCTGCAAATGTTTTTCCATACTCTCTATGCTCCTCAGCATTGGGACGTGGCACTTGTGTGAAAGGAGGAAACACAAAACTCACTGCAAGCATGAATTTTATTTACCCTTCAAGATACTTCAGCTCTCTCTTGTTGATTTAAACTTTCTTATATTACTGTGGTGCGCACTTCAGGCATGATCACGAAATCAGTGAAGTCATGGGGCACAAGACCATAACTAGAATATGGAAGAAGGAGTAGTCAAGAACCTGGAAGTGGCACTTCAGGGAGTTAACATCTGCATAACAATGGGCTTATTTGGGCAATAGAGGTACTTCTGTATACATGATCTTGAGAGTCTCACTCAGCTCTTTGATGTAAGTTGCACTGTGAAAGCAGATGTTAATGTATATGTGGGTTTGTAAGATCTAGGCCAAAACATCCAGGCAGTGTCCCCCAACCTTCTCTTTCAGGAAGCTGCCCTTTTCCCATGGCTCTGCTGTCTCATGAGCTGGGGGGGAGGGGGGAAGTCTGAAATAATTTGAATTAATTTCCTTCCTGCTATGGCCCACACACAGGTAATGAGCACTCACAAAGGCTGCCACTGCCACATAAGGCCACGCAAGGGTTTACATTCTGTTTACCCTTCAGCTGTAGCGACCACACCAGCCACTGTTTACTTCCACTCTGTATTGACACACAACGGTGCAAAATAACCTCTACATCGTGCGGGACTGCTTTCACCAGCAACGCGTTCATTATCCCACACTTGCCAAGCTGCTCTGAACGCACGAAACCGGTGTCGATACACGAGCACGTAGCCCATTATCAAACATGCAATGTATCACAAGTTCACGCGGAGGCGCTCCCTTCGCCACGGCGTGTCCCGGCGGGGCTGGCTTCCCTTGCCCGCGCTCCCGAGCCCTGCCACGAGCTGCACGCGGGCGCGCACACGCTGCCGCCGCGGCTGTATAATTATTCTGTGATGCTTTTTTTTTTTTTTTCTTTTTCTGCTTTTCTTACTCCTCAGCACGGCCCCAAAAAAGCCCGTTTTACGCCCCCAAAAAGCTGTGTGCTCCAGGTGAGGCTCGAACTCACAACCTCGGCATTGCTCGACTTTGTACTGCTGTATAAGTACCGCGCGCTAACCGATTGCGCCACTGGAGCCCTGACACCAACTCCTCCCGAACGCTTTATCAAGGGCTCGGCCAGCCCCGGCGGTGGAAGGGCACCCGGGCACCCGCCTGCGCCCTGCGCTGGGCAGCGGCCTCGGGCCGCGGTCTCGTCGTTAGCCGGCGTTAACAACAGCACGGACAGAGGAGAACGGAGTCGGCGGACGCCACGCCCCTCGGGGAGGCCGACGCACCCACGCATGAACCCAGAGCTGTGGCCGCGGTGACCAGGACAAAGACCCCACCCCCCAACTCCCGGGCGGCCACAAGGACAGCGGGTGGTGGCGCAGACGAGCCCGCCCCCCCCCCCCCCCCCCNCCGGGCGGGCGGGCCCTGGGGCGCGGCACGGAGCGTGACCGCCGCCGCCCCGGCGCACCATTCGGTATCCCCCGGCACGGCTGGTGCTGCTGGTTCTGCCGGTCGGGTGCTGGTAGTGCTGTGTTCTGGCTTTCCCGCCTCCCCTGGCTTTAAGCTCCAGACGTTGCTGCCAGCTTGAGCGGCCCCCGCAGTTCCGTGCCCCGGAGACGAGGCAGACAGGCTCAGACTCCGGCCCCGAGTCGTGCAGGACCAAATCTGACAGCCTTTGGTAAAAGGCGTTAACTGCTGGGTCAGCCAAGTTCATCTTCACGTAGATTAGTATCAGTGGGGAAATAATGAGCCCATCTGTCCTGCTCAGGTCCGAGCCAGTGAGAAACGCAACTAGTTACTGCCAGTAAATTAAATGATTATTTCTGTAGCATCACCAGCTGCACACCCTAGGGCTTTGCAATCTGCTGGCTGCTTCACTGCAGTTGTGTGTGACACAAGGGATGCCCTGCCGCTTTCAAAACAAGTAGTGCAGGGTGAAAAGATTGTACAAAATGATTCTTAGGTGATAGTTACTAGAAATAACAAAAAATATTGGGCTTTATCCTGTATGGATAATTCATTGAAGATTTACTTTACCTCTGGACTGACTTCATTTTACTTTATCATAGTGCGTGTACTTTGCTAAGTATGGTCCATCCATAACGTAAAGATGTTACATACAAGTGTCACATACAAACATGTTTGTTTCCATACCTGAGGGTTTTGTCTTGCCATTTCATAAAGGATGGAATCAGTTGCTTTGCCATGACAATGTTGGTTAGATCTAAAAGGCTAACATTATTTTCATACAGAAACAACATAGTGTTTATGTGTTGAATGTTTAGAAACAGTTACTAGAAGAAAACACACAGCTTCATGAATGTTTTTAATGTTAAAATATACTGCTAACATGGACTTATTCTGCAGTCAGATCTGTCTTTATGTGGCAGGAAGACAGTAAATATAGTTGGCATCCAGCTGGTACTTAAAGCCAAACAGTGCTCCAACACTGTTACACAGTTGAGATGGAGACTTACTCTTTTTCCACCCACAGATAGGTGTCACCATGTTTACTTTCCTAGGCAGCTCTGTGGTGTGACTGACATTAAGTACTATAAAACATCTTCCTTTCTGTAGCTGCTTTACTGTGGGCAAAGCAACGAGGTCCAGGCATTTAATTACAGGGTAGAAGGTTGCAGAGTGCGCTACAACAGCGCTTGGATCTACGTGGCCCCCAAGAATGAACTACTGGTGGCTCAGCAGCAGGTGACAGGCACTCATACATTTTTAAGTCAACAGCACTCATCTCTTAACTACTTTTGGCAGATTGAGTGGCAGTTATGTGTGACTTCATTACCTCCTCCACCTAACTCTGATCCATAAATGTGCAGAAACCTTTTGACACTGCTTTGAGGGGAGACGAGGTGCTTCTCACCTGTCAAGAAATCTGTTCTGCTGTTGATAATATTACTGTAGGCATTACTTAGAATGTTTCAGTGATATACACCATTGACAGGTGAAGTAATGTGCAATTACTGAATCTGACCATTAATGAAGATGGCTGGTGTGAAGAAAAAGAGAAAACTGACAGTTAATTGCTTAGAGAATTTTTCTATCATGACATAGTTTAGTTGGCATACCAGAAAATGGCAGCTGCCTTCATTACCCTTGGCAGTGCATCATTACACTAGAAAATAAAATATTCTATACCACGCAAAGACTGCTGTGAACATAGTTTGATCCAAACAAGTGCTTTTTTGGCAAACACAAGAATGTGGGGAAGAATCAAAGCTGAAGCTGTGAACGTATAGTCAAACTCTCAGATTTAACCTTAGACTCAGGCAAGAGAGTGAGCCTAAGGTTGGTGTTCATATAGATGATAAGTACTGCTTGTTGTATTTTAATCAGCCATCCATCCCATAAAAGAAACAGCAATAACAGAGCAGATTCTAGTAGTTTTCATGGGGTTTTTAACTCTTCTATTGTGCTGTGTGATTCACTTTCTTCTTAGGTTTGTCACCACAGGGTCTGAGGCCCTTGATAGTGTGTTTATGAAGATAACAGTTGGGTTCAAGTAGTAAGTTTGTTGCTGATTTGAATTTTTGTTTTCAGCAACTATATAAGATTTTTTAAAATGTAATATTCTAGCATTCTTTTTAAAAAGTACTTCACTTGTATTTGGTCTCAAAAAAAAACCCAAAACACAGAATAGACCAAAAATAGGAAGTATATGCAAATGGGTGAAATGGATTATTTAAGTCATATCTACATCTTCCTTTTTATATTTCTTAAAAAATAAACTAAAAAAAAAAAAAAAAACCCCGAGAAACCAAACCAAAGGTCAAAGTTGTCCTAATGCTGCAGAAAGTTCTTTCCTGCTGCTTGCAAAGTCTCCACATTATCACTTCAAACTAGCTCCATTGTTTTAACACCAATGTTGATAAAGCAGTCTCTGTATTGCACAGGGACAGACAGGCAAAGTTGAAATGATACTAAAAGGATTTTAAGTGCTGATTTTTAAGTGCTAACATTGCTGATGAATGCTAACCTCCCAGGGTGAAGATTTTTCAGAATACTTCTTAGCACTAAGTATGAAAAAAACAAGGTTTAAGAGCCAATTTTCACCATGCTGTTTGCTTTCAAGAGGAGAACAGGCAGAGTGACACAGGAAGTATCTGTGCTTACTGGCTTTAGGGACTTTTCCCTTCTCCCCTTCCCAAGGGCTCTAAACCATTCTGGATCTTCATCATCAGTTTTTTAGGCTAAAAAAAAAAAAAAAACAAAAAAAAAAAACCAAAAACAAAACAAAAAAGGAGTAATGGAAAAATGACCCAGTATCACTTTAATACAAATTAAAAAACCTGGCTGACAATCCTGAATACTTCTACCTAGAAACACAGTAATTAGCTCATGTAGCTTATGCTAACATGTCCTGCTTGCTGATCATCAGCAAACATCCTGAGGAAAGGAGAAAAATAGAGCAATTGCTGCCTAAACTCATTTTTTTTCCCACTACCACTTTTTTCCCTATCCTCAATGCAAAAGATGGATTATTTTTGTGCTAGAAGTTTTTTGCTTTAGTAGTCTTGTACTTCTCTGGCAGCAAAAGCTGAGAAGTCAAGTCCTTACTTTGCACAAAGGGAAGAATCTGAGGTGAAAGTGAGAGCAGAAACCCCAGCTGCTGGAACAGGCTTTGATAGGTATGAAAAGTCACTGCAAAGTAGACTAACAAGAAAAATCCAGGCCTCCGTCATGTTGTGAGGCATACATATTTACTTGAGCCTCACAGAGGCTGCAATGCTGGCTCTTTTCTTTGCTGCTCCAATAGACTTCACAGAAATACGGTTTCATGGCCTGATATTTCCAGGCCATGCGAACCATTTCTTAGCTTCTCCTGCCTTCTGAAAAAAAAAAAAAAAAAAAGCAAGCAGGGTTGCTTTTTTCCTTCCATATGCATGGAGAGTCCATTAACTGCATTTTTCAAAGCCTATTGATTTCAGAAGGTTGCAGAAAATGCTATCCTGTGATAAAAAAACCTCAGTTTTGTACTAATAATGAATTTTCTAAGTGAACTTTGTTTCCTCCCTGATTAGGTTTAGCTAGAGAGTTTTCATACCTCACTCCAGTCACAAAATGGATTTATCAGCCTGCAACTGAGTGGTTTTCTCTGCAGGTAATAGTACCTTGTGTTCTGCCTAGTGGAACAAATTGATTAGAGCAGGGGTTGTGGACAATAGCCCTGCAGTTAAAACTGGCTCATTAATATTATGGTGAACAAGGCTTGACTCTGTCAATTCCAGGATCATCATTTTTTCCTACCGTGGCTTTGTACAATCTCTTGTTTTTTTCATGCCCGACAGAATCCATCTCTGCAACACATAACCAGTGACAAGGTAGAGCTTTACAAAACCATGGCCATTAAAATAGAGTTATCTGCAATTCTGGTCTCACCAGGCTGGGTCACAACCCCCTAAGTAAACATACCTTCTAAGTAGATATCTTTCTTTTGCAGCTAAATAGTATGTCAACAGCCTATGGTACAAATATCACCAAAATGTTCCTGTCTGTAGGTCCAAGAGCAGACCTAATAGCTTTTGCTATGCTTTAATGTCTCACCACAGCCATTCAGGTGGTAGAAATTTGATATGCAAATAGATAATGAGATGTTCTGGTTTGGTTTTTGTTCGTTTGTGGCTTTTTGTTGTGTTTTGTTTTTATAATTGAGTGAAATAATAATTCCTTTGAGCTTATTTCAAAGAAAATTTTTGCTGGTCCCTTTGTTATTATACTAATATAGCAGAACTGTAATCCACATGGGCATTTTATTGGTTCCAAAATAAATTGGTGGTTTTTTTGAGCATGGTGTAGAGAGAAGACTAAGCTATATGAAGAACAAATGAAAAATGCTAAAAGTTTGTAATGTCTTGAGGTTTTTGGTTCACCAGGCATTTCATGTATTTCAAGTCTGAAGATAGACGTTTATTCACTTGCTTATGTCACAGGATTGTGTGGAGCCACTTTTTGCTTGGTAACAGGGAGAGGGGACTGCAGTTCTGTCCCAGTAAGCAGTCCTTGAAACATCCCCTATCTCTGAGGTGGACCCGCCTCCAGCTCGGCTGGGCCAATCTGGTGCCTCTGCCATCATTATTTAAGAAGGGAAGTCTGAGATAGGAGGTGAAGGAGTGGTACAAGATGGAAGTGACCTTGCAGACCCCACAGCAGGAAAAGAAGAAAGAAAGGAACAGCACCAGACCAGAGACCCCTCTGCAACCCATGGTGAGAACACAGGCGGTACCTCTGTAACCCATGGAAGACAATGGCAGGACTCACCAGCAGCTCCAGGTGAGTGCTCCTGGATGGGAAGGAGAAGAGGAGGAGGTGGCTATGACACAGGCCGTGGTGGAGTGCCTGCAGGCTGCAGAGACCCATACGGGAGGTGAAGAGAACCTGCAGCCACTGGACTGAATGAAAGAACCCAGAGTTTTATATTTACAAATATCTATATGGTGGATATCAGGAGGTTGGGGCATCCATTTTTTCTGTTGTATCTAGCGACAGGACAAGGGGTGATGGAAAGAAGCTAGAACATCAGGAAAAATTATTTTACCGTTGGGGTGAGGGAGCCCTGGCACAGGCTGCCCAGGGAGGTTGTGGAGTGTCCTCTGGAGGTCTTCAAAACCTGCATGGACGCGTTCCTGTGTGACCTGATCTAGGTGGACCTGGTTTGGCAAGGGTATTAGATTGGATGATGTCTAAAGGACACTTCCAACCTCTACCCTTCTATGTACGCATGTCAGAGCAACCTGTGCAGGGCTGCTAAGCCTGTGAGATACCCTGTGCTGGGGCAGAGACAGCCAGCAAGGAGCCCGCCTGCCTTGAGAAGATACAAACAGCAGGAGCCATTGGAAAAAAGACTGACTGAAACCCCCCTTTCCCTGCCCCACTGAGGCAGTCATGGGGGACACGATAAAGATACCGGAATCAGGGCTCTGAGCCTGGGAAGAGGGGAGGGGTGGGGAGAAGGTGGGCTTAAAGGTCATGTTGTGCTCTTCAAAATTGTATCATTCTATGTTGTTTTCTGTTTGTTATGTTTTGGAGTTTTATGTTCTTGGTTGGTGGTGGATTAAAACTAATTTCTGTTTTCTTCCTCATGTTGAATAGTCTTGTCTGTTTTTCCCAGGACCATAAGTGGCTATTGTGCCCTCCCTGTCTTTAGGGCATTCCAAAGGGCCTTGGAACCTATGACTGATTGTGATACTTTGTTCCTAGATGGGCCTAAACCACAACAGCTTGTTAAAAGACGGAGGTGGTGGAAAACAAAGTGGACAATCCTGTAGAAACTATGTAGATGTTGAACTGAAAGTACTGAGGGAATAAAGACTAATACAGATCTGGAACACTTGGTAGTTCTCGACTTCTGTTTGCCTGGTAATTTGATGACAATAATCATAGAATCATAGAATGGTCAGGGCTAGAAGGGACTTTTAGTAATCATCTAGTCCAACCACCCTGCAGAAGCAGGTCCTCCCAGATCAGGTCACATAGGAACGTGTCCGGGCGGGTGGGTCTTGAAGACCTCCGAGGAAGGAGACTCCACACTTTCCCTGGGAAGTCTGTGCCAGGGCTCCCTCACCCTCACAGGAAAATAGTTTTTTCTTATGTTTAAATGGAACTTTTGGTGTTCCAGTTTCATCATAATGCTGCACTTTCCCAAAGGGCTTCACAGAACCAGGTTCAACTCTCCAACAAGTCCTGCTACAATGTTGGCAAAAAGCAGATAAAATAAAAATGGGCATTTATGCTGATTTTGGTCTTACAAATGCAAGAGAAATCTTTATTTTTGCTGTTTGTCAGAAGATCCCAATATTTTCAAGTATGCACGCACGGATATTTGGTTTAAGAAGACTGAGGGGAGGTGGTGACAAGGAAATGGGACTCTATTATCAAGCCTGAAATACCTATAAAAAGTTATGCATTTTTATGTATAATATGTGACTAAACTTTGAGCAACTGCTGTCAGCTTGAAACCTCTTTCAGTGTTAGATTTGAAGGACGTGGATGCCCAAGACTTCCCCGTTTTCCTTTCATTGTTTTGAATGTAATGAGACAATTTTTGTACAGAGGTAACTTACTTACTCCAACTGATGCAGTAAAAAGAATTAAGAAACCTCCTTTGGGCAGAATCAGTCTCCAATGTAAAATTAGGTCTTTTAAAAACACTAGTCAATTATTAGCTAAACTGCTGGAGCATTAGTGCTCTTTACAAAGTAACCTTTGGCTGATGGGCCTGTCCCCTTTGACACTGGTACCACCTCTTCCACCAATCAATCCCCTGCGCTCTAGGGGAGGAATCAAATGCAGTTTGCTCAAAAAAGAGAACAAATTCTAATATTTCTGTCAAAAGTTTCATAGCTAGTGGACCATGGAGCTTCTTGTAAATGTAAGAAAATGGATAGAAGAAAACAAAACTGCATTTTTGCCACCTGTGTGCAACAAGCTCATGTAAGTAAATTAAGATTTGGTTTTTTACCCAGTTTTTAGAGACATAAATGTTGTAACTGTAAGAGGAAGCTGGTGAAATGCATAGATGGTAAAGATTAATAAGGAACTATAATTCTCTTGGACTATAGTTAGTCAGAATGCTGTTTTGAAGAACAGAAAGTCACTGAAACCTGTTTTGCAGTAGCTCAGCAGTATCTATAAAGATGAACTTGAATACAAGTTGTTTGCCACAGCTCAAAGTTTCTTGCAGACAGTTAGACTGAGTTAAAGGAATACGTCGGGCCCTGTGACAACAGACTCATAAGAAAGCAGAGTAGCTGGCATCACATCCACAAATGGTAAGATTTATCTAACAGGTTAGTGCTGAAAAATTGCAACCTGAAACAGCTACTAGAGCTCCTGAGAGTCATTCTAGGACTGTGTTGGCACCAAAGCTGCAGGAGCAATTAAAACTAGTGGCATATGTCATGGAAAGATAAGGAGAAAGGAAGGTGCGCTGGAGGTTTCCAGGACATTTCCAGAGCTGTCAAGGCAGGGTAAGGAGGTTGAAGAGGCACCTTAAAGCTATGAACGATATTATGAATGAGACAGCTAAAGAAGAAAAAAATGTGGGCACTGTGTAGTTCTACAGTATGCATACTCTTAGTGCCAAAGCTCTTGAAAAAATTCCAATGTAAACAGTCCATGTGGCACCTTCTAGTCACAACGTTAGCAAGGTTTTATTTTGTCAGTGATGTTGAGGACAATATATTCTGTCCAAAACTCTAATCAGAAAGCTTTCATAAGAAAGGATTATCTTTAAATATAGGGTTTTAGAATGAAAATTTAAATATTTTTTCTTTTATTTTGGAAAAAAAAGAAAGTTTTACTATTTTAATCATTAAAAATATTAAAGAATATGCCTGCCTTACTCAGAAGTGCTACCTCTAATAAAAATCTGAATAGGCAGTACCCTAGCAGTGCTACTAATTTTCATTTACAGGTATAAGGATTACTTCTCAAAGTAATTGTTGCAAGACAACAGTAAAGAGCACATCCTTACTGAGATGACTGTACTGTATCGAAACTAGAGTTTTGTATTTAATTGAGAAATAATGCAACTTGAATCACTGCAATAATTTCACAGTGGGAGAGACTGAGGAAAGTGTCTTCTCCTTACGAGTATTTTCATTTATTTTGATTTTTATTATCAGTAGGAATTCGGTAATTCTACCAATGGGAAAAAATAGGTATGGTTTTATGTTTACTGACCTTTAAAAAATGTTTTACAGCATCTTGATCTAATCAATTCAGGTTGAAAAGACATTTTCCTCTTGTTCCTTGTTCTTCTGTAGTATCCTTTATCTTTACAGTTCAAAGCTTTTTCCATAGTTGTTAGCTATCATTGTCCCCTTTTCATAGCTGGAGGCACTGAAATGCCAGGAGTCAGGCAGCTGGCCTTCGGGTCACTTGACAGGACAGTGGCAGAGCAGAGCGATGCATCCAATGCCTTTCACGTTCTCACTCAGGATGTTGCTTGTCAATCAGCTTTGTTTCATTGACTCACTGTCCTTAAAGAATTTTTTTAAAAACCCATTTGAATTAAATAAAGAATTTGGTGAGTGGAGGTAGCTTTAAAATGTCGCTTTCTTTTCTAGGCATCGCCAGCAATTAAATGTGATGTTTGTTGGAGGGCCAAACAAAAGGAAGGATTATCATATTGAAGAAGGAGAAGAGGTAATCTATAGGCTATTTATTTATAGCTGATGCTGTTTGACTGGTATTATTCTGTTAACAAAGAAGTGTCAATTTAGGTAAGAAAGTTAAGTTTAGGATTGCTTATATCTGTTCACTTATGATTTTATGCCTCTTACCACACAGCTTATACTGCGTCTTGTGTCACAATTTGCAGTTGTCAGGCTGTGGTTCACATAAGGGCTTAGGAGCATCCTCCTACTCCTTAGCTGTTCTCTGCTGGCAACGTTAATGGCAGGTACATCAGGAAGATCAGTTCTGACTGGCTAATTATGAGAAAAAACAGAGGCTTGATTTGGACTCTCTTCAAAATCCTTTTCGGATTGCCTCCTAAACAGTCATTTAGGCTAAAACGACAGCTAGTCTCACACATTTTTTTTTTTTCTTCATCACAACAAGCAGGAGCATTCTAAATATGCAACGTGTCATTTACTTCCTGGCTAGTTTCCTCTCTACCACTTCACTTCCTTCTCTGTTTTCTGTGCACTACTTATTTACCATCTTTCTGCACAGAAGTACTACCCAATATCTGTCACTATTTTCTATTGGACAAGTTTTATAAGGAGACAAATCAAGCTACACCTTACAAGAGATAAACAATTCACATTCTCCATCTTGACTTCACCACTATTTTGTATTCATTCTTTTTTTCTGTTTGTTAATGTGAAGTTCCCACTTGCTCCTTTGTCCATCACAACTGAGATAGAGTAAAAATACCAGCTACCCAGATGTTCTCTGCCTCTAAATGAGACTCATTCTCAAAATGAAACTAAATTGCTTTAGTGAATGCATCTCATGCTGAAACATGGGAAAAAATCTGCTTTGAGAATGCACCAATATAGTTATACTGACAAAACTTGATATGAGCTAAAAAGAAAGTATTTGTGCTATGGCTCTGACTTGATGCTCAACCCCTCAGAGTTATAGGGTAGCATGTACATTCCAGGTACCTGGGAACAGTACTCAACATACCTTCATCACTTGAACTTTGTGTCATGCAGTAGCATTTGTGATTTGAAGACTTTTGGTACTTACACAACTCAGAGACTTAATGGTGTATTTAATGTATTTTTACGTCCTTGCAAAGCCTGGGGGGCAAGGGCAACCTTCTAATCATATGCATTCATCATACACCTTCCAAAGAAACAAGGCAGGTGAAAACCAAAGGGGCCTGTATATTTTGGAGGAAGTTAATGACAGACAAAACCCACGATCATAACAAAGCTTAGGTATAGTGAAATAATTTCACATTCTATCTACTGCATCAAACAGACTGCTTTGAGGGAAGTGAGATATGCTAACAGCTAAATCCAGGAGCATAAAAGTAGTTAGGCTCTTATTTCTTTATTCACTTCAGTCCAACTCATAAACACAACAAGTCTCAACTAGCTGACTTTGATTTCTTATGAATTTATATTCATAAGAATATAAATATAAATTCATAAAGTTTGAGTCTACATAAAATAGTGCAGTTCCATGCAGAGAAGTTCAAATTAGCCTTTCATCTGCCACCTGCACCACATTTGCATCAGCAGAATATTCTGCTTGGTTTTAAAAGCTCTGCTTCTCAATCTGCTCAACCTCTTCTCCCCCTCACACACACCATACAATTAATACGTGGCTCTACTTTCTTAGAAATTATCTGTTTAAATGAAGCCTGGTCTCTTTATCTAGCACATGCTGCTCTCTAGTTTCTGCACTCGGCATCTAGGTTGTTTCCTATGGATAGAGACACCTAAGAATTAATGCAGTCCCACAGATCAGAGCTCTTACACTCCATTCCTAAAGAGGATTCTAGAACAGAAATTCCCTCTTCTTTGATCATCTTGGTCAATCTCTTCAGATGCCTCTAAGATATTTAGACAGTCTGATTGAGATATAGTAATGGCTGCTCCAAAGCAATAATACAGAAGTCATTAGAAGTCATGCCTGCCACAGCTCATCTGAGTTTCCTAACTTGAGTTTTGATTACTCTTCTTCCCCTCATACATACCATACACGTAGTACTTGGTTTAACTTTCTTACAAATTATCAGCTTAAATGAAACCTGATCTCTTCTTGTAGCACATGCTGCTCTCTAGTCAGCATGCTTTTAAGAAACTCTTCCGTAGGAGCTCAGTTCTCAAAGTGTAGGAGTATTGGATGCCTAAGGAGGGGGAAGAGGGGCTCAGTGAGCATTCCAGGAGGTAATTTTGCAGTGCTTATCTCCCAAATAAAACTGAAAACATGAGTCATAACAAAGCAAAAGAAAACTTTTTGCTTCTTTACATTTAAACCCCCTTACATTTATCTGGTGAAAACTTTTTGAATATTTTAATAGAAAACAAAGCTCCTATTACAAAGTAATAAGAATGATCCTTTTGCATCAGGAGGAGATTGTCTCTTCAGAAATAAGTCTGCTACATAAAATTGTTGGGATGAGTTTTGACTAGTATTCAAATTTCACAGATAATGTGTAAATGAGCAGAGGAAAAAAAAAACAAACTCCACAACATAGTTTACCGTAGTTCCTTCATGCATTTATCTTCCAGGCTTCTGATGTCTGAAAAATCTTGTGACAAGAGGGAGAAAGTTGTTTTTCTATGCTCAAACAGATCAGACACTGCTGAAAGTCTGCTCTACTCCCACGTCAGAATTTTATTTGCTCTGTAAATTAATTTAGCACTTAACAATGACAAGCAATACAAGCCAGGATATGCCAAATCAGAGCCCTATTCCAGAAGTATCAGAGTAATCCCAAATTCAACTTTCAGAAGCAGTCAGTACTCAAAGTACACTGGAAATTGCAGGTATTTTTTAGAGGTCTGTGAATAAGCTCTCAGCTAAGCCTAAAATGTTGCATATCCTCAGTTTTCAATAGTACTGTGGAGAATAGGTACCAGATTATCCCAGCAAAACCAGACTAATTAGGAAAGCTTCCATTTTCAGGTGACGTGAATTCTATTGACTTGCCAACTATAAATGTATATGTATTTGTATAGATACATATATATATGTGTGTGTGTGTGTGTGTGCATCAGCGCACACACCAGTACTTCCTTGATTTTTCCAGGATATACTTAGGAAAGGGTTAGATTTGCTCAGAAGGCAAAGCTCAGCCAGTATTTTGAAACAAACAAACCAACCAACCACAAATTCTAGAAAAAAGACAGTACAATACCGAATCGCCAAACTATTCTGTGAAATGGGCATGGACTGTAACTCACCGAGTTGTTAAACAGTTGGCAGTTTTCATAATAAAAGTTCAGAGTATTATATAAGCACAGCAGTAGATTCAGTAATTACTGCCACTTGTATTAATCACAGTTACATCAGATGATTTATGGATGACTGAAGCACTCAGACATTTTTCAAAAAAGTTTCAAAGAGGCCATCATTTACAATGAAAGGTACTGTTTAAATTCAGTCAGAAAAATACATTTATTGACAATGTATAGCTCACCTGGTTCCTCCTTTTCCATTGCAAAATGATTCCTTTAATTAAAAATTCAATGTTCAGAGCCTTTCCTTACAACTGTGATGCTCAGCTACTGAACTTGATGACCCTTTTCCTCTTCCAGTCTTTCATTATCAGAAAAATGTGCTTAGCTGGATGATTCACAGCCACAAGCATAGTAAAAGTCTGCCTCTGTTGTCCTTTCTCCCACCTACGTGTCACGTGCATGTGTTCAGTAATAGCTCACTCAGTAGTTTTAGGGAAGAGAACACTCCAAAGCCCAACGTTTCAAAGAGGATCTTTCAATTTCAGCATTACTGGTGCCATATTGCCAATAGCCTTTGTAACAATCCATCAGGATCTTACAGCCTTAGATGAGCTGTTTTCAAGTGGAGTGACAGTTATCCCACTCAAATCACTTCACATTGTACAATGAGCAGTTACCCTTGCCCAGTGTGCTCTGTAATGAGGGCTGCTATAGCATTTTATACGGTCATTTAGTAACACTAAAGAAAATGACAGGAAATTAATATGGGGAAATGGAGTGTAAGAAGGATAAGTAGACTGACTCTGTGGTCATCTAGACAAGGATTATAATTTATCTGTGGTGATGGTCCTGGCACAAGGTGAACTTTTCTTTTTTCCAGTACATCTTCAGTTATCTTTACTGCTTCATTCCCTTGGCAGCATATTTATTCTTTATGTTCACGGAGGTGTTTCTTTGATTCTCAGAGACAAGTATTAATGCTTCAAAACTCCTCTGGAAATAATCCTGTTTCAAAGAATTGATTAAGCTTTCCCAATATGGTTAAAGGTGTTGTTCGGGGTGGGGAGGAGCAAAATTTTCCATTTTGCTAAAATTGTAGTGAATTGCTATAAGTAAAAGTATTTTCTTCACAGTTCCAAGTTTTAATCAGGTTTCATGCAAATTGGTCTGCACTAGCAATTATATGAATTAATCTGAGTGGTTTCTAGATATCACAAATAGAAAATGGAAAGCATGGCAGACAGTGGCAGAAAAGTAAAGTTGACTTTTTTGAAGTATTATTCCTCTATATTATACAAAACCAGGAAAAATGTGCCCATTATTCCAGGTTAAAGAGAGATCTCCTTACAGATCATAGCGTAGCTCTGTCATGAAATATGAGGCTGAGCACCTCAGAACCCCTGCAAAGCTACTCTGAAAACAGGGCTGTGGAAACATCATTGAAGACAGAAATATGGGTTCAGTGGTTGTGTACTTAAACATGCTCCGAATGTAATCCTTTTCCATAGACAGGAGGAGAAGCAGTGTCTGTGCTTTGAGGGTATGCACAAAAAGCAAGGGAAAGAGCTTCAATATCATCAGTTATTCCTGAATGTGAAAGCTCCATTGAAAATTAAATCCCACACCTAAAAAAGTTGTGCATGCATCTTTGAAGCTTATTTGGAAAAGCAACTTTAAATTTGACTCAATAGTGAAGAACTTGCTACATCTGAAATGAACCTTTAGATAAAATGCTATTATCAGATGTCTGAATCATAACAGCCCAGTCCTACAAAGAGTAATGCCCAGGAATAACGACAGTGCAATGGAATTCCACTAGGTTCCCAGAATAGCTCTATAAGCAGTTACAGACCTTATACATAAATTTTACAATCTATGTAAGATAATGGAAAGAATGTAGTAACATTTTTAAAAGCAACAAGCATTGGGATTCTGTTATTGTTTAAAAAAAATCTGTAAATATTTGCAATTACAGATTTTTGTATATAGAATGCTTTGAAGAGGTTGCTTTAATGTTATTTTCCTATTCCTTCAGCTTTTTTATCAGATTAAAGGAGACATGTGTTTGAAGATAATTGAAAATGGGAAACAGAAAGACATCATCATCCGAGAAGGGGAGGTAAAACAGGGTTGTTTTTCCATTAGTGTTGTATGTAGGTATGCTATCTTGAATGTAAGATAGCAAAATTCATGTAATTAACAGCAAACTACAATACACTGTGTTCAACATTTTGTGATTTGAACAACACAAAAATAGATGAGCATTTGAGATACCCTTTCAGATAGTCAGGAACATACTGAGAGGAGTTTATATGCCCCTGCATAGCATGCAATCTGCCATGTGAATTCAAGTAGATCATTCTTTTATTTATACTTTGTCAGGTACATTCTGCCCACCCATCCAAACATCCCATTGAGCAAACTGCCTAGAACTTAGAAAGTTAAGAGATTCAGCCTTCTTTAGCAGCCTTTACAGCCATCACAACATGAGAACAGTTTGAAGGAGCAATTTACAGATAAAATGTATCCAGCTACATCATTTGTTTTTCCTTATAGTTGTGCACTTGCTAAAGCATAGGTTACAGTGCTTCTGCTGAGAGCTCAACTACATATTTTACTTGGTATTACAAAAGTTATTAGGGGTGCTACAATTGTGACTCATTGCTATTGTCACAGTCTTGAATTGCACTCAGTCTTTGAAGGGATTGTTAGATCTAGTGGGGCCAGCCTTTAAAATGGAAGAGGTACATTAGACCTAGTAGCTCGATGCCATTAAAAGTGTCACATTTTCAAAGGAGAAACAGATCTATATTTTCAGACCTATAGATGGCAAGATTCTGGTAATACACTTCACACTGAAGAATTGCATCCAGCTGAGACCTAGGCATGTACCAGAAGCATTCATGAAAAGAAGCACACAATAGCCTTAGTGGTAAGAGTGACACTAGTCCTGGTGAGGCACTATCATTAGCTCTGTTTTGCAGACAGAGAAATTGTAATTACTCACCCAACCTTGGCTAAGATATCAGTAGCACAGGCTTACCACACTCCTAATGTAGTCAAATAGCTGCTAGAAAAAGGTTTATTCTCAAATTTCAGTAGACTTCTCCCAAACAAATGTTGCCTAGTCACTTTGTCACTTGCATGAGTAAGTACTTGATAAATATTTCTGGAGAGTAACACTCATCATGCAATCACTGGTGCTCACTGTGATCTCAAAATATCAAAAAGACGAGGTCAACTTTGTTAGGAACACAGTAGAAATAACGATTCTGCTTGAAAAAAAAATCACTATTGTATACGCATGTCAAAAGCAGAAACCTGGGTAGCATTAATGGGAAGACGTTGCAACAAACCACCTATGGCTGAACTATGAAGAAACTAGGTAGAAGATAATTCTGGCATGGGGAGATTGTTACCACCTACCCAATTCATATCCCAGACCAAAAAGAAGGCAAAGAGGGCTCATGTACTAACTTTCATGCTAGGCGAAGAAACTTAATTATTTAGTGGCATATTAATGCATATGCATTAATGTATTGAATATGTAGACGCTTTGTGTATAAATAATTGTGGTTTTGGGACCAGGATGTGCTGTCTTGGGACAAGCACCTGTGTATGAGCATTCACATAACAACAGAAAGTACCTCCATCCTGCATTGTCATAAATTTTGTTTGTTGTTGACAAGTTGGGACAGGAACTGTGTTGGAGGAATACCTGTGGTTGATTAGTTAGGGAATTTTCTTGAGCTGGCAATATTGCTTTTTATTTCCTTTTTAGCTACTTGAAAATTGCAGCAAATTTTACCCTAGATGAGTAAAGGGTTAGCTTTTCATTTCAGTCGTGTCTCGCAATGATGATCAAACCAGGAGGAGAGCAGCTGACTGCCATAAAGGCAGTGCTGATTGCAGAATCAATGTTTGCCATACACTGAGAAAGCAAGAAATAGTATCTGCTGGGCTCTTGGTAGTGGGTGCAGCTGCAAAGAAGCAACACAGGACCAACGAAGCGTAGGGGAAAAACAGTGCAGGGAGCATAGGATTTTGCTAATTGGGAGGCAGGGAAAGAACAACATAAAGAACAAAAAGACTTCCTGTCACTGATGTTATCGGATTTCTTTGAACAGATGTTCCTCCTACCTGCCAGGATACCTCATTCTCCTCAGAGACATGAAGACTCTGTGGGTCTTGTGATTGAGAGGAAAAGATTACAGACAGAAATCGATGGTCTCAGGTGAAGTATGAACTGTTGGATAGTCTCTTAGGATGCATAATATAAACAAATTTCTCATGTCAATACAATATGGTACTTTTTTGATAATTTATCAGATTCATCCCGGTAATTTTGTACTAATTTTATCCACACATCTATTTATCTATACACACATAAACAGAGACCTCATTTTGTATTTGATTTAGGTAAACAAGAAACACTGAAATATCAAAATGCAGCTCGTGGTTATAGCTACTATCACCTTAAGTTTTAAAATGTCAAAGCTCTTTAACAATATATAAAAAAATCTTTTAATAAATTCTGTGAAGCAGAACATTAATTCCTTTGTAAGCACTGAAACAAAAATGATGAAGGGTTTTCTTGGCTAGTGGTGGGGGGGAAAGCTAGACACAAAAGTCAATTTTCTTAACATGAACACCTCTACATTGTGCACACCTCTGCCTAGTCTTTATTGCCTTATGAGAGCATCTTCAAAGAAACGAGAGGATAACTTTGTATTCTAGTGGGAGCAAGACTAAGCCTTGTCCTGTGGTTATACAGAATTCTTAAGTCTAAGAAAGCAAGTTACAGCAGTAACATTAGCCAAGTTAGAACAGCTATTTTGATGTTAACCTGATACAACCCATCAAAGAAAGAGTTCACAGCTATTCATGTAATTTATATTTGAAACTCTGGTAATATCTATAAAGTACTGTCTCTCATTTTGCCTGCAATTTTGATTGTTGCATGGGTGGTGTCACAGCAGGAAGATTGCAAAGATGCAATTCTAGAGAGAGATATACTTTTTCATTCAAACAGAAATGGCTAAAAGAAATAAGAAACTAAGAGACCGTTAAAAAGCAACTAAATTAAAATCTGGCTAATTTAAAACATTGTTGATCTACATGCTTGTCCCCTTTTTCCCTTTCATTGCAGGTCTATGGATCACAAGCACTTACATTATTAAAACGATATTTTGGGCTAGAAACAATTGGCTGGTGCTTCAGATATTTATTTGTAATAAAGGAACTTGAGTAGCTTTAGGTAACTTTAAGTAAAATAACCTACCTTCTATGTGAAGGCTGTGAATAGTATGAGTTAGAAAGATGCTGAATGCCTTTTTAGGGTAGATCTAGGATCATGCCTCTGTGGAGAAATTAAACTAAAAGCTACCATATGGTTTGCAAGTGGGAAAAAATAATTGGATTAACAAAGTACACTCCTAATTAAAAATATCTAATCAGGTGTCTGAAAATAAATCACTTAAAGGTTTTTAATGCCTTTTGTTCATCATGTCAGTATGAAAATGAGACACCTGAAGTTTTCAAAGTGAACAATCATGCCATACTTTTGAACCTACATTGTTTCTGTGTGGTCTTGGGAGATATAAAAATTGATTACCAGAATCTCCAATCTCAGGTTTTTTTCACCCCCAGCCACATGCAGCAAGGGCTGTACAAGAGGAAATCATGATAAACTTTGAAGTATGCTGACTCAAGGTCCAATATTACTTTACCATTCCTTTATTCATCATGCCTGCAAGCCTGTCATAAATCAGAGACTCCAGCATGCAAATTATTGTACAAGTGAAGAATAAGTAGCCTGCCCAGCATAATGATTATATGTTTTGCACTATAAGTGTACTAGCTAATTGGGTTGGACTAGATGATCTCTGGATGTTCCTACCAACCCTACCCTTTTATGATTCTATGATTTGGCAAACAAGTACAGAAACAATGAAGTTTGATGGTAATTGTGTGATTGGATTCTTTAACACCTTGTAAAGTAGGAAGCAGTTACTGGAAATGGTACTTGGGGCCAGTTATTTTTACAATAACTACATCTGGAGTTATTGGTTGCAAGTGACTACAGCACCATTCATTTCCAGGATTGCATCTGGAAAGTTTACGAAAGAAATTTGGTGATTTATCTGTGGTTGATCCGCAGAACCACAAAGTCCTGCACAGAAGCTGGAGCATCCCACCCACCAAGTCAGCTAATCAGGGAAACAGAAAGCTTCGCTAAGTACCCAGACTTCAGAATAAAGTGTACCATGCTTGAGAATAACATGCTCTTTCGCAACATCAAATAGGTATTTTCTTGAAAAGACTGGAACTGCCTGATCAGTTGGTTGATAAAAAGATTGACTAGTGTTTTTACTTTGTCAGATACTATGTTGGAGAATCAACTAATGTCCTCTTTGAAAAATGGTTTCACTGCAAAGATCTTGGCACTCAACTTGCACCAATAATTCAAGAGTAAGCACTTTTTTTCTGCGTAAACTTTATTCTTTTAAAGTAATCAAATAGATCTTCTTTAGTATGTGACTTAGTTAATTTTCTATTTAGGCTGCATTTTACATAGACTTGTTAAAAGTTAATTGCTGCTCCATGAATTTTTAATCATTTTATATCCCAAACTCATTAAGTCAGATTAAAAGAATATGAAAAATCAAGTGTTCTTCATGCCTATCTGGAACATACTTTTTGAACAAGTGAAACAAGCACTGTGTTGCAAAGTACAAAAGGAATTGAATGAAAAATTAGCACTGAATTGATACCAGGTTAACTAAGTAAAACACTAAATTGCCTTAGGGCTTCTTTCACTCTAACTTCAATCTATGTACTTTTAATCAATATTATTCATGAACAATCAGGACTGTGGAAAATGCAGTAGCTGTTTTCTAGGAAATAGGTGAATATCATCAAATAACTAATGAATTTGTTAAACAGTTGCTAAAGGTGAAGTGACGTGAATTTTGGAGGACTTTCAGACAAACTCCCTGTCAATAAAATAAGTATAGCCCCATTGAATGCATGTGACAGCAGCTGAGGATCTGACATCCATTCACAACACAAAGCTTAATGGCCAGTGTTACTGCCTAGTCTTTTTTTTTAAATCTACAGAACATGACTTTTTACTGGTGTTGAAATGTTTATTATTCCAGGTTTTTCAATTCGAGACAATATCAAACTGGAAAACCAAATCCAGGTAATGCAAATTAATTTTAGAATTGGAATAATTATGATAACTGACTGAATAGAAATTATTCTCTTCATGTAAAATGACTACATTTCTGATTTTGTCTCTGATTATATAAATTCAAGTTATTTTGGAAAACAATTCCTTTCATTACAACAAACCACAAATAAAACACGTATATGATTATCAATGGCATCTCGCTTGTTCATGTGATGCTATCATAGTGGCCTAACATAACTATACAGTGCGAAATCTCAGTGTCTCTAGCCTTTGGCATTCAAGTAAAATTTCATTTCTGACTGTGCAGAATAAGAGTTTGAGAGTTGAATTTACACACTGTATACTTGCTTGTACTCATCTACACATAAATATACGCTGTGATCTACTCTTAGGAAATAAAGGTATCTAGAGAAAGGCAGACATTTTGAGTTTATGTAACTTCTGATGCAATTAATGTTTTTTTCCATGCCGTCTCACCCTCTTTTTTTATTTTGCCTCCATTTGTGGACAGTGATTGTAACTTCCCCACTGGAGCAAATTCTCCAGTCATAACTCCACTCTTGAGCCTCTTAGAGAAATAGAATACAGAGACTAACTGTTAAAGAGAACTAACTTATTAGTAACTTTAGGAATCAGATCTCTGAAATATGATGGTTGCTTTCTGCCTAGCCACCCAAGTCTCTATGGTAAGGATACTTGCAAGAGAAACTTCAGTGGGAAACTTTTTTTTTTGCTGAAATCTACAATCTGTTGGCCCACACTTCTATACAGTCATTCAGCATGTATATGATACATTGCTACTGATTAACATAAACTATGTACAAAATACCACCCACCTGTCTTAACTATGTACAAAAGACTACACTGTGACCATTTCTGCACCTGCAGGAACAGTTTCTATGGACGATTTGGTCAGTTCTGCTTCAGGACGAACCTGGAGATTCTCCACACCATTGCCAGGTTCTTAGTTGACACACAGAAAAGTACAAATAAGCTGCCTGTGGGATCTCCAAGATGGCCTGAGGTTTCCACCTGGAGAGTTCCTACACTGGCTAGCCAAGTAGTATTGTGAAGGCCACGAGCTCAATAATCCCATTGCTAGGTTTGTTTTTTTTAAATTAGTGTATTGTCTCATCTATGTACATGACAAACTGGAAGATGTTCTGCACCAGCTAGGAAAGTTATAGCTCACATGCACACACATGCACAGCCATGCACAGCCATAATAGAGTAGCACAGCTGTGCTACTCTTACAGCTGCATGATAAACTTGAATGCCATTCTTCAGTCATGCCCTTAACTTAAATTCCATAGCTCTTACCACAAGTTTAAGACAAATTTTAGTTCCCTTCTCTAAAAAGTTTTTGGAACCAGATGTTCTTAATCTCCATATTCATTCCTCAGTGTCTTAAGTAAGATGATTTTTATGAATTACTCTAATAGAGATGAAAGTTCTAGTGAAACATTATTTCCACATCTATCCCATTTCTCAGCTTGATAGTCACCATAGAAATGTTACTGCCTGCCACTTTAATCAATAATGGAAATAAAGTTCTTACTCAAATCCTAAAATTGTGGAAATTCTTGAATATCATGTTTCTTAAGAATCATTGACTAAAGCATCATCAGCAAAATGGTCCTACGTATGGGATAGTAACTCTACAAACTTTTACAATTAAGAAATGATAAGCCAGTCAGAAATCTGCCTGAAAGACTTCCTTTTTGTATTGGCTCTCTGACTGCCTACGAAATGTAGTTCTCAGAAAAAGTCTTCGTATTTCTTACAAGCAAAATGTTTTCAAAGACCTTATTTTTCTTCATATGCATCATGAAAATATGTTTATTTTAATTTGAACATGTCACCTGTAGGGCATATGTAGGTGTTGGGGTTCTTTTGGTTTTGCAGTTTGGGGGTTTTGTTGTTGATTTTGGTGGCGTTTTATTTTCTGGGGAAATGAGAGAGTATAGATAAGGCAGGTAGTGTCACTCACTGAATGATCATACAGTTTCTAGCAAAGCAAATATAATTTCAGATGAAACCTCTAGATGCTGCTGTAATAAAAAAAATAGTTTCACCCATACTATCCTTGTTCATACAGCAATTTCCAATAAACATCCCTCAATCTGAGCTGATTTGTTATCGACATATAAGCTCTTAAGTGAGGGGGAAAAAACCATTAAAGTTTTATATTGTTAATATTTTTGCAGAAGATTAGAGCTGAAGAACAAACTTGACAGTCAGAAGCTATGATACATCTAGACACTTTCTTAAAACACAGATATTGATAAGTCCAGTACAGAAGCTCTTCCTTGTAATTTATTCAAAAGTTGTAAAAGAGGCAAAAGGCACGAGAGGCTTCCATTAAAGCTAACAAAAAGTTTTTCAAGACCAAAAAAATATTAAGCTACTAAACATAGTTGCTTTGCTCAGAGCTCAATATACCTTTTTCCCCTGAATGGATTCTCTTCCTGGATTAGCTGCTAAATCAAGACAACAAATATTTGAAATGCTCTTGGTTTAACTCTTGCTGTAAGCAAAGTGCAGTCAACAAAGTTACATGGCAGCCTTTCAGCCTGGGGAACAGCATAATTTTTCCAATTTTCAGTTCTCATGGACAATAAGAAGCTCAAAGTCTCAGTGATATCTTATACAAGAGGAAAATACACCAGATTGTTAGTTGAAGAAGTTCTAGCTAGCCGCTCCTATAACTGTCAGTGAGACTGGTGTTAAAAGAAAAACAAAACAAAAAAAAAAAACAAAAAAACAAAAAAAACACCCCGCAAAGGCCCCAAAAAACCCCAAAGAAGGTTTGACCGAGATGTAAGCGGGTCATATGTTCTGCCTGGAGGCATACACCCCTGATGGAGAAATAATGCTTTGGATTTATTTCTTCAGCTGCTCTTTTTTTTTCTTTTTCTTAAGAAGTAGAATTCAACAATCAGCATGATATTTTTAACCTATAACAACTTAGGATCAATTTCTCATGATGTTTCATTCAAAACAGGTTTTCAAAAGATTTGAGCCAGCCTATGCAGGGGGCCAGGTTTCAGGATTTTTAGGTTGGGCTTTTTTTTTTTTTTTTTTTTTTTGAAAAAAAA